>CAMXCT020002949.1:70500-81018 GCA_947184155.2 Cladocopium goreaui
AATGAAATGAAATGAATGAAATGACATGAAATGACATGAATGACATGAATGACATGAAAGACATGAATGAAATGAATGAAATGAACGAAATGAATGAAATGAATGAAATGAATGAATGAATTGAAATGACATGACATGAAATGAAATGAAATGAATGAATGAATGAAATAAAATGAATGAATGGAATGGAATGGAATGGAATGGAATGGAATGGAATGGATGGATGAATGAATGGATGAATGAATGAATGGATGACATGAAATGAGATGAAATGAAATGAAATGTGTGAATGTGTGAATGAACGAATGAATGAATGAACGAATGAATGAATGAATGAATGAATGAAATGAAATGAAATGAAATGAAATGACATGACATGACATGAAATGGAATGGAATGGAATGGAATGAATGAATGAATGAATGAATCAATGGATGAATGAATGGATAAATGAAATGATATGAATGGGTGAATGAATGAATGACTGCCTGAATTAATTGAATGAATCAAATGACTGAATGAATGAAATCATGAATGAAAGAAGTAAAGAAAGAAAGAAAGAAAGAAAGAAAAAAAGCAAGGAAGAAAGAAAGACAGAAAGAACGAAAGAAAGAAAGAAAGGAAGAAAGAAAGAAAGAAAGCAAGAAAGAAAGAAAGAAAGAAAGAAAGCAAGGAAGAAAGAAAGACAGAAAGAACGAAAGAAAGAAAGAAAGGAAGAAAGAAAGAAAGAAAGCAAGGAAAAAAGAAAGACAGAAAGAACGAAAGAAAGAAAGAAAGGAAGAAAGAAAGAAATAAAGACAGAAAGAAAGAAAGAAAGAAAGGAAGAAAGAAAGACAGAAAGAACGAAAGAAAGAAAGAAAGGAAGAAAGAAAGAAATAAAGACAGAAAGAAGGAAGGAAAGAAAGAAAGAAAGAAGGAACACCGTGAATTCAAGCTTCTCTTAATTGATCGGTCGGATCTTTGTCCGGTGAACAGCTGAGGATTTGGGGAGTTGCATGGATACTCTCGCTACAGTCTCGTGCGCCTTTTGCCGGCTTCATCTCCCAAAAGTGCTCCGAGACGGACTTTAAAAAAAAAAATATGCGAAATCGAGCTCTTGTTGCATTCTCGTGCGCCTTTTGCCGGCCTCATCTTCCAAAAGTGCCCCGGCCCCCTCAGTTTTTACGTTTTTTTTGTGAAATCTCGCTCTTGCACTTCTCGGGCACATTTTGTCAACGTACAGGGTTTTGCCCCGAAAGCGTTTTCAAGCCTGAATTCACGCGTTCCCGATCTCTCACACTTCCCAACTGCTTGCATGATGATGTGGTTGCATCATGGGGAGAAAGCCAGCCATGACCATCGTTTGTAATTCGGAATTTTCCTAACTAAACTTTCTTTGCTGATTATTATCCGTTATTCTTGTTGTTATATTGATTTTTATCAGCAATAAATATATATATACACATACCACACATATATATGGTATATACTTATTCGTTTGGTTTTTGTTTTTGTATTTTTTTCTGGCCGATTTCAGCCATGTGACTCACTGTTTCACTGCAATCTTTTTAAATCTATTACTATTACGGTATTCCATGGGCGCACACATGATATGTCATGTATATATACTGTATATATGTACACGTATCCAATGTATGGTGGATATCTACATACGTTACACGCACACACACACATATATATTAATATATGCACACGCATACATTCATACACACACACACACATACAAACATCAAACAACTACACTCAAAACTTGGGTCTCTCGATGTTGTACCAGGCCTTCCCTCGGTGCTTGGTTGCACACCGGAGACGGTGTAAGAAACGTCTGCAGGACAAGTTCAGCAGGGTCTCCAGTTAGGGCGTTTTTGGCCTTTTTTCTTGTTTGCAAATCAGATGAGATCACATAGTGCATCTAACCCATCCAACCTGGGGTGGTCTGAGCTCCAAGATCTCCACGTGGTCCAGGAGCATCCTAGAAGCGGCCTCAAGGGTGTGATACCCAGCACCTTCTTCACACATCGCCTTGACGATGCCACGGCTTTTCTGCAAAAGTGCCTTGGCTGTGCAGGGTAAGGCGCCCTAAGGGCTTGGAGCATCGCCAGGTCATTTCAAGTCAGTCCTGAGATGCTGAGGTTTACTCGCATCCTCAGCATACCAGCTTGTTCCAACGACCCTGGACCTGTGACAACCCCTGAGCTGGGCAGTTAGCACTGCATTCTTTTTTCAAAGGTAAACCGAAGCGCATGTTGACTTTGTTCTATATACCGCCTCAAGGCGAGAACGAACCTGGCACTCCGTTTTGCTGCAAGGGAGGTTTCCTCATGTCATTCAGTGGACACCCTCTTGAAACTTTCTGTTTGGCAATGGCGAAGAAGAATCCATTCACGAAATTGGATTCGCAGCTTCAAATCAAGAAATTGCGGACTTTGTTGTCCATTTGCCCCATACACCACGGCCATCCCGATTTGATACCCAGTTGTCAAACTATGGATGCCCTCGGCTCCCTTGCAGTGGCGCAGAACACGGATGAAGAGTCCGGTCTCAGCCAAACCCGGAAACCGGGATGGCTACACCAATGTTAATATCTCCAGCCCTTGGGGGGTCCACAGCCTTCACACTGTGGATATTTTTTTTTTGTATCTTTATATGTATGTTTGCAACACATGTGGCTCCCTGGGGGAGCTGTGCCATTGATGCGAAGAGGAATACCTCATGTTTCTGATTTCTTTCCAACACAGATGCTGCGGTTTAACTCCTTGGTCGCACCTATGGCTGATGGTCGCAAAAACTCAGCTTTTCTGCGCCAGATTTGGCTGTGTTGAAGTGTTGGAACATCACATGCAATGAGTGCCAAAGCTTTCAAGGGCGCTTGCTCGCTGCATTGACCTCAAGATAAGGTTGAAGTAAATTGAAAGTAAAGAAGATGAGGCACCCCCATCACTCCTTTTGTGATATTGTGTGCGATTGGTACACATAGATAAAGTCGCCAAAATCTAAGCACACAAGGAAAGGAGCAAGTTAGCTGCCCTGAGTTGAAATGAGATCCCTCAGGTGTCATTTTCTGGGCCCTGAACAACCCCACAGTCCCGTCGTCCCGAGGGCTCTGAAAATGCAATGGTTGAGCTATAGCAGCTAGAGATGTCAAGAGAATGCAGCGGGAGCGGGACTATTTGCTTTGCATCTCGCCTCTTTTGGCAGGCTTGCTGGCGACTCTTTGCCGCTGATGGACAGCTTTGCAAATGGGATCCGAAAATAGGGCCCAACATCTCTCGGATTATCATTTATCAATGCACCTGTCATCATCTTCCTCACTCAAACTGCAATCTTTTTGGTACATGGCAGTCCCCATTTCTGGACTAACCCTCACATGATTCAATAGTGGCAAAAGCCATCAAATGCCCCACTAGTTGAATCTATTGTTGGATGATGTTGGATGGTTTCTAAATCCTTCAAGGTGACATCCCGCAGCTCTACTCTAAGGATGCCGACTGTGGAAGAGGCCACATCAGGGCGCTTCCATTGGCCTCGTCTCGTTTCCGCGAAAGACATGCTGCGGACGTATCGCTCGCTGGTGCTGACTCAGCCATCGCTTGAAAGGGGAGAATGGTGGCGCTTGATCAGCTATTTGTTCATACACCAGGACTTGGAACATCTTTTGAACAACATCTGCGGAATTCTTTGCACCTAAGCTTTGTATTGGATACTTGCAGGTTCTGTCTTGGAAATTTGGACTTTGCGAAGGTTTTAGCAGTTCTCACTAACAAGCCTGACTAGTTGTAATCCCAATCAACTCCTGCTTCCACTTCGTTGTTACGCTTAGTTGCTCTTAGTTCTGCATATTTAGCGCACATTATTTCCAAAAAGTTGGGGCGGGGCCCATGGCATGGCGGATCACCATGGATCAACGGCCAGGCAGTGGATTCACAGTGTTCAACAACTGCGGTGTTGAAATGGTCTACGGCATCTTTTTCTGGAGCGGTGCTGTGGCCGGCTTGAACTCTTGGGGACGTACCTTCCAGACAGAATCGCAGCTGGAGGCACTTGCCCACCCATCCATTCATCCATCGGTCCATACATGAATCCATGTACCTGACCATACTGCATATCTCCATACTCTCCATCTATTTTGCTTGCGGCACTGCAGGCATCTATCCCCGCGGTGCCGAAGAGTCTGGGATCTGCAGTGCCAGAATCTGCACAGATCTGGGACCGCTTCAGACACGCAGCCGCTAAGTGGACTGCTCCTATCGTGAGCTCGAGAACGGATTCATATGGCTCCTATGGCAGCAAACCATCGGCAATGATATGTCGATTGATATGATAGTTTTTTTTTGCGGCTACCCGCCCCTTCGCACTGGTTCTTTGATACCCTTTTCCCTGCATCAGAAATTCGGATCTATCCACCGACTCAGCACCTGTCAAAGACAGATTCAAATGGGGAGTAAGGACTCTCATTCATTTGTGATTTGCCTCTCGCCCATTTTCCAGGTTGACACCACCTATCATTAATATCTTTGCATCATTTTTGCCCCAAAGCGTTAGCTTAGGGGTCTCAGCCCAGGCTTCTGGTCCGGGTTCTGGGGTGGTTCCGTGTGGGTCTGGAGCTTTCGGTGTGGGGGTCGAGGTTTTGATGTGGGTTCCGGTTTCGTCTTTTCCCATTTCAATCCATTTCATCATATTTTCATGTTCAGCAAATTTTGGACCTGACGCCAGGTGCCTCCGGAGGAGTTTCGGGGCTGATGGGCTTCACCCTGGGCCTCTCCCTGCGTCGCTTCTGGACGCTGCTGGGCCTGGCCGGCACCCGTGCCGCGCGAGACGCGTCGGAGCCAAGGGCGCGGCGTCAACGTGGACACGCGGGGCTGGAGCTGTTGCCTGGTTGAAGGCATTTTTTTTCGGTTTGTCCCAGTATAGAAATGTACAGAATATACAGTATGACCCATTTGTTTTTTGCAACTCTAATGAGGAAAATATGAGGTTTTGAACTTCTGAACTAGCCCCTGGATTCTGGAGTACTTTGTCTTCGGACAAACCCACGTGTGACGGGTTTTGGAATGACACTGGAAGATGTTGGAAGGATTTGGATTCGTGGTGGCGTTGAAATCGGACTGTGTCACTCTTCAGTTTGATTTGGGACACAGCAATTTCATCCCGAATGAGGCAAGCAAGGGGTTTTCCATTCATTCCATGCTTCACCTCCAAGTTTATAAAGAACATAGCGCGTGTGATGGATCTTTCGTCACCAGATGAGCTGCGAGGTTAGTGACAGGGTTGAACTTATTCCAGACTGGCAAGTTTCTGCTGCAAGAACCTTGGCTTGCATGATCTTTCATGTGCCCCAAAAGCTTCTCGAAAACACACTTGAACGGGGCTTACGCCGGCTCCAGGAATGGGAGTCCATTCGAGGAGATCGAGGACTGACTGGAGTGGATCATGCTGGCCATTTGACAGGCGCTCGTGAAGCGATAGTGTGGCAGATAGGCTACGGGTGAAGAAGTAGACATTGGATGGTTTCTGCAATTTCACCGCTATCTATTCATCCCTATTTCATATACTATGTATGTATATATATATATGCATGGGTAGCAGGTCAGCGCAACTGCTTTATACTATCAACTGCATGCCAGGCTTTACGTTTGGTCTAGCTTCTTGGCCAAGTGGAAAAGACCCACGACATGCTGTCAAGAAACCGACCTTGAGATGGTTCGATTGCAAAAAGAGCAGGGTGGCGCTTCGGATTTTGAACCATGCCCTTGAAAAGTTGAAACCAACTAAAGGAACTAAAGGACACTATCAGCCAAGCACTCGCTTAAGAGAGATTATGCTTCAACTCAAGAATTCTGAGTTAGACTTCCATGTGAGCTCTCGATACCCAAGGTTTCGGCCCTGGTGACCATGGCCTAGCGACTCGGTGCCGAGCGACGTTTGAAGCGGCAAGGAAAATGACCTGCAAACAGTTGACAACTTGCTGCAATTGTGTGACTTTTGCTTCACATTCTGCAATCTGGATTTGCATCCGCAGCACATCTTTCCAGGGGTTCGAAGCCTTGCAGTTTGTGTACCATGACTCTGTCACGAGGCGCCAAGTGGGAAGCTACTAACCGCCAAGAGACAGAGGGAAGTCGCAACCTGAGGAGATCTTCGAGTCACATGGAGAAGAGCCAAGTGGCTCAAGTGACTCGAGCGACTCCAGGATCTCAGGGCCATCAGTTGGAACCCAAGATGTCCATGGACAGCATCGCACCCACCTTGGTGGTGAAAACTCCAGAAGTCTCTGAACATTCCGATGCCACCCCACCTGCCAAGCACCGAAATGCCAAGGGAAGAGTCCTCCGAGCTGCTTCGAGTTTGGCTCCTGACAAGGGGTCGTTGGATGAAGAGTCGCACGACAACCAGTCCCAGACTCTTCGCCTTGGAAGATTGTTTTTTCCCCACCTGCCAGGTGAGGGTTGCTAGATTTTATGTCAGTTGCCTCTTCCTGCCTCGTCCTCCTCCTCCTCCTCTCCTCCTCTCCTCCTCCTCCTCCTGCTCAACCGCGATCCACGCTCAGTGTGCCCTGCCGGACCTCAACCACGACCATCCACGCTCAGTGTGCCCTGCCGGACCTCAACCACGACCATCCACGCCCAGTGTTCCCTGCCGGACCTCAACCACGACCATCCCCGCCCAGTGTTCCCTGCCGGACCCAACCACGACCATCCACGCCCAGTGTTCCCTGCCGGACCTCAACCAGCGAGTATCCACGCCAAGTGTTCCCTGCCGGACCTCATGTAGGAAGATATGGGACAAAGAATGCGCAGAAGAAAGTTAGAAAGAATGTCAGACAAGTTGTCCGAGCAAATGAAGAATGTCAGAAAAGATGTCAGATAGAATGTCAGAAGATATGCCAGATAGAATGCCAGAAAGAATGTCAGAAAGAATGTCAGAAGATATGCCAGACAGAATGTCAGAAGATATGCCAGAAAGAATGTCAGAAGATATGTCAGATAGAAGGTCAGAAGATATGCCAGATAGAATGCCAGATAAAATGTCAGATAGAATGTCAGAAGGTATGCCAGATAAAGTGCCAGAATGTTTGCCAGATAGGATGCCAGAAGATTTGCCAGATAATATGCCAGAAGATATGCCAGATAGAATGCCAGATAGAGTGCCAGAAGATATGCCAGAACATATGCCAGAAGATATGCCAGGTAGAATGCCAGAAGATATGCCAGATAGAATGCCAGAAGATATGCCAGAACATACTGCAGAAGCTATGCCAGATAGAATGCCAGATAAAATGTCAGATAGAATGCCAGAAGATTTGCCAGTAACAAAATGTATAAATGTCATGGTGGGGATCACACGAAGTAAAGTATTTTTTTTTTTCGGGCGGGGTGGCTTTGAACCCCCCCCTATGGAACTGATGTAAATGTTCCAGAGGACTAAAGGCATGGGGTTGTGAAATCAGGCTCGGTGGTGCTAGCATGATGGGATTGAGAAGGAAATGCAGCTTTAGTTTTACTTTTGGGCGGATCCCCATCCACAGGGATCCGGGCATTATTTCCTTTTGCGCAATCCAGGATCAGCAGACCTCCAAAAGGCGCACCATCGCCACACCACCCCGCAGATGGGATTGGCCTAGCAGGAAAGCGCAAGAGAGTCTTGAGGGCAGCATCCGACTTGGCGCCGGGCAGTTGTGTTGATACGGAATCGCTCAGGAGTCCAATTGCTTCATTTGATGGTGGTAGCCAACAAGGAGATATTTGCATGAAGGAACCTCCAGTAGTACATGCCATTGAGAACCAGAAGTCTCGAGACGACATTGCTGCAGACATGAGCCCTACCATTCCGGGTTTCCCGACTCCCCCTACTAGCCAACCAGATCGCAAAATGACAGTTCAACTGCAGAGCCAACAGGTGGATCATTCACAAGCAGCTGCAGCAGTGGAAGGCCAAGAGGTGATGCTGGGTGTGTTTGATGCTCAGAAAGTGGCAAGCGTCCGCACAGCAGTGGATGCAGATGGGCCAGCAGGAAAGAGCAAGAGAGTCTTGAGGGCAGCATCCGACTTGGCGCCGGGCAGTTGTGTTGATACGGAATCGCTCAGGAGTCCAATTGCTTCATTTGATGGTGGTAGCCAACAAGGAGATATTTGCATGAAGGAACCTCCAGTAGTACATGCCATTGAGAACCAGAAGTCTCGAGACGACATTGCTGCAGACATGAGCCCTACCATTCCGGGTTTCCCGACTCCCCCTACTAGCCAACCAGATCGCAAAATGACAGTTCAACTGCAGAGCCAACAGGTGGATCATTCACAAGCAGCTGCAGCAGTGGAAGGCCAAGAGGTGATGCTGGGTGTGTTTGATGCTCAGAAAGTGGCAAGCGTCCGCACAGCAGTGGATGCAGATGGGCCAGCAGGAAAGCGCAAGAGAGTCTTGAGGGCAGCATCCGACTTGGCGCCGGGCAGTTGTGTTGATACGGAATCGCTCAGGAGTCCAATTGCTTCATTTGATGGTGGTAGCCAACAAGGAGGTATTTGCATGAAGGAACCTCCAGTGGTACATGCCATTGAGAACCAGAAGTCTCGAGACGACATTGCTGCAAATATGAGGCCATCAGGTACTGCTGATCCACCGGCCATGGAGAGGCCAGCGTTTGAGCAAAAACTGCCAAAACCATGTGTGGATCAAGCAGAGACGCAATGTTGGTTTGGGTCTGAAGACTGTCTTCCGCAGCAGACTCCTCAGCGGAGGTCCAATAGCACAGCAGAGACGGAACTCGAGGCTTCGCAGGCTTCGCAGTCGCAGGACGCTGGTGCCTCGCAGCAAAGGGACACCCAAGATGCAGTGGACGCACAGATCGCCCAGGAGCAGCTGGTGCCAGCTGAACCTTCTGAACCTTCAGGTGAGCCTGCCAGTGAACCTGCTGGTGAAAGCTTAGTTGGCCAGGGATTGGGTGGCCAGGCAGATGCAATTTCGCCTATGCTTCACCCTCCTGTCCGGAAGTCACATTTGAAGCATCGCCTTGTTGGAAAGCAAACTGTCAGGAATGATTCCAGTCAAAGGCCGGCCTGTTGCCTCCGTTCTGGGTCAAACGTTTCACGGGCGCGCATTGGGCATACTCTGGACCCTCCCGAGCGCGGCTTCTTGGTGCGGGTGCAGGGAGATGGTTGGGGTGGCAGCGGGGGGAGCTATCTGGCGACTGTCACGGAATCAGACGCTGAAACCTTCACTGTGATCCGACGCGGTGATTGCTATGGTTCCTGGGATGAAACCCACGTCTTGAAGACATGCTGCTCAATAGTGGCGCGTACCACGTCGAAGGAGCACGTCTTTTTGTCAGTCGACAAAGGCAGAGAGGGCAGAACTTCCAAGAGATAAGGATTGAATCAGCATCAACTGAAAACAGCTCCGCTGGAGCTGAGGTGGTGCCAAGATTCAGCTATTTTTTTTTCTCCCTCCAGTTTTGTACATCTTTTGTACAGAAAGCGATGTGACATTTGGCAATTTGCCATCACTGCACCTGCGACAAAGCTCGGTGCAGAACGCTGTAAAGTTAAGAGTTGGTGGAAACATGGGGGAACATTGAATGAGTCGTTGGCGCCAAGTCTTGGGAAGTTATGGGGTCGAACATATGACCATTACTTGACCATTGACAAACGAACGCATCACTTTACGTGCCTGTATTTTCTCAGCCCCAACGTCCCCAACCTAACCAGCTTGTGTTTGAACCGTTGTGGCTCAAGTTCAGCGCCATGAAGTTTGATGCCTTCTCTTGACATGTGCCTTGGCAGTTTCGTGCAGTTTCCCTCGTTTCGCTCGAACACAGCGCAACCTGCGACAGGTGACACGACCGGAAAGCCGAGCAGAGGGATGGACGGGAAATTCATCACCGACATTTTCAGGCCGGTCTGACGATGGGATATATCATGATGATATCATGATATATAATTTGGACATATTCGGGCATGTGTGGAATATTCGCAAAAGATCAAAAGATTCAAAAGGCTATTGCAATACGTATGTTTAGAGTTTAAATATGACTAACCAGTAGGTACCAGTGGATTTAGAGGCACCATATTTTCAGACTCTTTATGTTAGGCCTCCAGATTTTAGCGTGGTGATTGACGGGAGAAGTCTCCCAGCAAGACTTGGTGTTTCATCCCACTTGGCATGATCCCTTTTGCTCTTCGACGCTTTTCGTATCTTTTCGTATTTTTGGGATGGGTCGAACCCATCAACCGCACAGCAATTTTAGCATAATGTAACAATATGTAACAATTATCAACAATTTATCCTGATCATCTTCAGCCATCCCACAGATGTGGGGTCACATCCCCTCATTGGAGGCGCTTTGACCGGAACCACGATGGCATCATTTCGAAGGAGGAGTTGCTGGCGCTCTTTGACAAGATCATGCCAGACTTCAAAGATGTTGATCGGCTGCTGCAGCAGATGGATACCAATCACGATGGCTTGATTCAATATGAAGCTAGATCCGAGTGGTACGATTTTTTTTTTGCTGAACCCTAAAATTGCACA
>CAMXCT020002950.1:0-65000 GCA_947184155.2 Cladocopium goreaui
ACAACTACAACTACAAAACAACTACAGCTACAACCATATGACTGCAACTACACTACACTAATTACATTACACCACAACTACAACTCCACTACGCTACAACTACAACTACAGTTGCAGTACATCACACTACATCCAGCAGTTGTGGGTGAGGTGACCGCTGCAACCATTGCAACCATTCCAGCAAACACAACTCCAACCACCTTTCGGTCAATCAGTGGATTCGCTCTGCCATCCGTGATTCACAACAATCAATCTCTCCTATAGGTTTCCTATTTTTGAAACTTCCGCCACCGCCTTGTGCGGTACTACTGGTAACTTGTAAATTATGGCACATTTAGAAGATGTTGTGACGTTGCAAGGTAGTTGGCACGTCGCAAGATGCTTGGCACGTTGCAAGATGCTTGAAACGTTTCACAACATTGTCGACGAATGACCGTGTGATTATTTTTGGGGTGGGGAGTGGGGAGGTGGGGGGGAAGGTGGGGTGGGGGGGAGGTGGGGGGAACTTTTGTCCAACACGCTAGTCAAAACATGCAGTCTTGTAACGGTCTTGATTCTCCGCCTGAACTTTGCAAGGCACTTTTTGACCGGGTCTTGACGCTATGCTCCGAATTTTCTCTTGTAACTTGTAATATGGCACATTTATCAATATGTTTAACGTTGCAAGGTAGTTGGCACGTCGCAAGATGCTTGGCACGTTGCAAGATGCTTGAAACGTTTCATAACATTGTCGACGAATGACCGTGTGAATAGATGCTCCGCTCTGAACTTTTTAAGTCACCTTTGAGCTGGTCTTGACGCTATGCTCCGAACTTTCTCTTGTAACTTGCAAATGATGGGACATTTAGAAGATGTTGTGACGTTGCAAGCTAGTTGGCACGCTGCAAGATGCTTGAAAGGTTTCACAACATTGTCGATTCATGACCGTGTGATTAATTTTTTGGGGGGTGGGAAGGGGGTGGGGGGGAAGGTGGGGTTTGAGCCGGTCTTGACGCTTGTGGAAGCCCGGGACGCGCCGTCCGACACAGCCTCCGACGGCCGACACAGAAGGCCCGCGGCCGACACAGACATGCCAGTTTCGAATTGCAGACCTCGCTTTGCAAAGTTAGCGCTGGGATCTTTTTTCCTTCCTAAGCCCTGGATGCGCCGCCCTACCGTCCGATACAGGAGCCCCGCGGCCGACACAGAAGCCCCGCGGCCGACTCAAGTGCCGCCGTCCGACACAGCCCGTCGGCGGCCGACACAGAAGCCCCACGTCCGACACAGACGTGCCAGTTTCGACACACAGACCTTATAGATTGCTAAGTTAGCGCTGGGATCTTTTTTCCTGCCTTGTGATCCTTGTGGAAGCCCTGGAGCCCCGCCGTCCGACACAGGAGCCCCGCGGCCGACTCAAGCGCCGCCGTCCGACACAGCCCCGCGGCGGCCGAGTGCCGCCGTCCGACACATGGCCGACAGACACAGAAGCCCCACGGCCGACACAGACATGCCAGTTTCGACACACAGACCTTAGTTTGTTAAGCCAGCGCTGGGGTCTTTTTTCCTGCCTTGTGATCTTTGTGGAAGCCCTGGAGCCCCGCCGTCCGACACAGGAGCCCCGCGGCCGACTCAAGCGCCGCCGTCCGACACAGCACCTCGGCGGCCGACACAGAAGCCCCGCGGCCGACACAGACACGCCAGTTTCGACACACAGATTTTAGTTTGCTAAGTTAGCGCTGGGATCTTTTTTCCGCCTTTGTGGAAGCCCTGCGCGAGCCGCCTCGCCGTCCGACACAGAAGCCCTGCGGCCGACTCAAGTGCCGCCGTCCGACACAGCCCCTCCGCGGCCGACACGGTACTTGGCGCCGGCCGACCCGGTACTTGGCGCCGGCCGACACGCCACCTGGCGCCGGCCGACACGGCACTTGGCGCCGGCCGACAAGCACACCCAGCCGCGGCCGACGCGCCCACCCCGCCGGCCGACTCACCGCGGCCGACACAGACCCTGTCCGGTTTAATGCCTTATTCAAAACAAGCAAGAAATCACAACTACTTTTTTTTGGTATGACACCATTTGAAACAGGTTAAAACACTCTTGGTTCAACATAGCTAAAATGGCTGAAGATCACCAGGCGGCCCCGAGCGCCGGCTCGCGGAACGCCGCAGCACGACTCCGCGGGGCGCCACGGCGGCGCCGCCTCTGCGGCTACTGAGTGGCGTGGCCAAAAACCATGGATGGAACGAATTTTTTCAAATGGTGATATAGTTCCATATAGATATAGTTACTGACTAATGGTGATATAGCACTTTGAACTGATTTATAATGGTGATACATAGTGATAGTACCCTGATATAATATATAGAATTATTCGATTGAACATGTAGAATGAACACGCGATATCCAAATAGATATACCATATGTGAATGTATGTAGTATTTATCCAACAAAAATATAATGATATAGCAGAATTATATGGAGTCTTTCTGATTGGTTACCACATTTTGGATTGAAGTAATTCTCTACTAATCTATTTCTGATAGATATAATAGAATCGTGAAGAGTTGCGAACTCAATCTTGATCAATTGGGAGTGTTGGCTATAACAATATGGATCTTGATCCATTGGGTAGCCTTGGAACGTCAAAATGAGCAATCTTCAATGGCTTGAAAACGGTACGTACTCACCTCCCTCACGTCCACCAACATGGTCTGTTTTGGCCGGCGAACCAACGGGTCAACGGGTCAATGGGTTCTGATATGCCCCCATGTTAGGAGCCTGCGTTTAGGGTTCGAAGAAGTCGCTGCCAGGAATTTGCTTGAACGAGCGTGCGCTTGGTGGTGTTGAGGTGCATCAGGGAGAGTTGGAGGTGCCTCTAAGAGGGGATGCAACTTTACTGTACCATGTGATATATGGTAAAATCTGGTGGACTTCAAAAACCTGTTATATTATCGCCCGAAATTGGTTTTGGAAGGGAAAAACACACTTTTGAGACAATGACGTTTTGGGGATTCACCACACTTGGAATGTTATGACTATTTCGATATACCCTTTTGCCACTGGACCAGATGACCAAGCTTCCTTAATGCCCCAAACTTGTTCTTAATGATTCCCAAGTTTCCTCAGCCTGTCTCTGAACGATGCCTGAAACTTGCAGCCAGCAGCATCATTTCTAGTCTGCAAGTCAAAAGGCACTTGATACAAGAAGCTTCTGGCTACCATGACAGTAATTTGTTTCTGCAGCCAGTGCTCAGTTGATGTGTGAACGCATTTTTTGTTACACCCAGCAGTGATTACCCACCCAATCCCAGGAGTCCAACCCCAGGTGAACGAGTCCTCGACCCTGGCAGATGTTCGACAGAGCATTCAAGAAGATGACACACGGCAGACGTTGCTCCAAGGGATTGACGGGTTTCACGGGGCTGCGGAAGTTGGACAATCACTTTTTGGGTACCACAATTCCAGGGGCTAATCATCGGCTAATCGTCTCTGATGAATCAAATGGTTCTGTTTTCTGTTTTTGCAAATGACCATTGCACAAGCTTGTCTGGCAAACCGACTGAAGAGACCATTGGCGTGAGGAATGGGATCATTTGGATGGTTGCTGGATGGCATTTACGGATCAGCTTCGGTGTGTGACTACAACATTTGCAGAATTTTGCCGAGCTTGACACATTGCCAGTTTTTGCATAATGTCGGTTGTTGATGCCATTTGAGCCAAATCCAGACTTGCACTGAGGAAATTCCTGGAGCAGCTTGGAGTTGTCCTTGCAATTGGCCTTTTTTCAAACCCAGGATTGAAGATCTAATGGGGGCAGTCTTTTGCGTGCAATGAATCTGCAGTTTATGAAGCTTGTCAAGTTTTGTGTTGTTGGATCTTGTGTGCTGTGCTGATATCCATCTTTGCTGGATGTTGGCATGACAACAAAAGGTCAATTGGGCGGGTGTACTCGCTTGTTTGCGAGACATAGAATGCACGCAATGCGGCTATGAAAGCCTGGCGACAAAATGGGCTAGCAGAGATATGCGGAACACAAGTAGAAGTAGGATAATTAGCATGTGTTGACGCATATCCTTAGCTTCGGATTACAGTACTCTTGCCTTGGCAAAAACCTTCCTGGCAGTGGTCGATTTGGAAAAGGGAAACCATACCATCCTGTGGTCGATTTAAGGTACCAGCCAGTGTCTTGACTGCATCTCTGTGGTGAATCGGTGCTGGCGGAAAATATCTATTGATAGTGTATAGTATATATATAATACATGAAATATGTACATGTATACATATATAAATATGATGATTGTTAATTAATTGTATATTATATCATAATAAAATTTACAATGTATAGGCCCTGTATAGGTGCTATGAATGGTCTGAGAGAGTTGTCACGATTGAACCCAAAGTGACCTTGTTTTAGGTTGATGAATGATTGTAATTGATCGAGATTGATGATTGGCATGGTCTGATGGAACCTTAATACCCGATTATCAAGCTAGCCAGTTCTCCAATTCTTAATTAGTCGCGCTTGTTATATAGCTTGTTGGAACAAAAGCCCAAGATGAAGTACCAATTGGAAAGAGGCAAGCTCATTGCCCTTCATGCTGACCCACCTCATTGCTCAGGAGCTTACGGATTGAGCACCTGGTAGACCCAGCGTTATTTTTCTACCACTTACCACCTGCAATTGCGGCCGTCATTTCGAACCTGAGAGTGTGATAAACAAACTTTCATGATGAGAAGCTACTGAAGGAAAAACATATCCTTCACTACAAAACATGAGAGCCGACACCCCATCCGATCCGCCCAGCTGAGGTTATTCCTTCCTCTTCGGCGGTGCGCCGGTCACGGTGCGACAAGAGACGCGAAGGAAAGCCTTGGAATGTTTTCCCTTCCTGAGCATCATCCCTGAGGACGGATGGAGATTGGAGGGGTTGGAGAGGGAGGATACGCTGCGATATGTGAAAAATGTGGTATCTAAACATGTCCCAAGATTATCGTGTTGAGCTGACGCGCTAAGTTATGCTTCCCAATATATCTTGATGTTTTTTTTTGACTACCCAGTTTCAGATGTTTTGTGGCGAAGAAGGACCTGGCCCCATAAGCACCGCAGTCATGGTGGGACACTCTGTTCAGTATGTTCAATGTGGAAGCATGTGCCATCCCAACATAGTATTTCTTAGCATGCTCAGTTTGCCATTCATTTGTTCATGCAGTCATTTGTTGGCTGCGTGGTTTAATTACAATTTATTCTCTACAGTTCTAGTACTCTTACATGCTGTGATTCCTCGGCACGTGAATGTTGGCATTGAACGAAATGTGACTCTTTTGGTGGGCACAGGAGCAAAGTTCAGGGTTTGTCTAAAAGAGGGGGTATCCCTAAATCCCATGTGGTTGTGCCCGTCATTTTCCTGATTGAAATTAGTTGCAATGCTGGGGTATCCCCTCCATTCTAGACCAACTCATCTCTGTTTTGTTGCGCCTGAGGACGCCCCAGTGCCACTTGCAGGCAGGAGGGCGCCAAGTCTCGAGCAAATGTCTTCCATTGAACCTCGCGTTTCCCATTCAAATTACAATAAGTTCGGGTAGACACGAAAGATTGGACAGTTTTATCTGGATATATTTTTTGCCTGCGCAAATTTCAGATTCGGTGCCAGGCTCCCTGTCGAGCTTGCCAAGTCTGCAAGGGGCTCAACTCGAGGCCTTACTGTTGGCCGTATGCCCAAAAAGACCAGTAGCCGGCCTCCCCATTCGGATGTCAAGTGTTTGTCAAGTTGCTTGTCTTGTTGCCAGTTTTTATTTGTTGACCCATCAGTTTTCTTCAATCTCCACCTTTGTTGCTTAATCTCCACTTTGCGTTGCTCAATTTCCGCGTGGTGTTGCCGGTGCGCTGACAGGTGGCAGAGCCAAGTGCCAGGCCACTTCAGAATGGACATGGGGCCGGAGCATGGATGGACTAGCGAAGATTTTTTTCTCTGAGGTAAAGCTAAGAGTGATTAACCAGACCACATCTAAGCCTTTTTTCATCATAGGTATTTTTTTGTTCAGAACTAGTGAGCCTAAGAATGATCCTGGGCTTTTAAGTGTCCGTTGAAAGTAGGTATCCCAATCTTCAGCCACACCCACGAACAAGTTGCAGGATAAGTCGGATCGAGTTCTGTTCACAGAAATGGGATTTGACAAGATCTCCAAGTTTGCTGAGTCAAGCATGTTGAAAACATTGGGCTTTGTCTTCCAAGTTTAGCTGTCCTCTCAGCAGCAAGGCTTGTATAAATACTTTTAAGTGGCACCTCTTCCAGTGCAAAGACGTCCTACAAGTATCTAAAGCCATCCAAATCAACAGAAATCATTGAAAATCCAAGCGGTTGGTTGAGAAAAACAGTTCAATTTTAGATTGAACAAGGGGTCACAAAGACGTGCCAGGGGCGAAGCTGCTGACTCAGGCCGCTTCAGCTTCACCCAGAGATATGGGTGTGTGGAAATGGGTGCTCCAAAGATTTTGCCATGTTTATAGGCAAAATGAGGATATCCTCTTGCTATTTTGGGGACGCCATTTTGGACCAACCCATAATTTAGAATTTGGATTTCTCATTATTTCCAACTTTCTGTCGCTGCTTCCTTCATCCGCATGCCTCTGATTGTTGGTTTGAAGTCATCTCTCTCTGTCTGTGTTCAAAATGGTCGTCGTTTTATTTAAATGAGCAGCAATTTATGAATCATACCCAAGTTTTTGGAACTAAGATGAACCACCTACAAGTTGATTAAAACTAAAAAAATAAGTGCTTAGTTTGCGAGATGAAACTTGCTCTCCTCCAACTGATTTTAGAGCTAACGCTCATCGTCGGCTCCGCCGCATTACTTGACCCTCGGTGTCATCGCAGGGTGGGCTTGAAAGCTATTGAATGAGGACCTGCTGCTTCAGAAATATATTCCTTATGCTTTTTTGAACACAGTCATGGATGTGTAAAAACTTCTGTGTGAAAAAGCTTCTGCGTGTAAAAGCTTCTCTGTGTAAAGACATCTCTGTGTAAGAACTTCTGTGTGTGAAAGGTTCCGTTTGTAAAAGCTCTCTGTGTAAAGACTTCTTTGCGTAAAAGTTTCTGTCTGTAAACGCGCGTGTGGGTCAAAGCTCTCTGTGTAAAGACTTCTTTGTGTAACAGCGTCTGTATGTAACAGCTTCTGTGTGCAAACGCCCTTGTGTGTAAAAGCTCCTGTGTAAAGGCTTCTTTGTGTAAACGCTTCTGTGTGCAAACGCGTCTGTGTGTATGATCACTTCTCTGTGTAAAAGCTTCTGTGTGTAAAAGCTCCTCTGTGTAAACGCGTTTGTTTGCAAAATCTCCTTAGTGTAAATAAAGACTTCTCTGTGTAAAAGCTTCCGCGCGTAAACGCTCCTCTGTGTAAAGATTTCTCTCTGTGTAAAAGCTTCTGCGTGTACAAGCCAGTCTGTATAAAGACTTCTCTGTGTAAAAGCTTCTGCGCGTAAAAGCTTCTGTGTGTAAACGCGTCTGTGTAAAAGCTCCACACCAGCAGCATTCATCATCATATTTTCTTGTGTGCTATCTTCTCGTCTCCTCATCTTCTCGTCTTCCCCCTCCAGCTTTCTTTCGGGCCACACTGTCGTCTAGTTTCAATCTGTAACATCGTTTCTGGTTGAAGAATGCCAAGAACATGTGAAAGCATCGCTCGTTTAAAAAGTGAACATAAACAGCGCACAAAGTGCTGTAATTTACAACATTTTGCGCTGTCAGATGGCAAGAACCCGCGTAAATACCACAGTTCTAGTCCCCGAAAGTGGATAAAACACTGTTATTTCCAAGGTTTCACTCACGTCACGATCTTCGATTTTTTGAAAAACACGCAAATACCAGCGTTTTTTGCATTCATCAAGGCAAAACATCGGTTCAACAAGTGCAACAAATGCCGTAATTTACAGGGGTTTGGTACGGTCACAGGCAAAAAACTGCGCAAATACTAGCTTTCAGCCCACCGCTATCACAGGGTGCACAGCCCCCCCCGGCAAAACCCCCCCCGGAAGCGCAATAGATGCTTAATAAGGAAGTTTGTTTTTTTCGGCCTAAAAAACATGTTTTCCTTAATAAGACCTTATTTGGTGTGAAGGCAATTATGGCGTCAAAAAATGTGTTTGAGAGCCTGTTTTGCTAATAAGGCCTTAATAAGAAAAAATGCTTCAAGAGGTTGATCTTTTAATTTTAGAAAAAACAAAAAAAACAATAAAAACAAAACCTAATCCAGGCCATAATGCCATAAATTTGAAAAAAGAACAAAAAACATGCAAAAAAACAAACCAAACCTAAATTTGAAAAAAAAACACAAACAAAGAACAACAAAACAAAGAAAACACAACAAAAAAACAAAGAAAAACAAAAAAAAAAACAAAAAACAAAACCCAATCCAGGCCTAAATCTGGAAAAACAAAAAAACAAAACAAAGCAAACACAACAAAAAAAACAATAAAAACAACACCCAACCCAGGCCTAGATGTGAATAAAGCAAAAAAATGCAAAAAAAAAAGAAAACCCAAACCAAACCTAAATTAGAAAAAAACAAAAAAACACAAACAAAAAAAGAAAAACAAAACAAAGCGAACACGCACAAAAAAAGATAAAAACAAAAGAAAAAAACAAACAAAAAACAAAAAAAAAATAACGAGCCTGGTGGCCTCAATGGTGGCTGTTCTGATCAGTGGTGTTCGCACTGAGGCCCAAGACATCGTTCGGAGCAGTGAAGCTGTGGTACGGTCGTTTTCCGCTAACGCGCGCGCGCGCGTTTAAGGCGTCAGGAACTGCTCGCGTCCAGGGGAAGACACAACGGGGAGACACAACGAGGAGACACAACGGGAAAATGATGCAAAATGAGAAAACTCAGTTTTATAGTTGGTAAACTAGAAAAAGCGACTTTTTTAACGTATTGAAATGTTAAAATTATGCATATTTGCTGAACACTTTGATGTTTTTAAAAACTTTATTTGTGATTATCAAAAAATATGTCCACAATCAGTTTAAAAACATTCAGTGGTCATTTTCAAGGTATTGAAATGAAATTTAGACGATTTTTTTTCAACATATTTTTGTTAAAATATGTTGAAAAATGAGATTTCGAGAAGGTCTGAATAAGGGCTTGACAAGGGCTTGACAAGGGCTTGATAAGGGCTTGATAAGGGGTGGATCAAGGTATTGGAATGAGATTTATTTTATTTTTTTGTTCTTATTTTTCCCATTTTTTTTTTCATTTGTTTTCATTTTTTTTTGTGTTCTTTTTCTTTTGTTTTTTTCTTTTGCTCTTTTTTTTCCGTTTTTTTTTAATTTTGCTTATTTTTTTGTTTTTTTTTCAACTTTAGGTGTGGATTGGGTTTTGTGTTTTTTGTGTTTTTTTTGTTTTTTTCAAATTGAGGTTTGGGTTGGGTTTTGTTTTTTTTGGTCCATTTTATTTTTCTATCGTTTTAGAGAAGTTGCCTGTAAGCCGTGTCACAATGCTATTCATTTTTTTCTATCTTTGTAAGGTTGTGTCGCCAGAAAAACGCACATGAGCAAGTGTCAGAAATCAGAGTTCCCTAATAAACTGTTATTAAGGTTGTGTGATTTATTGGTGCTAAAATTGGTTTTGGAATGCGTTATTCTTATTAAAGGTTTAATACCGTTTTTTTGTCTTGTTGGTTGGACAACACCCCCCAAAACAAGATTTCTCTTAATAAGGCTCTAATAGTGAAATTTCATTTTTCTTGGGAAATGCCATCTCTTATCAAGACCTTATTCAGCCCTTAACCACAAATCGCTAATAAGCATTTATTAAGAATGTGTTACACCACTGATTGGCCCTTATCAACCGTTTCATCCTTATCCATACCTTACCATACTTCTGGGGGGGTTTTGCTGGGGGGGGTCGTGGGCCCTGTGACGCTAGGTGTTTTGGATGATGACCATGGTCGTTCTTTGCCTAAGCGGGTAAACCCATGGTCATCAAAGTGTCGAAAACAGGGGTAATATGATGACCATATGATGACCACGTGGTCATTGTTAAAATGATGACCATGGTCGTTCTGGTGGTCATCTTATGGTCATCATATGACGACCATGGTCTTGATTCCAAAATGATGACCACCAGTGGGGTTATGGTCATCATTTTGGTAGAATGCTCACCAGAACGCTCACCACATCCCTTTTGGTCAAGTTTGTTTTCTTTGTTTGTGCCATTCTTTGGGGGAATTTTCAAATGCACTGGCCCAGCCATGCCGACAAATACTTGGCCAATTAAGATGATTCCTCCCACTGTTAGCGGCAGTGACGGACAAAAAACGAACTTGTGCATTGTGTGGCAATTTCCTCCTGGTTTGAGTTGGTGGCGTGTTTTTGCCTATCACCACCACGCTGCGCTGATATTGGGAATGTTTTGACATAAGACCTTGAGGATATGTCATGATATGTCCATATTAACGCTCGCTGTGTATGTGCAAAACTTGCTGGTGGTCAGTGATAAGCCTGAACAGCTCATATGGGTAAATAAAAAATGGTCTTTGGTTCACCGCCCACCAGAAAACCCAGCCGTCATTAACAGGGCTCACGGACTTGTATGGCTGTCGTACTGATTTTTCATATGCTGGCGGAGCGAAGAACTGCAGCAAAATGAAATGCTGTTGGACGTGAGTGGTCCAGACCAGAAACGGCTATCTCCCTCCCCACAGGTTGAAACTTTCAAGCTTTAAGCAAATCCTAATACCGGACATCTCTGGGCCAAACAGCTAAACGGCTTGAAAAATCCAAGTGGCATTGATTAGCATGTTTCGCTCGTGTGATGGATTCAACTTGGACCATTTTCTTGGAGCCACGCGCTTTTCCACTATGTGTAATGAGGATTGACACCTGCCAACGAGAGAAGATGAACATCTCACATCCCAGCCGTTTCGTGAGTGCCCAGTGCCCAGGACACAAGCATGATATTGCGGGAAAGAATGATGAAGAACGTGGAGGGATCAGGGGCCCACCTTCGCAAAGTGAGGTACTGAAGCTGATCGAAAAGTCATCGTTTTCAACATTTGTGCAGGATGTCCAATCAAAGATGAAACAAAATGCAGGAACTGGCAGCTACAATTCTTTTGGCGTCGGAACTTATATTCCTTCTTGAATACCAGTAGTACCGCTCAAGGCCGTGGCGAAAGTTTCAAAGATAGGACGCTATAGGAGAGGTGAGTTGCTGTGATGCATGGATGGCAGAGCGAATCCATTGATGGACCGAAAGGTGGTTGGAGTTGAGTTGTGTTTTTTGGTCACATCACCCACAACTGCTGGATGTAGTGTGGTGTAGTGCAGTTGTAGCAGTAGATGTAGTTGTAGTTGTAGTGTAGTGGAGTTGTAGTTGTAGTGTGGTGTAATTAGTGTGCTGTAGTATAATTAGTGTAGTGTAGTTGTAGTTGCAGTTGCAGTTGTTGTTGTGGTGTGGTATAATTCGTGTTTGTTATTTATTGTTAATGTAGTGTAGTGTAGTGTACTGCAGTGTTGTGTACTGTAGTGCATTGTAGTCTAGTGTGGCGTAGCGTAGTGTAGTGTGAAGTACTGTAGTTGTAGTTGTTGCTGCAGTTGTTGCGTAGTGTATTGTAATTAGTGTAGCGTAGTGTAGTGTAATGTAATGTTGTTGTAGATGTAGTGTAGTGTAGTCTAATTAGTGTAGCGTAGTGTTGTGTAATGTAGTTCTAGTTTGTAGTTGCAGTTGTAGTTGTAGTTGTACAGTAGTGTAGTGCAGAAAGTGTAGTGTAATGTAGTGTAGTTGAAGTCCAAGTCCAAGTCGAAGTCGAAGTAGTCGTAGTTGTCGTCGTCATCGTAGTAGTAGTAGCAGCAGCAGAAGCAGCAGCAGGAGGAGGAGTAGGAGGAGGAGTAGTAGTAGGAGAAGAAGTAGTAGCAGCAGGAGTAGCAGAAGCAGCAGCAGCAGCAGCAGGAGCAGCAGCAGCAGCAGGAGGAGGAGGAGGAGGAGTAGTAGTAGTAGTAGGTAGTAGGTAGTAGTAGTAGGTAGTAGTAGTTGGTTATTAGTAGTAGTAGAAGTAGAAGTAGAAGTAGTAGTAGTAGTAGTAGTAGTAGAGTAGTAGTAGTAGTAGTAGTAGTAGTAGTAGCAGGAGTAGTAGTAGTAGCAGTAGTAGTAGTAGTAGTGGTAGTAGTGGTAGTAGTAGTGGTAGTAGTAGTGGTAGTAGTAGTGGTAGTAGTAGTGGTAGTAGTAGTAGTAGTAGTAGGTAGTAGTAGTGGTAGTAGTAGTAGTAGCAGCAGTAGCAGCAGTAGTAGCGGCAGCAGCAGCAGCAGCAGCAGGAGGAGGAGTAGTAGTAGTAGTAGGTAGTAGTAGGTAGTAGTAGGTAGTATAGGTAGTATAGGTAGTATAGGTAGTATAGGTAGTATAGGTAGTATAGGTGTATAGGTAGTATAGGTAGTATAGGTAGTATAGGTAGTATAGGTAGTATAGGTAGTATAGGTAGTATAGGTAGTATAGGTAGTATAGGTAGTATAAGTAGTAGAGGTAGTATAGGTAGTAGGTAGTATAGGTAGTAGGTAGTATAGGTAGTAGGTAGTATAGGTAGTAGGTAGTATAGGTAGTAGGTAGTATAGGTAGTAGGTAGTAGGTAGTTCGTAGTTCGTAGTTCATAGTTCGTAGTTCGTAGTTCGTAGTTCGTAGTGAGTAGTGAGTAGTGTGTAGTGAGTAGTGAGTAGTGAGTAGTGAGTAGTGAGTAGTGAGTAGTGAGTAGTGAGTAGTGAGTAGTAAGTAGTGAGTAGTAAGTAGTAAGTAGTCAGTAGTAAGTAGTCAGTAGTAAGTAGTAAGTAGTAAGTAGAAAGTAGTAAGTAGTAAGTAGAAAGTAGTAAGTAGTAAGTAGTAAGTAGAAAGTAGTAAGTAGTAAGTAGCAAGTAGTAAGTAGGTAGTAGGTAGTAGGTAGTAAGCAGTAGGTAGTAGGTAGTAGGTAGTAGGTAGATAGTAGATAGTAGATAGTAGATAGCAGATAGCAGGTAGGAGATAGCAGATAGCGGATAGCGGATAGCAGATAGCAGATAAAGACAGCAGATAGCAGATAGCAGATAGCAGACAGTAGAAAGTAGATAGTAGATAGCAGATAGTAGATAGTAGATAGGAGATAGTAGATAGGAGATAGTAGATAGGAGATAGCAGATAGATAGTATAGCAATTAACCAGCAGATAGAAAATTCAGGATTGCCAGGTCAACAGATAGAATAGGACAAAAAGCAGAGAGATAGAATATTATTCTTACCCAATAGGTTGAAATAGACAATTTCCCATCACTCCTGCAACTAAATCAAGTTAAAATGAACCATGTCAATGATTATGTGTACCATTTCCTGCAACCAATTCAGGTTAAAATGAACAATTTCAATGATTTTGTGTGTGATTTACTGCAACTAATTGGTATATTTTTGCATGCCAACAGAGCTGGCACACAATCTTAAGGAAACTCCACATTGAAATCCATCCAAAATCACCAAAATCCTTGTAAACACCATAGCACCAGCAGATAGAATATTAAAATATTATATCTGCAAATTCTTTACCCAATGGGTTGATATTGACATTTTTTTTTAAAAAAGAAGGCCAACTTTTTATCCTATCTGCTGGTTACTTACTATAGATAGATAGATAGATAGATAGACAGACAGACAGATAGATAGATAGATACACAGACAGATAGATAGACAGACAGATAGGTAGATAGATAGATAGATAGATAGATAGATAGGCAGATAGATAGATAGATAGATAGATAGATAGAGAGAGAGAGATAGATAGATAGATAGATAGATAGATAGATAGATAGATAGGAGGAGGAGGAGGAGCAGCAGCAGCAGCAGCAGCAGTAGTAGTAGTAGTAGTGGTAGTGAAACAGCACCCAGGTGAAAGTTTCACCGGTCCTCCCAGGCCACAGACCGCACTGTCTAACGCCACTTTCTGAACCTGAGGGAAATGAAAGTGTCAAGCCCTGCAAGCACGTCCAAGAACAACTTAGCCAGCAAGCATTGGAAACCCTCCGAAACGGGGAAACAGCACCCAGCTCAAGGTTTCACCGGCCCTCCCAGGCCACAGACCGCACTGTCTAACGTCACTTTCTGAGCCCGAGAAAAATGAAAGTGTCAAACCCAGCAAGCACAGTGCCGGAACGACACGTTTCTCTGACGCGCTCCCCCTGCTCATCGTTGGGGTCGGCGGATATAGATGTTGAGAATCAGCTCGTTCGCCAATGTTTGGAGCAAAGCTGTCTCCAAACCCCAACGCATGTCAGGGCCTATCTGTTGGCGGGACATGGTGCCTTATAGATAATCAAAACATCAATGCATCTGGATTTATTAAGGATTAGTGAGCTTTCTATAATGTGGGTAAGACAATGATAAACCAACCCATTTTTGATGGTTTATACCACCCATTTATATCCATGTATGGGGATTTTGGGGATGGTCTATGATTGTTTTAACCACATCGAGCAGCGTTCAAAGCTGCGAAGAGGTCATCGCCTGGAGCTGCAGATCACCGACGGGCCGCTGGAGGGCACCTTCCTGACGGTTGGGGAGGAGCTGGGAGAGCGGTAAATGCTGTAGAAACCAGACAAAAAATGAACCAAATGGTGGAGATTCTCTATATCTCTAGGTTATCATATTGTTAGTCCTTTCCAATATGAAATATTTCCTGTTGAAGCGGTTGGTTTACGATTGCATCGATTCATGAACTGGTGTCCCATATGTATTTAGTATTAAAGGGATGGGATTGATGCTAAACGGTAAGACCCCACCCAAAGAATATGAACCAAAATGGTGGTGTAGAAAATGGTGAGACACCACCATGGTGATGTGGCCTTTGGATATATGGCTAGATCAAAATCCCGATACCTGGTTTCAGCTGGTAGTTCTGGAATGTTGCGGATTCAATGTTCCCCCCACCATTCGTAGCCAAATTTCCTAGCTCTTGACCCCCACCCCGATATGAAATGCCTCAAAACTGGGGGTGCTCTTGGGGACGTCTTGAGGAAAACATGGGGATTGAAATAGATTTGAACCATTTTAGCACCAACAGAAGGAACTTGGGATGGGTAAACCCCCCAGTAGCAGTGACTGAAGTTGTGCTGCGGACACCAGTCCGAGCTGCGGATAGAAACATGAGGGAGACTAGGTCAACATGCACGATTTGGGACCTAATAAACGAATAGATACATGTTGATCATGTATCGTGTATGAACATGCATATATTCTAGATTTGAACATGCATGTCTATCCATGCATCTACAGATTGACTGGCGTCGCAGGAAGGTGCAAGAGTCGGTCGACACACTTCCAACACTTTGGTGCCTTCGCATGTGAGTGAAGGGCAAAAAATCACTGGGAATGCGCTAACCCAAACAATCATCCATGCCCCAATTTTCCGTTCGGGTTTGGGGTGGTCTTTATTGACCTTAGTTTGTTTTTGTTGTGCTACTCACTTTAGTAGAAGGGAAGTTGGGAAACCAGGAAACATACCAGCAAACCAGGAAGTTGTTTGTGGTCAGCGCAAAATGTGTTTTGTTTGAAACATCTAGCAAAGCAGACAGGGGCATGCCTCCGACTTTGCGACTTCCAACCTCCTGAAGGACAATTTTTCGCACTATATATATATATATATGACACGTAACTTCGAATTCTGCACTGTGAAATGCTCAAGTCAATGCATCCGTGGATTTCTGAGGTAGGTAGGCTGCTGCTTCTAGGATCGGGATCTAGTTGGTTTGGGATTTGGTGCCCTGCTCATTGCTCTGCGAGTGTCCCCTTACTTGCCTCCATCTTCATTGCGGGGTTTGGACTTGGGGCCCTCACAGTGCTTGGACTTTTGGCACTCTTTTTCTTATATCCCTTGCCCTATCCTCGCCCTTCACCTACTGCCTCTGATTCACCTGCTCCAAATCACCGGCTTGCTGCTTACTTGCATGAGCGAGGGTGGCAACTTGGCATTCACCATCCGCCAAGCCATTCTGACCCTCCGCCATCTCGCTGATTCTTTGGAGTCAGCTCTTGTTCAAGATCAGCACGAGGAAAGTCGTCGCGTTCGCTCTGGGCCTAGAGCACCTGCCTCCCAGAGGACATCTGATTGGGATTTGCTTACTGATTCTGCTGCTTCAGCAGCTCCATCTGAGCCATCTACTGTGCAGTCTGCTTCACGAGTATCTGAGAGCTCCTGCTACAACGAGGTGGCCTTGTTGCTTACTAAGGCACCTCAACACTGCTTTGACATTTGCTCCAGGTTGTCAGGCACTGTGGAGTTTGTCAAGTTCCGTGTGCAGAGAGCGTGGGAAGCTGGACAGTGGGCCAAGGCGGTCATCGACGAAAGGGTCCCTAAACCTCGACCTACGCCCAAGATTGAGGTCAAGTCCACAGTCTACATTGTGGTGCGTGGTCCTGGCGTGCAGCATCCTGTTAGGGTCAGTTCAGCCGCAGCCTACTATCAGCTTGTCCCAAAGTTCACAGAGAGCAGCATCAGTCACGGATTCCCTTCGCTGGCAGAAGCCACAGTCTATTGCCTGGCGATTGGAATTAGTCTTCCTCCTGAGGCACCATGAGCAGTCTGGCAATGAGGATGAAGGCCATCAAGACGGTCGACCAGGGGCTTGCGTTCCAATACATCCTGAAAGCTCCGAACGATCTTGCGGTGGTCCCAGACAGTGGAGAGACTTTGGTGGTTCCAGTTTTGAAGAGAAGGGATGGACTGATGCTGGCAGTTCCAAAGGGGTTTCTCTTTCAGGAGACCTTGGATCAGGCAAATGCAGCAGCTCCCACAGATCTCTTGGGGCCGAATACAGCGGTGGTGGTCCCAGCAGTTTTCGAGGAGGAGGATGGGTCAGAGACAGTTTTGGGCTTAGATCTGGAAGTCATCCTGATCGACGTCGGGGTGGGCATTGCAGACTATATTCGTCTCTTCGACCCTGTGACCGAAGGCGAGGGGACCCTGTGTTTCTACGAAAGTTCAGTAGAGACTTACCCATCACCTCAACCCTTGCTGGAGACTGCCTTGAACTGGATTCAGACGTCGGCAGAGGACCGTGTTGGATTCTACACAGCAGTCGAGGAGGAAGGGATCATGAAGGCATCACCCAAGGCCTCACCTGCGCCCAAAAAGGCATCGAAGAAGGTCACTACGGCGAGCCTGGCAGAACAAGTATCGGCCATTGCAGGTACTCTCCCAGCTGTGTTGGAACAGCTGACTTCGCTCCAGGACAAGCAGACTCAGCTGGAAAGCATGCTATCTTCTGCCCGAGCTCAGGAGAGGGTGCCAGCCTACAGGCAGGACTTTCCCATCCATACTCCAAAGGCTCCTTTCCCAGCCGTTGCGAAGTTTATGCAAGAGATAGGCCCACCCCCCAAGGCAAAGACTCCAGGGACAGGCCTTCCTCAAAATGCTTTGATTGGAGGAAATTCCTTAGGAGACGAACCAACCGCTGCTCCTTGCGAAGAAGGTTTCATGGAACAGATGGGGTTGGCGGCTCAGGCGGAGGTAGAGGGCGGCAGCGTGCAGCAGATGCTTCTACAACAATCTCAAGCCCTCACAACGCTGGTAGCGCATTTGGCATCTCAAGATGGATATCACGATCTGGCAGGAACTGGATCGGGCACTTCCCTTTCTATGAAAGGCTCTGCAAGGCGGGAGAAGCTTTTGAACGATTTGGCATCCAGGAAGGGAAACTTCATGCTGAAGGTAGCCCAGAATGCCTTTCGCAGACTCCGGCCCTCAGAGCCTGTGCCACAGAGCTTGGAAGACTTCCAAGGGAAACCTCTCTTTGCGAAGTACTTGGAACGTCATGGTGGATATTCTGCGAACCGGGACCTGGGGCTCATTATGTGGTTGCTATGCCAGATGGCGGATCAGATGGTGCAGGGCGATCCCATGGGAGCCATGGAGATGCTCGCATTGACCATGACCTCCATAGAGCAGGCAGCCCAAGACGGAGGCAAATGGGAAGTCGCATGGCTCCTCTCGTTGCAGGAGGACCCTCCTGCCGGGGTCTTTGGCACGAGACCGGCATCCTCCAACCCACGCCTTCGGGCGTTTGCCCCTTTATGCCCAGCGGAATGGGCGGCGACGTCGCTGAGCTATGTGAAGGAGTTGGACATCATCAACTCACGCAGACAGGAAGCAATCCCAGGAAAGAAGGCGAAGAAGGAGGAGGAGAAGGAGCCTCCGAAGCGGCCCCCTCGGACGCCAAAGAAGCCAAAGGGAACCTCCAAGGGCGAAAAAGGGGAAGATGCTTAGCTGCCAGACCTGAGACTTGTGGTCCTTCGCTTGAGCCTGCCAGCTGCGCGGGTGAGGTGACTCTGGGGGTGCAACCTCGGGGTGGGCTCCCTGCTTGCAATCCGGATGCACTCCTTGGACCTGACGGCCAGGATGTGCTCCTTGCTGGCGAAGGTGAGGTGGCTCGGGGCCCCAAGGCCCAGGGCGTGCTCCCTTCACTGCCTGGGGATGCTTGCATGTCCGGGCACGCTCGCGAAGTTGAGGCAGATAGGCAGGATGATTTTGAGAGGCCATCTCCAAAGGGCCAGAGTGAGAAATGCAAGAGCACCTCTGTTCCGGGGTCTGTCCCTGCCAGGTGCAAATTAGCCAAGCCCCCGAAGTGGAGCACGATGCAATCTTTTTCTTTTGATGTGTGGTGCAAGAAGCTCTGCACGTATGTTTTGAGGTCGCGGACTCCCTTTGCTGAGTTCCTGAAGATCACCCTCCATGTTGACAGGAGCATGCATGTTGCTTCTGACAGGGCCCTTTTTCCATTGCCTGTTCCAAAGATTGGCGCCTTTTGCACCAAGTCACCAAGCATTGTGGATCAAGAGAAAGAGTGAAGAGGAGTTTTGATCAAGCTTTTCACATTGTGATTATGGCTTTGAACTACCTCCACTCTGACTTCAGGTTCGTGCCAATTGAGGCCATAGCTTTGACGCCCTCTTCATCACAGCTGGCCACTTTGGCACGGCTGCGCAATTTGGTCAGGGCCTTCGGTAGCTGCTCGGATACCTTTGATGTGCCTAGCAGTGGCCGTAGAACCACATCTCTTATTGGCCTTCTCACTGACTTGGGTGAGGTGCTCACTTGGGAAGGTGCAGCTGGCGATGGGTACCAGAGGGGCTTTCAGGGAGCTGCGGGAGGTCTTGCAGAGGCCATCAGCGTGCCCCGCGACCTTGACAAGGCCGACGAGCTCAGGCCCTACAGAGACCTTGATCCTGCCAGGCTCAAGATTACTGGGACTGCCTCATGGTGCCCTCAAGAATATCTTTCAGACTCTCTATGGCTTGCGTACGTCGAGCCAGCCAGTTTGATTTGGACCAACGAGATCCCGGTCAGTGATGTTCCCACACTATCGAAGGAGAAGTATGACACCACGCTCCAGCTGGCAAAGCTCTGGGATGTCAAAGGGCTTTTGTTTTTGAGGAAGGTCCCTGACGACTATGATTGGCGTCAAGGGGCCATGCGTTTCTTCAACAATTACAAGGCAGCAGACTGCGACAGGATGATTGGCGACAGACGCCGCATGAACTGGCGAGAGGGCCGCATCCCTGGTGTCTCCAGGGCATTGCCAAGTGCTCACATGCTCTCAGTTTTGGAGGTCTGCCCCAGGCTTCAGAGAGTATCAGTTTGCATTTCAGACAGGCGTGATTTTTACCACCAATTCAAGGTTACAGAAGAGAGAGCAGCATCAAATGCAGTTTGGCCCTTGCTGAAGTCAGAAGATGTTTTCGAGTTGCATGCGTTTGATGAGTTCAGCAGGAGGTCAAAAAGGCAGAGGTATGATCGTAGAAGGCATGGCGATGGTTTTGGCTTTGCAATGACGACTCGGTCTCAGCCGGGTGGCCTGCTTCAACCATGTTTTTGCTCATTGCCTCAGGGAGATCACTTAGGAGTAGAGTTCGCTACGGATGCCCATAGGAACCTTCTCTCTTCTCGTGGCCTCCTTTCTGCGCATGAAGAGCTCCGATCAGACTCTACCTTCAGGGGAACCTCAGCCTTGCAAGGTTTGGTTATTGATGATTTCTTTTCTGTTGCCGTACAAGATGTTGGCGAGGGAGGCCAATTGTCAAAAGCAGTCAGAGCCTTTAAGACAGCCAAGGCATGCTATGAGGCCCAAGGACTGATGGGGTCAGATGCCAAGGATGTTGTAGATGCGGATCAAGCCAAGATCATTGGAGGTGAGATTGATTCCTCTGAGAAGACAAGGGCTCTTGGCGTTGTGACACTGGCCTCCCCAGTCAGAAAGAGGCTAGCTTTGGCGTTTATTTCCCTTGAGCTTGCACAACTCCCTTCTACAACAGATGTTTTGCATGCTTGCTTGATTGGTGGGTGGGTGCACTCTCTTTTGTATCGGCGTCAGTTTATGTCAGTGCTGGACAAGTCATTCAGTTTTGTGAACGCATCTGAGATTGACAGGGACCTTCCGCGAGTGGTTCCTTTGACAAGAGCGGTAGCTCAAGAGATAGTTCTGCTTTCAGTCCTTTGCCCTCTTTTTGCTACAGACCTTGGAGCCACCCTCATCACCAAACTTTATGCTTCTGATGCTTCTGATCGAAAAGGCGCCTATGTCTCCCGGGACATGCCTGAGCATGTAGTCCGAGCGATGTGGAGATCAGGAAGGAAGAAGGGAGGCTACGTACGTATGCTGAACAGGTCAGAAGCCCTCATTCGGAAGCTTGACCCTGACTTCGAGGAGCTCAGCTGGGAGGTTGGTGGAGAAGTTTCCCAGCGGGTTGAGAGGCCTCGGGCGCATAGGTACCACTTCATTGAGCTCTGCGGTGGGCGGTGGTGCCGGAAAGGTAACCAAATACCTCTCTCAAAGGGGCTGGGTTTGTGGGCCTGTCCTTGACCTTGATGCTTCGAGGCACTACAACCTACGAAGCTTGAAACTCCTGTCTTGGGTCATCCATCTGCTAGAGGAAGATTTGCTGGACAGTTTCATGGTTGAACCCCCTTGCACCACTTTCAGCCATGCGCAGCATCCTGCATCAAGAGGCTACGATTGCCCAAGGGGGTATGAGCCCTTGAATGAGAAGGCGCTGGAAGGCACTGAGTTGGCACTTCGGGCTCTGACTTTGATGTATGTTGGGGCCAGACTTCACAAACCTGGACTTCTTGAACAGCCCAGAAAGTCAAAGATGCGGAAGTTGGAAGAGTGGATTTTTCTCGTGCTTGCAGGTTTTGCTGAGGAGCAGTGGACAGCTTCATGTGCGTTTGGTTCCCCCCATCAGAAGGAATTTGTTTTTCTTTGCACTGGCCTGCCTTCAGCAATGCTTCATAGAAGGTGCTCTAGAGATCATCGACATGTGCCCATTCAAGGTGTCTACACGAAGCCCTCTGCAGTTTACACTGATGAGCTTGCTTGCGTTTTGGCGCAGTGTTTTCATGAAGGCTTGAAGGTCTACTTCCAGAGGAAGGACTTGTCATCTTTTGACTCCGGAGGTTTGGAAATGCCCCTTTGTAATGATCTGCTTGTTTCTGGAGAGTGGAAGGTTGAGAATCAGTGGGCCTGGAGTGTTCCATGCCACATCAACGTGCAGGAGACTTCCTCCGTCTACAAACTCTTGAAGCAAGCAGCGTTGTGTCATCCCTCCTCCAGGTTCAGCGTGGTCATGGACTCCAATGTAGGCCTTTCGGCCTTGGTCAAGGGCAGATCGCCATCTCATGGTTTGCGAAGGGTGCTAAGAAGGTCAGGTGCTGTCACAGTTGCAGGAGGTTTGTATCCTGCCTATCATTTTGGGCCAACCAGGATCAACATAGCAGACTGCCCCACGCGAGACAATGAACTGCCTGTGCCCTGTCAGTCGATTGTCGACAGGCTATCAACCCTTGAGGAGGTTTTGGACTTTGCCTCTGTTGCGGAGTTGAGGAGACCAAAGGCAAACTGGGTCAGACTTTTTAAGTTGGTTCATGGAGGGGCACTCAGCTGGAAGGGAAGCGAAGAATCCTGGAAAGATGCTCATCTTTGCAAGACGGCGATGGTTTTCAGTGATAGGCCGTTGCTCCAGGAGACAGCTTTTTCATTTGAGTTCGATGCCTCTCTTGGTTTCCCAGGTGAAGGGCCATCCTCTTACTGCAGAGCATTCATGACCTCTCTTGGATTTTGGATTTTCCTTTTCCTTCCGTGCCCTCTCCATTCCGTCATGGACACTCTTTGGACTTTGCCATGCAGGGCTTTTGGGCTTGGACTTTGGGCTGCCAGATACCCTAATAACCCTCGAAGTTTTTGGGGATTAAGGGGCCTTGTTCTTGACCCGATCCTAGCTAGTAGCATGCCGGTGGGAAGCCATGGTCCTCAAATGTTGCCGCGTGATGTGCGCGACAAACGAAGAGCTGAGCAGAGGTCGGGACAAGTGCTGCCAATTGGACGCCCTGTTCTGGGACAAACTCAGTTCTATCGTGAAAGGCTGCTGGATCAGTTTTCTGCATGGCTGAAGACACAGGGGCTCGATTTTGACTCCCTGGTTTTGTCATCGACGCCGGATGTAGAAGGCATCAATCTCCTGCTGGAAAAGTATGGCCGGGCCCTCTACAATGCAGGAAGGCCCTACAACCACTATGCAGAGCTGATCAATGGCGTTGCCTCGAAGAAACCAATCCTTCGAAGGCAGTTACAATCGGCTTGGGATCTGGCCTACGCATGGCTGCGTTTAGAACCTCCTACACATCACGTTGCGCTACCGTGGCAGGCTCTTCTGTCATTGCTCACCATCTCAATCAGCTGGGGATGGTTGAGAGTTGCTGGCGTGATCGCGCTATCCTGGGGTGGAATAACAAGGATTGGAGAGGTGCTCAACGCTTTCAGGAAGAATTTGATTCTTCCTTCGGACTTGGGAGGATCAGTGGCTTTTGCGTTGCTTGAGGTAGCAGAACCAAAAACCCGTTTTAGTGGAGCTCGTCACCAGAGCGCAAGACTTGACCAGCCACAGCTTCTACGACTCGTTGATCTCGCATTTGCTGCTTTGAGACCCGAGCAGAGATTGTGGCCCATGTCTGGACAAACGATGAGATTGCGCTTTCAAAAACTCTTAACTGCAAACGGACTAGCGGACCTTCCGCCTGAGATCTCCAGAGGGATTGATCTTGGATCATTGAGGGCTGGTGGAGCTTCATGGCTCCTTTTAACCTCTGAAGATTCGGAATTGACACGGCGCAGAGGCCGATGGCTGACCAGCAAGACCATGGAGGTCTATGTGCAGGAGTCGGCCTCAATCCAATTTCTTCCAAGGTTGCCAACCCACATTAAGCAGAGAGTTTTGACTGGTGCTGAAGCTTTCCCATGGGTTTTGGAATTTGCTGAACAGCTGTATGCCGCAAAAGTTCCCGAATCAATCTGGTTTGTCCTATTCAAAAGCGAGACAGCTAGAAGCATTCCACAGGGTTTACAAAGTGGGGTTGGAGTGGGTGAAATTCATGGCCTGAAGCACAGATCCAGGCCCTGTGTACATTCCAGCCAATATGGAGGAAAACAGCCAGTTGAACAGCAGGGTGAGAGGTTGACACGTAACTTCGAATTCTGCACTGTGAAATGCTCAAGTCAACCCGCCCATCCCATGAGTGACCCTTCTCGCTTTTGAATGGGTGAAATTCATGGCCTGAAGCACAGATCCAGACCCTGTGTACATTCCAGCCAATATGGAGGAAAACAGCCAGTTGAACAGCAGGGTGAGAGGTTATATATATATGTCAAGTTGGAGGTTATGGCCCACGAAGTCCAAACCCAACGCAAAGTGCGCCTAAGCGCTGCAGCACCTTTTCGAAAGGGGCCGCAAGGCGATTGCCATGTAGTGGCTTAAGCTGCCCACCACTGTTGATTGGTAACAGCGGCGGAAAACAAAAGAGTCACATGTTCACAGGTTGCAGCTGCAAACTTCACACAGGGGAAAAGGTTGTGCTTCTTTGGCACTGGAAAATGGCGTCACACGCCAGCACTGCTCAAGGACCCAGCTGCACGTAGTCGTGCCTCCTCATCCAAGATCGCTGACGCTTCAGCTAAGACCTCAGAGTCTTCATCACTGATACCATTTCCCATGAAGGCGTCCATGTCCTGGGCCAAAGTTCTTTGGCTGATGTCGTGGATGTAGGGCGTCACGTTGAATGACGCGCAGTTGTCGCACGCATACAGCTCTATCACTTGGCTCCTGTAGAGCTGATAGCACTGGTCATCCAAGTGCCAGACGCGTCCACGAGGGGCATGGTAAATCGGCCTCCCAACCGTGCATCGGTTGTGCGCATGATTGTGGGCTTCTGCACGTGCACGTCCAACCACATCCTGGGCCTCGACGAAGAGTGCACGCAGTCTTCCTATTTGGCGTATGTAGCCCATCTTGTGCCTGTGCATGAGGGCACACTGTTGGTCTTTCTGCCAGAAGCTATCTTCTAGGCATCGAAGCTGCTGTTGCAAGCGCTTGACCTCACGGTCGGCCAGAATTGGTCCACCAGGTACACTCAGCTGTTGCACCTGCCTCACAAGCTGCTCCACCTCGTCCTGCAAGGCTATGTTCTCAATGATCTTCTCCTCCAGGCGAGCTTCAAAGCGTTCGCTTCGGATATGCCTCAATCTCAAGATATGATTTCGGCCAATCCACCACCCATGCATCCAACCCATAAGGTAGGTGCCAGCCAAGAAGATCAGCAGCGCTAGGACCACCGTAGCGTCCCAGACATAGTCCCAAAAGTAGGACTTCTCTTCGGGGGTGATGTCGACGTAGGGGCACATCTCGGTTGAGATGGAATCGCTCAGAGGTTGAGCCGCAGCGCCAGGTGGCAGCCATAGAGCAAGCAGCACAAGCTTGAGGGCAAGGCGCAGTAACACCTGAAGAAACCAAATCATCCAGCCATCCGCAAACTGTGTCTCCTGGTCGTATAGGGGACAAGGTCAACCGGCGTGTCCGTGATCGGCACAAGGTCGTTGATGTTCACGTCATGGTCACGACGCAGCTCTGCTGGGGCTGTAACAGCCATGTCGTGGTCTTCCAAGATCTCGTCATAGGTGATGGCCTCGCAGATGATTTGTTCATGATGTTCAGCAAAGGTTTCGATCGGAGTCCCTTCGTTGAGCTCGGTCTCTTCTGGGGCAGTCTCCAGAGGTTTGGAAAACTCATCTCTGCTTGCAATTCGATCTGCAAGCTTCTTCTTCTTGGCAGCGATGTAGTTGGGATCCCAGGACAGCTTGATGCGTCCATACCTCAAACGATCAGCAAGGAGCTGTCTTGTTGCCTCCTTGGTGAGGGAGTCGGCGTACTGCCGTTCGCTCGAAATCCATTTGAGCTTGCCACCAAGAGCTTCAAGTCCTTCTCGAAGAACCTTGATCTCAAGCCCTGTCCTCTTGTCAGTGAGGCCACTGCTGAGGCTTTCACGGTGATAGCTGTCGTACAGCGCTTTGGCATCCGTGATGAGCGTAGGCTCCAAAGGGCTTTGCTTGTTCAGGATGTTCGCCAATGGCTCGTTGGGCTCCAGGAGGTGCTGGTAGTAGCGACAGACGAAGTCCATGTTGTCGCACGCTTGACTGGCTGATTGGGCTTCTGCTCCAAGACTGGATCTGGCCACCCTTGGCAGTTTGGATGAGCGCCAGTCAATCACATGGTAAGGCCCTTCAACTCCATCAAACGTAGTTTTGGGAACCAGCATGCATCATGAGGTATCCTCCTTGAGATAGCCATCTCGTCTGATGCCAAATGCAGCATCAACCATAGTCACCAGACGTAGGTCTTCAAGGCAACATAGGTGCTCATAGCACAGAGAGACATCGGAGTTGAGCTTGGCGAACTTCAAGAGGCGGTTGGCATCTTGTATGGACTTCACAAGTCCGGCAGAAAGTTGTCCAGCCAGAAGAGATGTAGAGCATTGTAGATGTGGTTGGGACTGCACTGATGGCCACTGAAGTGATCCCAGTAGACCTCGAAGTTGCGTGGTCTCTGCAGGAGTCATGTAGTCCTTGGGACCTCGGCCACGATGCAGTGCAATTGGTTCGACCTTCTTGAGGTACTCGGAGTGGTTCAGTCTCCATCCACCACTAGGGGTCTTCTGAAGAGAGGCTCCAGTACTCAAGCTCATCCTGGTCCTTCCACTCACGGAAGTTGAAGATGTTGCGTAGCTGCTTGACAACGTGCTGGTACACCAGCGATTCTTCCAGGCCACCTCCAAGCATGTCATCAACATGTATGCAAACCATGCCGACAATGCGCTCAGCGCCAAGGCATTTGGAGGGGTCCGTGGCAGCGATGTCAGGGAAGTCAGTCTCGCAAATCAAGAAGGCACAGGGATCCAGGATGTGAGGTCGTAGTCCAATTGAAGTCAAACGTCGTGTGGCTTCCAGGAACCAGCGCCTTGGGGCGTCAATCTGCCCATAGCAAGGTTTGCGCAGCAGCATGCGTGTAGAATCATCAGCGCCCAGGATGGTCAGCACCTCGCGTGGCAACTTCACCCAGAGTTGTCGTTCTTGAGGAAGTCCTTGTAAGAAGGCTGTGGCCACATCGGCTGTCCATCCGCACCACTTCAAAACGGCGGACAAGGAAAGAAACATGGATCGTGACAACCGGCTTGTTGTTGGTGCCGTTGTCTCAACCTTCCCTTCAAGAGCGTCCTGGTCGTTGTACCCTCGGACCACAAGTCGAGCTTTAGCTCGCGGACTTCCGTCCAGATTCTTGCTCCATTTGAGCAGCATTCTTGAGGTAAGAGTTCGTTGTGGGTCCGTGTCTTTGACATGGGCAAACTCCCAGACTCCGTTTTCAAAGAAGCTCTTGAGTTCCTTGATCTTGGCCTGCATGAACTGCTCGCGTTCCATCATAGTCAGGCCTCGCTCATTGAGCTCTGAAGTGGGCTTCTTCTTGATGATTGCATGCTTGGCCTGTCGTGCCACTTTCTTTGCAGGGGCTGTAGAAAACATGGCAAGCTCCTTCCTGGTTGCTCCATTGATCTGGTAGATCGTCATGCCAGTCCATGCGGACTTGGAAGCAGGAACCACGGTGTCATAGCGGTCAGTGGTGATCTGTCTGATGCCATTGGGAAGTCGCATCAGAGTAACCCGCACAGGGTCCAGCTGCTTCAGCTCCAGAGGGCAATCCTTGGTCTTGGTGATGTCGTGAGGTCGATGCCGAGGTTGAAGATGATGTCGGATGAGGCATCCAGCGCGGATCTCCCAGTAGTCATGGTAGTTCTTGGTGTCAAGCTGGAAGTATAACCCTCTTCATCGACACTCCAACCAGTTGGCAAGTGATCACCACCAATGTCAGAGACCGTAAAGGCTTGGCCGAAGAGCTCAGAGGCAGGGTCACGTCGACCTGGAGGTGGTTCACCTTCGGGTGGATCCTGATCATATGGAGCATGTCGTTGAGCAGCTCGACGTCGCATAGGTCCAAAGGGGCCAAACTGCATGGTTTCTTGTCGATCCATTTGTCGTCGACGCTGCAGGAAGTTAGGAGCTGTAGCAGGCTCGTAGAGATTCATGTCAGTGGAAGTCACAGCAGGAGGTTGTAGTGGAGGAGGATCTGCAGTGTCCATCGGTGTGTTTGGGGCTGTTGCCATCGTCGATGGTTCTCGGTTGGGCTCAGGCTCGTCGATGTTGATCAGTGCAGATGGTTGTGGAACTGGATCAGGAGCCAGTAGAGCAGGATCAGCTGGTGCAGGTAGAACAGGAGGTTGTGCTTGGCCAGGGAACTCAGGGTGCTCCGCAGGAGTGTCCGCTGGGGACGTTGGTGCCAAGCTGGGCTCGTAGAGCTCGTCATCCTGGTTCTGCTGTCGTTCTCGGTCCAGCTGTTGCTGCATCTGATCCATAGCTTCCTCAAAGGAGGGTTCATCCTGCGGGATCATGTCATAGGTGGTTCGCTGTCGTCGTGAAGGAGGTTGTAGATCATCTCCACCCCCCGCATCATCATCTGGCTCGGAACCAGAAGCCATTTCATCATCGTTGAGTTCATCAGGGTGGTGCCGCTTGTTGACCTTGTCGAGGTCCAAGAAGCGTGTCACGCCTCGAGAGCGAAGAGTTGCCACCTCTCGTCGAGCTTCCTGAGCATCAGCCAGTTGGGTGTCGGCTGCAGTGAAGTCAGCGCGCACGTGGTGCGGTGAGCATCTGATCAGCTGGGTCTTGTAGGAGAGCCAGTAGAGCTCGGGCTTGTCATCTTTGGAGTACTCGACCATCACAATCCGTGCAGGGCCATGCCAACGGATCTTGACCAGCTTGTCCTGGCGTTGGTCTCTCCAGAAGAAACACTTCTGGCCAATCTGCAGGGGCAAGTCGGCTCCCTGATATTGGCACAGCAGGGCCCGTCTGAGCTTGGCGTCAAGATCAGTAGAGATCAGTGCTTTCTTTGCTGCAGCTCGTTGACGTAGAAGTTGTTCGAATTGGTCATGGTCTCCAAGCTGTGCAGGACTGAGTCCATCATGTGAAAGTCCACCAGGCAAACGTTGGATCTTTCCAAGCAGCCACTGTGAAGGCGTGAAGCCAGCAACGCTCAAGGTGTCGTTGAGCTGGGGCACCACGTAGGTCAGCGCCTGCCGAATGCCTTTGCTTCCAGAGACCTTCATGTCATCCATGTAGATCTCAATGGCTCGGCGCAAGGTGGTGTGCCGGCGCTCCACAAGTGCCAAGCGATGGGACTCAGCAGGGGCAACAATGTGCTCCACAGAGTGTTGGGTGGTCCATGCATTCATCTCTTCACCAACCCAACCACGTCCTTCATCTGAGCACAGGCATTGAGGAAGTCCAAAGTGCCTGATCCAGGCTCGTTCAAGTCCATGGATTAGATGTTCACCACGTTCTCCATGAAGCAACGTCGCCACGGTGTATTTCGTGGCCTGGTCGATGATGCTGAGGACGGGGAACTTCTTGGCACTGGCATTGCATTTGATCCACAGCACATCGGCCTGCAAACGTTCTCCAACCTCATGGGCTTGGTTTCGCAGTGTCGAAGGCGCCACCTGGTTGGGTCGCTTGTAGCGCAGGCATGCAGTGCATTGGAAGTGGCGAGCTGCCTCAATGACTTGGTCACTGGCTCCTCGGCTTTGAAGAAGTTCGACCAATGCCTCAGGTTTTGGATGCCCAAGGTTCCTGTGCAGGAGGCGCTGCACGGTGCGAACTGCTTCGGTCTTCAAGGCCGTCTGGAGCTTCACAAGGCACCCAGTGACCTCTTTCTGCTCAGCGACTGCAAGTCCATAGTCCCAAAGCTGAGCTGGGTCTGGGGCGTTGATGGCAGCTGCAATTGTGGCTGCAAGGCCAGGTTGGTAATCCTCTAAGTAGGAGGTGCGTCGGCCAAGTCCAGGTGCCGATCCCTCCACAGGGCAGTGCAAGTGTTGCCCATTGCATTGTTTTGCCAATGTGGCCTGCATGGAGACCTTGCTTGAAAGGATTCCTGTCGGCTTCTTCACAAGTTTCCAAAGTCCATCTTGGTCAAGACAGGCGCAGCCGAACATGCACTGGTGCAGGAGGATCCAGTAGCCAGGCAAGTCCTTCAAGGCTGTTGTGTGCCAGCTCAAGGCTCGTTCAGGCTGCTCGATGTGCGCGTGCCGCGCGTTGTCAACTTGCTCCTTGCAGACCCGGGCCACAAACATCAAGTGGCATGCATGGTGCTCCTTCCGCTTGAGGTAGAGCTGGTGCTGCTGGGCTTCGGTTCGGGCAGCAAGGTTCTGCATCTGGCTCCACAGGTGACAGGAAGGTGCCAGATAGACCTCGTCGGGCATCTCCGTTCGAAGCCTCTGCATGAAGATGTCCTGGTGCTCCTGCAAGTCGAAGTCCCAGCCAGTCTCATAGCTGAAGATCTCCACGTCCATGCCCATCGCTTCTGCAAGAGCTGAGACGCGTGCTCCACCGCAGTAGACTTCCCAGAGCACTCGTTTGCGCTCAGGCTGATGCAGCTCCTCTGTGATGTAGGCGTGGAGCTCATTCTCGAGAGCGTGGAGTCTTGTGTCGCATGTCTGGAGCAAGTGGCGTCGCGTCGGACGCATATCATCTTGAGCTGCAGCTTGAACAACATCTTGGGAGTTGAAGAGCTTGACCTCGGTGTTGAAGGTCTGAAAGTCCATGAGCTCTCCGGCAACTCCTCCATCAGCGGGCACTACAAGTTCAAAGGCAGGTGGAAATTGCCACATGCTGGAGTCAAACTCGTTCAGCAAGGAGATGAGGTACTCTCCATGGGCACCCACCACAGCATGTTGCCAGGGCATGTCGTCAAGCTTGATCATGCGGCTGCGGCAGTCAAGGACCAATCCAAGGGATTCCATGATCGGTCTTCCAAGCAGCATAGGTGTTTCACCAGGCAGCAGGTACATCTGCACATAGCCGTACTTGCCACCGATGCATAGGGGAAGGCGAACAGTCCAGGTGCACTCCAAGCTGGCGTCACCACCAAAGTAGAAGGTGCGCTTGCACCGCATGAACTTGATCTTGGTGATGTCGTAGTCGGTCTCCTTGAGCTTCAGCAAGTAGCGGTAGAAGGGACCGTACCCTGACAAGAAGGCACTTGCGCCAGGGTCCAACATTGCGCAGTCATGGCGCTCGCACCCATGGTCGTCCGTGAAGATCACATGGCCGTGCTCCACGTCACCAACGGTGCTTTCTGTAGGTGCCGTCTTGCGCTTGGATGCACCACCACCAGCTTTGGGCACAGGGCAGTTGTAGGTCATATGTCCCACTTGGCCACATCTGAGGCAGGTGGGCGTGTTTCCACTGGCTTTCGCTCTCCCTTTTGGATCGGGTTCTTTCCCGTTGCCCCTGGCAGGGTACTTCACCAGGGTGGAGCTTCCTTTGCCCTTTCCTTTCTTTGCTTTGGTCTTGCCCTTGCCGCGTCCCGGAGAGACCGGTGACAAGGAGGAAGATGGTGAGGCCGGGTTGCCTCCATCAGTCAATGCCACAATCGGCAAGTATCCTCTGCTGAGCTTGATCTCGTTGAAGCGTCTGCGGGCATCGATGTACGATGCGTAGGCTGAGTCATATTCTTCAGCCTGCTCAGAGGGATCTGCATCTTCCAAGGTCTGGTAGTACGCGGCATCGTTGTCGAAGTCCTCAAAAGTCTCATCATAGTAGCTGTCAGCAGCTGTGGGCGATGGATCTTGGAAGTAGGCCTCATCTTCGTAGTACCCCTCCTCATAGTCATGGTTGTGGTCGATGTCATCAGCCCAATCATCAGCGTCATGCTGGTTGTCGTCCTCATAGTAGACCGCATAGCCACGTCCCTTACCGCGAAAACCACGGTGTTGGGCATGGTGATGTCCTCCGCCAGCTACAGTCTTGTGGTCTTGACCCAAGATGAGAAAGAGGGCTTCCTGAACTTTGTTCCGCTCCATGTTGGGCGCCTGAGTGGTCACCAGCTGCTTCTGCTCTTTGCTAAGGCCTGCTCGTCGGAGCAGATGCCATCCTTGGACCTTTGATGGAAGTGTCACATCATGGTCAGCCAGCTTGCTGTAGAGGTGGTCGTGCTCGGTCGTGTACTCCAAGAGGGTCTGCAGACCAGGTCGCCGTTGAAGTTGGCTCGGAAGCTGGACCGTCCGGTCATACTCAAAGGCTTTGTCGAGAATCTTCAACATCTTCTCAAAGGCTCCCGCTTTCTCGATCTCGTCGATGGGGAAGTTCTTCAGAAGCTTCCATGCTGTGCCAGTGAGGCTTCCAATGATGCTCAGAAGTCCTTCAGGTTCTCGTTTGGCGACCCTCATCTTCATCACATAGATGGTTATCCTCTTCCTCCATTCCTTGTAGTCGGAGGGTGCACCGCTAAACAGCGGGATGTAGGAGTCTTTCGTGGTGTTGTAGTCTCCGGCGGTACTCGCCGATCCAGTTCCAGCCGACATTGCCTCAGGCAGTGAAGGGGATGTAGACCAGGTAGTAGGCCGGGTAGTCAATCACCAGGCACGCAGTTGCCACCACACCAGAGCTCGTCCAGGTAGAACAGCAAGAGGCCAGCACAAGGCCTAGAACAGCAATGCAGAGAGTCAAGGCCTGCTCAGGACCTGAATGCAGCGTGGCCTGCCCAGGGCCAGATCGGAAGCGCAAAGACGCAAGGCCAGCACAAGGCCAGATCCAGAAACCAGAGCAAGGCCTGCACAGGGCCAGTGAGCGGCAGCGAGAAGTCGGTGTCCACCAAGGGCCAGCACAAGGCCAGAGCAGTGCAAGACAAGGTAGGGCTCGATCAGCTCCGCTACCAATGTCAAGTTGGAGGTTATGGCCCACGAAGTCCAAACCCAACGCAAAGTGCGCCCAAGCGCTGCAGCACCTTTTCGAGAGGGGCCGCAAGGCGATTGCCATGTAGTGGCTTAAACTGCCCACCACTGTTGATTGGTAACAGCGGCGGAAAACAAAAGAGTCACATGTTCACAGGTTGCAGCTTCAAACTTCACAATATATATATATATATATATATCATTTTCAAGCAGTGACTCACCATGTCAGCAACCTTCCCCAGAGGATCTCTGTGAAATCTGGCGCTGTTAGGTGATTCCGGAGGCTGGCATCAGCAGATTCCACTGCGAGATCACGTGCGGCAATCCAGGGATCTCGTTGGGGATCGACTCAATCGAACCATAAATTGGCTGACCATCTTTAACAGGTGCCCCCCCGCCCCCGGTGAAAGCATCCATTGTTTTTTGAGGAATGTGAATTTTTCCTTAATCTCTTGGCACGTTCTGCTTCAATATCCCTAGTATTGGTGGGTGTTTCCATTGAATCCCCTGAAAAGTCCTATGATTTATTGTTGTTTGGTTAACAGTCAATAGGCATTTCAGGTGGGTTTGATTGCCCTTTTTTCCTTCCCTACTTGGTTCTGGTCAAAATTGGTAGGCCAAAGACATCAACGCACGTTTTCGCCCAATTCTATTCTGTATCTGGGTTTGTCTCAAAACTTTCCCCTTTGGCTTTTATCGCATTGGGAATTTCTATGGATTTCGATCGTTTTCCACCGTTTTCCACCGTTTTCCATCATTTTACCATTTTCCACAATCTTCCACCATTTTCCACCATTTCCCACCATTTTCCACCGTTTTCCATTTTCCACCATTTTCCACAATTTTCCACCGTTTTCCACTATTTTCCACCATTTTCCACATTTTTCCACCATTTTCCACAATTTTCAACAATTTTCCACAATTTTCCACCGTTTTCCATCATTTTCCACCATTTTCCACAATTTTCCACCATTTTCCACTATTTTCCACAATTTTCCACAATTTTCCACCGTTTTCCATCATTTTCCACCATTTTCCACAATTTTCCACCATTTTCCACTATTTTCCACAGTTTTCCACCAGTTCTTTTGGCTTTCAAAGTGATCCGTGAGGTTCTGTGATGGTCAGTTCGGTGTGAAGGATTTGGGCTCCACCACCGGCAGTTTCTTCTACCTTCGACCCCACGGTGCCTTGAATTTCCGGTATTTTCCGTAAACCAATTCATTGAATATGGGAATTGGAGAAACAAATCTTATAGAAACAGCTCAGAGACCCAGAAGAAGCATGCTTTTTTGGATGTTGGACGTTCCTGAATCAACTTGTTTGGACATTCCCAGTAACATCCCGCGGCAAGGTCATTTCCAGATTTTTCCTGGGCTCATGGTCAAACTTGGTGAGACGGAGATGCAGGCGCCATGCAGTGGGGACCAGGCTCTGGGCCATGGCTCCCCTCAGGCACTGATTCCAGCAGTGATTGTTGGGTTTCAATCGGGTCTAGGAGTGGTGGAACCCTGGAACCCTGGAACCTGGTTCAAAAGGCGGGTCAGAGACTTGTTTGTTGGTTCCGTAATGTTCACATTTCCCACAAAAAACAACCACAGCTTTAGAGATGGGATAGGACCACATCAAATCAAAGTAGCAGTATATAAATATCCCTCTTAATGACATTTTCATGACAGTCCCTGAGACACGGGACTGGTGTTTCCCGTGTTGCCCGTGCCCCACAGGTTCTGTCTCAGAGCGCCGGTGAGCTGACCGTGCTGTTCACCGAAGGTGGGCTGGGACAGATTCCAAACGAAAAAAAACATTTTTCACACGTGAAGTTACCATATTTTACATGTTATAAATCCATCTAACACATTTTACCATGTCCCCAAAACGGTGGGTTTATTGTTGGGTTCCCATGGTTTCCAGGCCCCCTGGCTGGCCACAAGGTGCGGGGTCCGGTCCGAACACAGCTCTGCGTATCATTTGTTGGTGACCAAATCTTAGGCAACTTCGGAGTGCAGTGAACTAAGTGAATAATTTTCAGTTTTTTCATCATATGGACAATAGTTATATAGATCATATATATCATATCATCTATATATATGATATATATATATATTTATCATATATATATATATCATATCATATATATATGATATGATATGATATATATATATATATACATAATATTTATATCCCACCTTGGGGTTACCTCTGTCCATAGGTCCATAGTCCCAACGTGACCGTAACGTGACCCAAGGTGACGATCCCACCTGCTGGCATCACCATTGGACGAGTTGCTGACAACGCACTGGTCCTGGTGCAAGATGGCAACTTGCCCGGCGTGCCAAATGGGGGCTGGCAAAAAGCATTGTCAGGGCAAAGATGATACAGATTTTAACCACTATAAATGGTGATTTAATGGTGGTTTAATGGTGATTTAGTGGTTTAACAATGGGTTAACAATGGTGAATAATGGGATGATAATGGGATATACCCTCTGGGCATTTAACATAGCCATGGAACATGTTCCATTTATAGATGGTTTACCGTAATTAAAAATTGTGATTTTCCATGGCTATGTTGAATAACCAAACGGGTTCTCGAAAATTGTCATCAACATTTTAACTATGGCAATGGCAATGATTTTGATGTCATGAGCAATTCTGTACCAATATGTGTCTACTGGTCATTTTTTACACCTTTACACCTTTCTTGGGAGTATGGTATGGTACAGCCTGAAGTATGGGTCAAATCCAACACTTTGAGACTTGAGACCAAGTACCCAATCATATATACTGTGGAAGAAATACTGCACCAGTTGGTAGATGGTTTATCCCATCGTAATTTATAATCGTTCTTTTTACTGTGTTTCATCAGAATCCCAATAGTTACCAACTGGTGTAGGATTTCGCAACCATCATCATGACATAAAACACTATAAACAATGGGATTATAATGGGATAAACCAACAGTTACTGGTGCATGTCTTATAAACTGCTTGGTGCAGAAAGCTGGTGCCATCAGCTCCCGCCTCAAGGCACGGTGTCTGCACACCATGCCATGATCTTCTTGGAGCAGGGGAGCTTCTACATCACCGTGCCGCAGCAGAAAAAAAATATGGAATGCTTCAATCATGACAAATGGGATTTCATCATGAACAATTGGGAGTGGACTTCAACCATTAAAAATTGGGTTCAAGCACCAAAGCCAGGGGTATAAGCCAGGAGGGAACGCTGTGTTCTTCCCATGTGTGTGCGTGTCGAATGGGATGGCCCCAAAATTTCGATACCGGGAACTGTAGGGTTGTCTATATCTAGCAAATACAGGGTTGCCCCAAAATCTGGAACCCCATTCCATCCTATGGTCTATCATCCCTGGGATTGGGGTATCTACCGTGAGATACACACCCATATCGGCATTTTTTAAGGGCTGCTTCAGGAAGGAAGGGATCACCCAGAGGTTTTTGAAATCATCTTGTTGAATGTAAGGCAACTTGAGCCACCTTGAAATTTTCCCCCAACCCATACTACCACTGTGATCATCATTTTTTCTGGCATTGGCCCCTCTCCAAAACACTTGCACTATCCAATGGCGCCATTGGTGAGGGAGGAGCGCCATTGGCGCCAAAATAGCCATGGGTTCCATGTGAAATTTCGGGGCGTAGCCTCTAGGAATTTATACATATAGCCACGGACAATGGCGCATTTAGTTCAATGATTTAGTTAAGCATGGTGATTTTCCACATAGCAAACTGCTGAACTACAAAATGCACTCCTTATTTTTGACGGTTGGTATCCCAATACATCCCCATTGCACTAGCATGAGAAATGCTGCCTTAATCCGGCATATTTGGTGGTTTATAAACCCCATGAATACTATAGTTATATCTACCATAAACCATAGTTGCCATAGAATTCAGCCACTTTTTTTCGGCAACTGAACGCTATGGGGTGAAACTTACCATCTGGCAATTAAACATAGCTATGGAAAATGGCTATTTATAGTTGAACCAGTTAAAAACGATGATTTTCCATATGTTAAAATTCCAGAGGGTAATATCCCATTTTCATCCCATTATTCACCATTGTTAAGCCATTGTTAACCCATTGTTAAACCACTAAAATCACCATTAAATCACCATTAAATCATTAAATCACCATTAAATCACCATTAAATCACCATTAAAATCACCATTTACAGTGGTTAAACTATGATCGGCTTCTGTTCGTTTCAGAATTTTTGTCCCGTTGTGATTCCTTCGTTCCCTTGCAGCTTCCGAGGACCTCGGAAGCTGCAACGGCACCTGCCTGCGTTTGAGTGCCGAGCGACAGGAGAGCGGCTGGCATCCCATCATGGACGGCGATGCCGCTGGACACAACGTGGGACACTGGCGGAAGTGATGTGCGCGAAGCAAATGGGGAAAAACGTGGGATATACGGCTTGATATAACTTGATATAACTTGGAAATGTAGGTGATAATAGATACAGCTTGATATGAGGCCACGAAAATCCTGACAGATCTGAACGTTGCAACTAGATTCTGGCTGCTTTGTATTGTGCAATACCTTCGAGAACTTGATATGACCAGAAAAAATTGGGGTATACGGTATACCCAAAATCAAAAATCCAAGAAGATGTCGAAAATGTGGGCCATTTTGCTGGGAGAAAATGAATGACAATGCATAGCTGACACACATCTTGACTTGGGGTCTTTCTGACTTCAAAAAGCGGTGCTAATGTGCATCATGTCTAGCACTGAAAGGGTCACAAATAGAGTCTACAAATGCTTGTCAGGAGTGATCGGGATGCATGCCATTTCATTGGGGGTATCTCTCCATTATGGTTGGTTAAAACCCCACTCGTGGATGGTTTGTATGCCAAGTACGGATTAACGAGCTCCAATTTTTGATGCTACACCCGAAAACCATGATGGTCAAAACATGTCAAAACAACATAAACAACCCACGGACTTTTTTGAGAGTGACACTTTTCTCACTTTTGAAAGTCAACCATCCCATTTTGGTTGAGTGGTTGAACCCCAATTGGTTGATGATTCTCATCTCCAAGGTCCTGGGTGCTGGCTGCACCAAGATCCGCTGCAAGGTCCGAACGCCCAGTCCGTGAGTGGCCACGCAACACGGCGCGGCAAAGTGCGGCAGGGCAATGGGAAAAAATGGCAGCTGCGAAATCTTGCAGAATTTCTGTTGTTTAAACTTTAAACCAAGGAAAACCCAGGGCGAAAACCGATGGAAGAAATGATGAATGTAGTTTCAAAATCCTTAGCGGCAGACGTGCGCTATTCAAAAAACACTACGAGCCGCGAGAGTTATGACTCTTCGACTTTTCGTTGGAGACGGCATTCGTACAGTTGCACGTGCTGTTTGTTGGAGTTTGTACTGCAACCTTTGGCAAATCGGAAATCTGTCGAAATGAGTGGTGTGCAAATATTGCTCCTCCTCAGAATGAAGGTGTATCCGTTCTCTTACAATGGTTTTTATTCAGCAACAAGAACCGATGATTTAGACAAAAATTGCCATGGTCGAAACATCCTGGGATAAAATCATCCATGGTCGAAGAATATCAAGGCGACGAAGATTGAGCTTGGAAGAACATGTGTTTGACGAAGAGATTCCAGGTTGTCCTGCCGTGGAAAATGGATCCTATCACAATAGTCGTGTGTTTTCTCGATCTTTATTGCGAGTTGGACTGTTGCCAGTCCTTGTGTATTGATTCATGGGCTCTGGTGGTTTCTTGAGTCTAACACCATTTCATTTTGGTGGATGTCTCATCAGGCATATACATTTATAAAGCTTTCTGCCGACCATATCCTTTTTTAATGATTATTTTATATATCCGAATTTCATTGGCAACAAAAGGCAAAACCGTCTCATTTTCTAGGATACCTAAAGACATGCAGAGTTGATCCAAGGCTTATTCCATCTGATTTCGGATCACTTGGGATCCGCCGCTGAACAGCTCAATTTATTTTCGGGCGCCGTTCGTTCGACGACTCCTTGGTTGCCATGGCACGAAAGGGCCCTTTGGCGCGTTTGGTTGTCGCCTCCTTGGCTCTTGCGTTGCCTGGCACCTTGTTTTCCATGGTCGAACATGGGGCTTAGCCATGCCTAGCCCCAGATGGATGAACGGGATTTATTCCAGCCGAAAGAATCATGGAGCATAGACCTTCTTTTCTCACTAGTTCATACTAGTTCGCTAATGTAGAGGAACCCCTCATGTTTCACAACCCAAAGGGGTTGGCAACGGAACCATCAGGTTCTCCTCTTCGCGTTTGCTATGCTTCCATGCATGCCGGACTCCAAGCACTTGCTCAACGGAGCTTACAGGCCGGATTTGCGTTTAGATTCATAAAACGACATGGAAATCCATGTTTGTTTCCCGCTTCGGAACATTTTCATGCACTTTCATTGTGTTTTTCCATGTCAGTTTGTTAATTAGCTGGAGGTATCCAAATCCATTCAAATCGACATATCCATCAATTAAAACCAATATCCAAATCAGTTTCAAAGTAAATTTAAATCCACACACATCCCCAAACATCCATTAAATCCATATCAAACTCCATATCAAACTCCATAAAAATCCATAAAAATCCATTAAAATCCATTAAGATTCTATGAAAGTCCATGAACAGCCATTGAAGTCCTTAAAACCTTCATGAAAATCAGATATCATCAGATATCATCAGGTATCATCAGATATCATCAGCATCAAAATCCAAGAAATCCCAAGATCTCCTGGCTTCGTCCACCGGTCACCGGTCACCGGCCAGTCACCACCGGTCACTGGTCGCCCTGGGGAGGTGGTCATCGGGCTGTGGAGCCAATCCCCAAATCGCCCAAAGCCTGGCGCAAGGCGCTGCCCGAAGCTTGGCACGTGACCAGCGAACCCCCAGGGCGATTTTTGTTAGGATTTTTTTTTGTTACCGAAGAATACCAGAGATTCCTTTTCGGGCATCATCTGTGTATATGTACATAACATATATATATATATATACACACACTGCATACATATATATATATATATACACATTTATACACTGTAATATATATATATATATATATCTGTATATATATATATATCTGTGTATATATATATTATGTATGTATAATCTGGTGTATAGCAAATGGTATATCGACTGGTATAATATAGCAACCGTCTACACAGAGGCATATCTGACTATTCTTGGGATGGTTATAGTTGGAACAACCAGTAGACATGCTTATGAGTCACTTATGAGTGGGATGATTAAATTATTGGGGATAATGATTTGGATGATATGGCTGCTCCCCTGCCACGCCAGGTACGTTTGGGAGGGTAAATTGGGGCAAATATAGAGGTAACATGACCAATTTCCAGCCCAAAAAGTGGCAATCATTTACCTACGATGGGCAATGGGTGGAAAGTGGCTGAAGACTTTGACCTTGGGGCCTTGGGGTTGCAGTTGTCTCCACATTTTCCAACTTTGCTGTTGAGGATACCACCTGGCTTGATGATAAAAAGGTTGGTTGATAAAACAGGGGATGATCCACCAGGGCAGCCCACAGCCAGCCCGCTCGCTGCGCTCAGCATGACGCCGTGCCGGTGCGGCAATTCCTGCACTTGCACCGCTACCTGCAGATCTGGAGGGTCCGGCGACGATGGGACGGGATGGATTTGTTTCATGGTCAAGGAGTTGTTTGAGCTGCCAAAACATGGAGATATTTTAGCATCCCTAATAGCAATATATAACCTGATATAACTGTTACAAAAACAGGTGTTTGGGTAATCAAAATTAGAAACTGGTCCGAAGGATCACATTTCTGGCTGAATTTCGATCGGATCACCTGCTTCCATACAAAAGAAAGGCCTCTTTTGCCAAGAGCACAAGATACAGCCCCAAATCCACTGCTTCATGTTTTTTTTGGGGGCATGGGTGAAAGAGTTGAAGCTATCTTTGATACCTTTATCATCATCCAATCTCATTCAATGCCATTCACCATTCCTAACCCAATGTTCACCATTAACCTGGTCGGTGGTTTGGAACATTTTTCCATATTGGACTATTTTTCCATATATTGGGAATAATCATCAATTAATGTTTTCATCATAATTGGATATTAGGACTATTTTTTCCATTTTTGTTGGGAATAATCATCATATATATAGGATATAGGACTATTTTTCCATATATTGGGAATAATCATCAACTATATATTAGGAACTTTTTTAAAGGATTTTTGGGACTATTTTTCCATATATTTTTCCATTTTTGTTGGGATTGAAACCACCAACGTTCACCATTAACCCATTGTGCCTCTGGGATCCATCGGCAGGTGCACTGGATCGGTCCAGAGAACTTGGACCGTGCCGGGCTTCGTGTCACTTGGCGCACCGATGGGGCACCAAAGATGAGTAGAACTGGAATAAAAATGTGATTTTAATCGGTTTCTAATGGGATTTTGATGGTGAATTTTTACTAATAATGAGATTTACCCTCTGGTAAATCAACAGTTTGACCCTGAAAATCACTAATTTTGAGTGGAAATTGATCTTTCGACCCCGATGACTGGCAGGGTCGTCATGTTAATTTACTGGAGGCTACTTGATAAACAGCAGAATCCAAATGATCAAAACTAGTTTAATATTGATTTCACCAAATCAAAGGAAAAAATCCAGTGATCGGAATCTCCTGAGTTTCATTTTCACAGCTGCGTAGTGGTTTTATTCGATCTTGTCCATCCACACTGGGGGTATGATCCCCAATTTTCCCATTGAATCTCATATTTGTTTGTGACATGCCCAACTTTTCTTGATGGTCAACCAACAAACCCCCTTTTTTGATGCTCAAACTATGTGAAACTCCTATCTTTGTAGCTTAGTTTTTGGATAATTCCACCACTTACTTGGGTGTCTAAAGATAGATGCCCCAGTCATGGACATCTCATGGGAAACCTGAGGTTTTCAACCCACGGATAGCCATAGAAGCACCAGATATCTTCGTGGGGAAAACAGGTCACCGGAATGGACACCTATGCCATTGTGGCCTCGGTCTTGCTGCAAGTCATCACTGGGTGCCTTGGTGCAGTGGCCTGGGCTGGATTGAAATTTCTTGGGGTTTCATCTACATATATATAAGTATATATTATATATGATATTATAAATATTATGTATATTTACATGTATATATATATATACACATGATGTAAGAGGTCCCAGTTTTATTGAAGCCTGAAATTTAAGACTTTCTCCTGGCGAGCACAATCACGACTGCCCTGGCTCCATACAACCGCTGGTCAGCCTTTGGCCGTTGATCAATGCTTTCCATGCCGAGGTTCTATGGGTCTGTACCGGAGCCAGATGATACGGATGAGCGTTCTTTGGCACAGACGGGCGGTGCTCTCTTTCCACCTCTGCCTCAAAAGAGTGTCCACCAATAACTTCAGGAGGCCGAACATGTGGTTATATGGCCATGGCTCAAAATTATCAAGCCCCAAAATGGATCGTTAAATGCAAGAAATGACAAGCCTTTTTCGTGGGTCCATTCTTGGTCGCTCACCGCTGATCCTAGGCTTGAAGTACCCAAACCTGCACAGGTGCGAAGCCCCAGGAGACCACCACGTCTGAGACTTGAGTAGTTTGGAACCTCCAAATATGGCACAAAAACACAAAGGCATTGCAGTGGTCAACATTCCTGGGTCGCCAGGCTGATGTACGAAGGGCAGATGATCTTTGCTTCAGTGTCAGTGGTATGTAGTACTTACACCATGGTCCGGAGGCCCAGTATCAGCATGGGAAGCGCCCACGTTGCGCGTTGGGCGTTGGGCGTTGGGCGTCGTTGCATAGTTCAAAGTTGACAGCAATGAAACTTGTGATCTGTGATGACTTGGCATGTAAAGAAGCATACTGACAATAATTGCAGTAGTGTATATATATATAGATATTGATATTGAGTTTGATGCGTTTAGGAACGCCCTCCTGGAACAGACACGACTGTCCATGGGACCAAATTTTGGCCTTTTCCAGAGGCGAGATAATTCTGACACCAATTTCTGGACACCAAGTTTGAAGGGGGAAACCAATGTTTGGGGGACCAATGGTTTTGGCTACCCCAACTTTAAGAAGCCGCCATCTGGACCCATGTACATACACACACACACATATATATATATAGAGATATATACTTACTCAAAATCTGTAGAGGAACCCGTTTTCAGTGCCTCACCAGCGCTTGAGGTCATGTTTCTACTCTGCAAGATCTACTCTGTGATGGCATTAGGCATGTACAAGGCCTCCGCATGTTTGGATGTCATCGCATCATGTGAACCTGTGGTAGATTTGGACAGTTTCAACAAATGAGATTGGACATACTAATTACCCAATGTATTGGGGATTATCAAGGCTTTTCACAATTCAGACAATTCATAAGCTGAGAATTGCCACTTTCACCAACTGCTCATTTGGGTTGATGGAGCAGTAGCCACCTGCCCCGAAATGGTGAGGTTCCACTCAAACAAGAAGTGATGGTTGGGTCGTATGATGGTCTTATGTTCAAGTTTCACATGTTTCACTCCAGTTCAGCATGGTTCAGTATGATGACCCTCTGGTAAACTAACATAACTATGGAACATCATGGAAAATCACCATCTTTAATAGGCAAATCAGCTATAAATGGGCCATTTTCAAGTTCGCAAACTGTTGGTTTACCAGAGGGTAATCATACATTCCCGCAACCCAACATGGCTTGCCGGATTATATATATATGTATTATATATATATATATCTATTATTATCTACTATTTACTATTATTATCTACTACTATCTATTAAATTACAAGAGGGTACAGCTAAAATGTCTATCTGTTGCATTCCAAGGGTTCAGAGATCCCATCTTGGAATATCTGGAATGCGGCCGTCCAGGACGTGTCATATGACCTCTTCCAAGCCGCCACTGGAAGGCCAGAAGGGACCAGTAGATTGTGGGTGAAGGGTGGGCATGGTGTTGATGTATATATATAATACATTATATAATACATGTATATATAAAACATATATATATATATAATACACATATATATATAATACACACACATATATATATAATACATGTATATATATATAATACTATCATATACAAATAATATATATCATATATTAATAATATATATGTATATATATATATATATATGTATATATACATAGCAACCCCCAGTCATAGACAGAAAAGTTGGAGGCCCGGAATTTTGTGGTGGGGAACATCATCGTTTTTGCATTTTGAGGATTTAAACAGGAAGATCACCGATTGGAAATGGGAGATCTAAGATTGATCCACAACTGAACAATGGAAGAAGACTGGTAGATCTCAGAGTTGAAAATCTGATCCTATTTTCCGCTCCAAAATCAGCTAATGACATATCGATGCTGCTGCCGCTACCCAGGTTTCGATTGCGCGCGTTCTGGAGTCTGATCATTGCCATGCAGCATGGTTTGGTCCTGTGGGTTTTTGGGGCGTTTCAAAGCAAAATAGCTGGTCCTCACGGATTTTCATCCAACAGATGCTATTTTGATATATGGAAATAGGTCTTGAATTCATGCCCAAATATTGGAACCACTGGAATGTGGATCTGCCCTTCCAAAGGTCTCGCCGGTTTGGATCTAGTGCAACACTGCAGGACTTGTTGGGAACAGAGGAATCAATCCACATGTGGGTCCCTAGGTACCCCATCCCCCTTGTATTAGATCCCGGCCCAAAAACCAACCAATTCAACATTGAATCTATTTATTTTGAGGGCCCAGACTTTTTTTGCAACCCAAAAGGTTGCAGTAAACAGTATAACCTCGTATAAACATCATTTATGGAACATGGCTTTTATGACTTTCCCATCATATTCGGAATTTCATGATCCCAACTGACGAACTGATATTTTTCTAGGTCAACCACCAACCAGCATATAGTGGGATAATGTGGGGTTATCATCAAACCAGCTATAGGTTTACCATTATAAACTATAACTTACCATTACTGTTATGCACATCATTTACCACTACAGGTTTAAATCTTGGCGGATGAAGCCATGCCGGGCTCAGGCATAGCTTCTTGGTGTCCTTTGCGATGAACCTCTTCACGTCGCTCGGTGCAGATGGGTTTGGTAAAAAAAAGTAGGGGAAAAATATGTGATAACCCATCTATTATATACATAACCAGTATTTAACATCAGTATTTAACATTTTATATACCACATTTATATACATTTATACATTTATATACATTTATACATTTATATACCACATTTATACATTTAGATAGATGTATATACATCTATCATACATAGTTCTCATATTTAATTTGGGGTTTTGATACCCCAAGAAGAACAAAGATGTTGGACTTGCCGCAGCTGAGGCGTATCAAGGGAAACAGAGGCCTGTGCTTCTTCTTCGTGGGCATGATGGGCATCATTCCGGTGGTCTATGCCACTTGGTGCCACCGGTGGATCCAGAATTCTGAAAGGCCATGGGAACCAAAATTTTCAGGTTACCCTCTGGTAATTTAACAGTTTGCTATTGAAAATGGCCATAGAAATAGTGGATTTCCCATTAATAGCATGGTGAATCTTTCCATAGCTATGTAACAAATTACCAGAGGGTATATACTTAGTGCTGAAAAAACATGCTGAGGACTGGCAAATCATCTACCAAATCGCGGAGAAGTACGTGTACAACTGAGAAAAATTTCAGTGCGACGCCTCACCAGGGCTTGGGGAGCGGCGGGCCACGTCGTTCCTCGATGATATGACAGGCATATGATGTTTTCAGGAATAATTCATGCACGGCTGCTTGATTCTCACCAAATGAAAAATCATTTATCAGTTCAAAATAATCTATTTGAGAATGATCAATGACGATCAATGATTACATACAGTTTTTTAATAGTGTATATACAATGTTAGATCTAGTATATATATATACATTAATATGCTTCCATTCCAACTTTTACAATGGTCCATCAACAGATTGAGCCAGCACTTAACGTTCGGAAGAAGTCTCAGGAGGGTGGCGAATCCTCCCATTTTTTCGTCAAGCAGTGCTGCTGACGCCAGTGGATGCCGCGGTGCTCCACATCGCGTCGAGTCGTCGTCCCGCGAAGGTTTCCATCCCGCGGCGTTTGAAGAGTGGAGCAGCAGGCCGTTTGAAGGCCCGAAATGTCGTGGAACATGTGAGTAAAAACAGTACAGCCTGTGACGGATGTCTTTAAGCTATCAAGTGACACACCAAGTGCTGCAACTATGGACGTCTCCCAAATGATTGAAGATGAAATATGGGATGTCACGTACTAAGCTTATTTGTGACACATCTCGGATTTGTAGATCAAATATGTCTTGAACGCAAAACCACCATTTCCAGGGGTGAAATCTTATTTTTGATTGAATCACCATGAACCGTACGCCTTTCTTTGTTCGAGTACGTTGGACATGCTTCTGCTCTGGGCGAGCGTCGCTAAAGATGTGTTCCAGTCGTGATGACGCGGGCGACGGAGAGGTTTTCCCCGAGCTGTGCAGCCGGGTTCACAGACCAAAAATGGAGATCCGATGGCCTTGGGCAGTGGAATGCAATGGATACACCAAAAAAAGTGAGATTGTGGCTTAGAAGGAGATGATGTCTACATATGTCTACAGCATATTTAGAGATGTTGAGTTTTGAGTTTTGAAGTCGGTCAAAGCCAAAACCTCAATGATTGACCTGGCGTTGTTTAGTGATTTTGATGTCGTAGCTGGATGACTGGCTCCAGCCCATGACCATGACCAAATCGCCTCATGTCATGCAACACATTCTTAGATATGCAAAGAACAAATAGATGACTATGGATCAATACCTATTAATACCATTTTTAGTGGGATGAACATCCATTTACCAGCTATTTTGATGTTCACCAGGGGTACAAGGTTTTGACACACTGCCAGATGACAAACATCATGTGAAATCATCCCCAATTTGGAGATCTATAATATTCTATAATGATTTGACATCTCCGTTAAAATTTTCCATGTGAAATCAGTGAAATCATCCCAAGATCAGCCTACTGACGAGCAGCATGACCTTCTCCCATGGAGCCACTTTGGTCACATCGATGGTCCCTTGGATGCCGATGTGATGCCGATGTGATGCCGATGTGACGCTTGTGTTTACCCAGCAGAATGAACTAGTAACTAGACTATATATATATAATATATATATATAATGTAGTAACCCCAAAACGATAGAACAGAATCTACCTCTAGTAACTTAGTAGGATTTCACTTTCCATCTTTTTGGGATTGTTTTCGACAGGGGTGGTGAAATGTCAGACTTGCGGCATCAACCTGGCCACTTTCGCTTCCGCAAGACCAGCATCTTGAAGTGAATGGCTACGTGTCAAACAGTTTCCCAAATTGGATGCAGTCAGGAGATTGGCACCATTGGCACCTCCCCATTCACCCCATTTTTCCCAGTTTTTCCGGTGGAGCAGATTGTAGTGGAGTTCCCTAAGGAAATGCCTCACAGGAGCTCTGGGACTCTGGGACCAGCATCTTGAACTGGCAACTGCGAGAGACTTCATTTTCCATAGTGACACATTTCGAAATGGAGAATTCATGAGTATTCAATACCCCATTTCTGGAGCCCGCAATGTTCCAAAGTTCGCTTTCTGTGAAGAATCATAGGGTGGACCCTGGTCAATCCATTGCGATGGGAGAAAAGTGGAGATGTTCCTATCACAGCCATGGGTCTCCGGCTACGCCCATGGCTGGTGAAGGTCCAGGCTTTCGGTTGGTTCGATGATTTAGTTGGGGGATTTCCCTAGCCATGTTTGAGGACACCGGAGGGTATCCCATTAAATATCCCGTTGACAATTCTTAGCCCTTGTTCAACCCAAGATTCATCATTACTAGTCATACCCTCTGAATCGGTTTATAGCTATTCACAGCTACTCTAATTTCCGGTCCCAACAAATGCTCTGAAACAGCGAGGATTTTCTGTGTTGGCCTCGCTTCGGCTGGGAGCGCCTGGGAGCCTATGGAGCCTGGCGTCGCATAAATGATCTCTGAAGCGAAGTATGAATCGGTTCCAGAATTGGCTATAAGTTTTAACAGAATATCCAGGGGACCTTCCCCCATATTTGATGGTCAACACTGTAACCATGGTGAAACCAGTATATATTTCCCTGTAATCACCCCCAACGAAGTCTATGTTGGTTCTTTGAATCCCCAAACTGTTAAACTTTCCATGTTTTGTTGCTTAAATCCCCATGTTTAGTAATGTTTAGTAGTCAACACCAGATTTTCGCGGTGTAAATCACCATGTTTGGTGCTTAACTCCCAATGACCCAGCGAGATTTTCTGCGAGGTGCGAAGTGCTGTCGATCCATACGTCACCCGTCCAAGATTTGGAGGCTGGAAGAGCAGGGGGTGGGGATTCTTCTGGCTTCATTTTATGGGGATATACCCTCTGGTAAACTAACATAGCTATTGAAAATGGCCATTTATAGTGGATTTTCCCATTGAAAATGGTGATTTTCCATAGTTATGTTAAATTACCAGAGGGTAACTGATATAACCAGTATAACCGGTATTATAACCCGTAATAATTTTGTGATATTTGATATTTCATGGAATGATGGTGTCTGAGAATTGGGTATATTGGGTATAGCCCCAAAACGGCAGATTAATTGGGATATTAGGGGTACAATTCTTCAGACAAAGCCATATGAACAACGGGGATGTGACATATTTCACCAACTGGATATGAATCGATGATGATATGGGGGTAACCATCAACAGGTATATAATATATAAACGTATGAGTTTGTCCAGGGTGTAAGTGTAACCATCAAACATGTGGATATGTCATCGGCGATGTATGTAGGCAAACATTGGGATGGGCTTGTTGAGGATGTCCAATATACTAATCCTCTGGTACGGGATGTGTTCTTTCTTTGGGGCCATAGCTGGGTCCCTGGGTCTTTAATATTTGGTGCCAGGCAACACTATTTAGATAGGCCATTTCTATCCATTTCTAACCTCGAAGCGCCTTGGGATGTCAGAAGTTGCTTCGAATCGACAGGCCGTGGTCGCGAACTGGAACTTGGGCCTGGACGATGCTGGTGCGCCGCCCTTCGGGGGAGTCCTGCGCTCCTTGGAGGACCTGCTAGATGGTCTCCCCTTAAATGGGATAGGAATAGTTGTAACCCCAGGAAGCAAGCCCTAGTAATCAATCCCTTTCGAGGGTATGGTGAAATCCTGAAAGCACTTCTGATGAGAAAGCCACAGGATTTGTTTTTTTTCCCCAGATAGCTGGCAAGCTATAGGGGTTCTTACTTCTCAAAGGTGGGGTCTTCGGTGGCGAACTTTTGGCCAAGGTGCTGTGCAGGGTGCTGTGCAGGGTGCTGTCCAGAGTGCGGTGGCGAAGTCTGGCAAAGGTGCTGTGCAGGGTGCTGTGCAGGGTGCTGTGCAGGGTGCTGTCCAGAGTGCGGTGGCGAAGTCTGGCAAAGGTGCTGTGCAGGGTGCTGTGCAGGGTGCTGTCCAGACTGCGGTGGCGAAGTCCCGCAAAGGTGCTGTGCAGGGTGCTGTGCAGGGTGCTGTCCAGACTGCGGTGGCGAAGTCTGGCAAAGGTGCTGTGCAGGGTGCTGTGCAGACTGCTGTCCAGACTGCAGTGGCGAAGTCCCGCAAAGGTGCTGTGCAGGGTGCTGTGCAGGGTGCTGTGTAGGGTGCTGTGCAGGGTGCTGTGCAGGGTGCTGTCCAGACTGCGGTGGCGAAGTCTGGCAAAGGTGCTGTGCAGGGTGCTCTGCAGGGTGCTCTGCACTGCGGTGGCGAAGTCTGGCAAAGGTGCTGTGCAGGGTGCTGTGCAGGGTGCTGTGCAGGGTGCTGTCCAGGACTGCGGTGGCGAAGTCTGGCAAAGGTGCTGTGCAGGGTGCTGTGCAGAAAGCTGTCCAGACTGCGGTGGCGAAGTCTGGCAAAGGTGCTGTGCAGGGTGCTGTGCAGGGTGCTGTGCAGGGTGCTGTCCAGACTGCGGCGGCGAAGTCTGGCAAAGGTGCTGTGCAGGGTGCTGTGCAGGGTGTTGTCGAGACTGCGGTGGCGAAGTCTGGCAAAGGTGCTGTGCAGGGTGCTGTGCAGGGTGCTGTGCATGGTGCTGTGCAGGGTGCTCTGCAGGGTGTTGTCCAGAGTGCGGTGGCGAATTCCTGCAGGGTGCTGTGCAGGGTGCTGTGCAGGGCTGTCCAGGCTGCGGTGGCGAAGTCTAGCAAAGGTGCTGTGCAGGGTGCTGTGCTGCAGGGTGCTGTCCAGACTGCGGTGGCGAAGTCTGGCAAAGGTGCTGTGAAGGGGGGCTGTGCAGGGTGCTGTTTAGGGTGCTGTCCAGACTGCGGTGGCGAAGTCTGGCAAAGGTGCTGTGCAGGGTGCTGTGCAGGGTGCTGTGCAGGGTGCTGTGCAGGGTGCTGTGCAGGGTGCTGTCCAGACTGCGGTGGCGAAGTCTGGCAAAGGTGCTGTGCGGGGTGCTGTGCAGAAAGCTGTGCAGGGTACTGTGCAGGGTGCTGTGCAGGGTGCTGTGCAGGGTGTTGTCCAGACTGCGGTGGCGAAGTCTGGCAAAGGTGCTGTGCAGGGTGCTCTGCAGGGTGTTGTCCAGAGTGCGGTGGCGAAGTCTGGCAAAGGTGCTGTGCAGGGTGCTGTGCACGGTGCTGTGAGACTGCAGTGGCAAAGTCTGGCAAAGGTGCTGTGCAGGAGGCTGTGCAGGGTGCTGTGCAGGTTGCTGTGCAGGGTGCTGTACTAGTGCGGTGGCGAAGTCTGGCAAAGGTGCTGTGCAAGGTGCTGTGCAGAGTGCTGTTCAGACCTCAGTGGCAAAGTCTGGCAAAGGTGCTGTGCAGGGTGTTGTCCAGACTGCGGTGGCGAAGTCTGGCAAAGGTGCTGTGCAGGGTGCTGTGCAGGGTACTGTGCAGGGTGCTGTGCAGGGTGCTGTGCAGGGTGCTGTGCAGAGTGCTGTGCAGGGTGCTGTGCAGGGTGCTGTGCAGGGTGCTGTGCAGGGTGCTGTGCAGGGTGCTGTGCAGGGTGTTGTCAAGACTGCAGTGGCGAAGTCTGGCAAAGGTGCTGTGCAGGGTGCTGTGCAGGGTGTTGTCCAGACTGCGGTGGCGAAGTCTGGCAAAGGTGCTGTGCAGGGTGCTCTGCAGGGTGTTGTCCAGAGTGCGGTGGCGAAGTCTGGCAAAGGTGCTGTGCAGGGTGCTGTGCAGGGTGCTCTGCAGGGTACTGTGCAGGGTGCTGTGCAGGGTGCTGTGCAAGGTGCTGTCCAGACTGCGGTGGCGAAGTCTGGCAAAGGTGCTGTGCAAGGTGCTGTGCAGGGTGCTGTGCAGGGTGCTGTGCAGCCTGCTGTGCTTTGGTTCCCACGTTGGGAACCATCAGTTCCAACCTTTAGGAACTGGAAGTTCTTTGCAATGGTAACCTATGGTTCCCAGGTTGGGAAGCATGAGTTCCAACCTCTGGTAACCGGCAGTTGCTTGCAATGGTAACCCATGGTTCCCAGGTTGAGAGCCAGGAGTTCCAACCTCTGGGAACCGGCAGTTCCTTGCAATGGCAACCTGTGGTTCCCACGTTGGCAACAGTGAGTTCCAACCTTTGGGACACGGCAGTTCCTTGCCATGAACCAAACGCAAACATTCCGGCAAAAACATTTTTAAGCCGGCCCAGCAGCCAAACGCAAACATTCCGCTACCGGTCCATTAAGCAAAACAAAAGGTTCTGTTACCGGCTCAGCAAACAAAACAAAACAACATTAAGAACCATGAGTTCTAACTTTTTGCAATCAACAGATTCTTCCACTGGTAACGTTACTTTTTCAGGCTTGGAACCATGAGTTTCAAGCTTTGGGAACCCGCAGTTCCGTACAATGAAAGCCGCTTAGCTTCGAAAACATAAATTCTAACTTCTGGGAACCGGCAATTCCTTGCAATGGTAACCTCTGGTTCCCAGGTTGGGAACCGTAAGTTTCAAGGTCTGGGAACCGGCAGTTCCTTACCATGGTAACCTTTGGTTCCCACGTTGGGAACCATCAGTTCCAACCTTTAGGAACCGGAAGTTCTTTGCAATGGTAACCTATGGTTCCCAGGTTGGGAAGCATGAGTTCCAACCTCTGGTAACCGGCAGTTGCTTGCAATGGTAACCCATGGTTCCCAGGTTGGGAACCATGACTTCTAACCTGTGGGAACCGGCAGTTCCTTGCAATGGTAACCTGTGGTTCCCACGTTGGGAACCATCAGTTCCAACCTTTAGGAACTGGAAGTTCTTTGCAATGGTAACCTCTGGTTCCCAGGTTGGGAAGCATGAGTTCCAACCTCTGGTAACCGGCAGTTGCTTGCAATGGTAACCCATGGTTCCCAGGTTGGGAACCATGACTTCTAACCTGTGGGAACCGGCAGTTCCTTGCAATGGTAACCTGTGGTTCCCACGTTGGCAAGCGTGAGCGCCAACCTTTGGGACCCGGCAGTTCATTGCCATGAACCAAACGCGAACATTCTGGTACCGGTCCATTAAGCAAAACAAAGCGTTCTTTACCGGTCCATTAAGCAAAACAAAAGGTTCTGTTACCGGCTCAGCAAACAAAACAAAACAACATTAAGAACCATGCATGAGTTCTAACTTTTTGGAATCGACAGATCCTTCCACTGGTAACGTATGCTTTTTCAGGTTTGGAACCATGAGTTTCAAGCTTTCGCAATCGGCAATTCCTTACAATGATAGTTGCTTAGCTTCGAAATCATAAGTTCCAACCTCTGGGAACCGGCAATTCCTTGCAATGGTAACCTCTGGTTCCCAGGTTGGGAACCGTAAGTTTCAAGGTCTGGGAACCGGCAGTTCCTTGCCATGGTAACCTTTGGTTCCCACGTTGGGAACCATCAGTTCCAACCTTTAGGAACCGGAAGTTCTTTGCAATGGTAACCTCTGGTTCCCAGGTTGGGAAGCATGAGTTCCAACCTCTGGTAACCGGCAGTTGCTTGCAATGGTAACCTTTGGTTCCCACGTTGGGAACCATCAGTTCCAACCTTTAGGAACTGGAAGTTCTTTGCAATGGTAACCTCTGGTTCCCAGGTTGGGAAGCATGAGTTCCAACCTCTGGTAACCGGCAGTTACTTGCCATGAACCAAACGCAAACATTCCGGTACCAGTCCATTAAGCAAAACAAAGCGTTCTGTACCGGTCCATCAAGCAAAACCATAAAGTTGTAAAGAAACTGTGTTCATATCATTTTGACATGCACCTTTTTCGTGCAAAAACTTTTTTTCCGGCCCAGCAGCCCAACGCAAACATTCCGCTACCGGTCCATTAAGCAAAACAAAAGGTTCTGTTACCGGCTCAGTAAACAAAACAAAACAACATTAAGAACCATGAGTTCCAACTTTTTGCAATCAACAGATCCTTCCACTGGTAACGTATGCTTTTTCAGGCTTGGAACCATGAGTTTCAAGCTTTGGGAACCCGCAGTTCCTTACAATGATAGCCGCTTAGCTTCGAAAACATAAATTCTGACTTCTGGGAACCGGCAATTCCTTGCAATGGTAACCTCTGGTTCCCAGGTTGGGAACCGTAAGTTTCAAGGTCTGGGAACCGGCAGTTCCTTGCCATGGTAACCTTTGGTTCCCACATTGGGAACCATCAGTTCTAAGCTTTAGGTGGGAACTGGCAGTTGCTTGCAATGGTAACCTCTGGTTCCCAGGTTGGGAACCAGGAGTTCCAACCTCTGGGAACCGGCAGTTCCTTGCAATGGTAACCTGTGGTTCCCACGTTGGCAACAGTGAGTTCCAACCTTTGGAAACCGGCAGTTCCTTGCCATGAACCAAACGCAAACATTCCAGTACCGGTCCACTAAGCAAAACAAAGCGCTCTTTACCGGTCCATGAAGCAAAACCATAAAGTTGTAAAGAAACTGTTTTCATATCATTTTAACATGCACCTTTTTCGTGCAAAAACATTTTTATGCCGGCCCAGCAGCCGAACGCAAACATTCGCTACCGGTCCATTAAGCAAAACAAAAGGTCCTGTTACCGGCTCAGTAAACAAAACAAAACAACATTAAGAACCATGAGTTCTAACTTTTTTGCAATCAACAGATCCTTCCACTGGTAACGTATGCTTTTTCAGGTTTGGAACCATGAGTTTCAAGCTTTCGCAACCGGCAATTCCTTACAATGATAGTTGCTTAGCTTCGAAAACATAAATTCTAACTTCTGGGAACCGGCAATTCCTTGCAATGGTAACCTCTGGTTCCCGGGTTGGGAACCGTAAGTTTCAAGTCTGGGAAACGGCAGTTCCTTGCCATGGTAACCTTTGGTTCCCACATTGGGAACCATCAGTTCCAACCTTTAGGAACTGGAAGTTCTTTGCAATGGTAACCTGCGGTTCCCAGGTGGGAACTGGCAGTTGCTTGCGATGGTAACCTCTGGTTCCCAGGTTGGGAACCAGGAGTTCCAACCTCTGGGAACCGGCAGTTCCTTGCAATGGTAACCTTTGGTTCCCACGTTGGCAACAGTGAGTTCCAACCTTTGGGAACCGGCAGTTCCTTGCCATGAACCAAACGCAAACATTCCGGTACCGGTCCATTAAGCAAAACAAAGCGTTCTTTACCGGTCCATTAAGCAAAACCATAAAGTTGTAAAGAAACTGTTTTCATATCATTTTAACATGCACCTTTTTCGTGCAAAAACATTTTTATGCCGGCCCAGCAGCCGAACGCAAACATTCGCTACCGGTCCATTAAGCAAAACAAAAGGTCCTGTTACCGGCTCAGCAAACAAAACAAAACAACATTAAGAACCATGAGTTCTAACTTTTTGCAATCAACAGATCCTTCCACTGATAACGTATGCTTTTTCAGGTTTGGAACCATGAGTTTCAAGCTTTCGCAACCGGCAATTCCTTACAATGATAGTTGCTTAGCTTCGAAAACATAAATTCTAACTTCTGGGAACCGGCAATTCCTTGCAATGGTAACCTCTGGTTCCCAGGTTGGGAACCGTAAGTTTCAAGGTCTGGGAACCGGCAGTTCCTTGCCATGGTAACCTTTGGTTCCCACGTAGGGAACCGTCAGTTCCAACCTTTAGGAACCGGAAGTTCTTTGCAATGGTAACCTATGGTTCCCAGGTTGGGAAGCATGAGTTCCAACCTCTGGTAACCGGCAGTTGCTTGCAATGGTAACCCATGGTTCCCAGGTTGGGAACCAGGAGTTCCAACCTCTGGGAACCGGCAGTTCCTTGCAATGGTAACCTGTGGTTCCCACGTTGGCAACAGTGAGTTCCAACCTTTGGGAACCGGCAGTTCATTGCCATGAACCAAACGCAAACATTCCGGTACCGGTCCATTAAGCAAAACAAAGCGTTCTTTACCGGTCCATTAAGCAAAACCATAAAATGGTAAAGAAACTGTTTTCATATCATTTTGACATGCACCATTTTCGTGCAAAAACTTTTTTTTGCCGTTCCAACAGCCAAACGCAAACACTCCGCTACCGGTCCATTAAGCAAAACAAAAGGTTCTGTTACCGGCTCAGTAAACAAAACAAAACAACATTAAGAACCATGAGTTCTAACTTTTTGCAATCAACAGATCCTTCCACTGATAACGTATGCTTTTTCAGGCTTGGAACCATGAGTTTCAAGCTTTGGGAACCCGCAGTTCCTTACAATGATAGCCGCTTAGCTTCGAAAACATAAATTCTAACTTCTGGGAACCGGCAATTCCTTGCAATGGTAACCTCTGGTTCGCAGGTTGGGAACCGTAAGTTTCAAGGTCTGGGAACCGGCAGTTCCTTGCCATGGTAACCTTTGGTTCCCACGTTGGGAACCATCAGTTCCAACCTGTAGGGAACCGGAAGTTCTTTGCAATGGTAACCTATGGTCCCCAGGTTTGGAAGCATGAGTTCCAACCTCTGGTAACCGGCAGTTGCTTGCAATGGTAACCTCTGGTTCCCAGGTTGGAAACCAGGAGTTCCAACCTCTGGGAACCGGCAGTTCCTTGCAATGGTAACCTTTGGTTCCCACGTTGGCAACAGTGAGTTCCAACCTTTGGGAACCGGCAGTTCCTTGCCATGAACAAAACGCAAACATTCCGGTACCGGTCCATTAAGCAAAACAAAGCGTTCTTTACCGGTCCATTAAGCAAAACCATAAAGTTGTAAAGAAACTGTTTTCATATCATTTTAACATGCACCTTTTTCGTGCAAAAACATTTTTATGCCGGCCCAGCAGCCGAACGCAAACATTCCGCTACCGGTCCATTAAGCAAAACAAAAGGTCCTGTTACCGGCTCAGCAAACAAAACAAAACAACATTAAAAACCATGAGTTCTAACTTTTTGGAATCAACAGATCCTTCCACTGGTAACGTATGCTTTTCCAGGTTTGGAACCATGAGTTTCAAACTTTGGGAATCCGCAGTTCCTTTCAATGATAGTTGTTTAGCTTCGAAAACATAAATTCTAACTTCTGGGAACCGGCAATTCCTTGCAATGGTAACCTCTGGTTCCCAGGTTGGGAACTGAACCATCAGTTCCAACCTTTTCTATCTGGGGTCTATGCCGGTGTAATTTTATTTGCTCTGTGTCTGGCTTGAGACTTGGGGTCAAAAATCCATCATTGGCGAAAAACTCAGGCTTTGCCGGCGGCTTCTGCGAAGCGGTGGAGGTGGATGGCACTTTGGCCTGGGGGCCCATGCCGGGCCCATGCCGGGCCGCCCCACGGATCCCAGGTAACCACTGGGTGAAATTTCTGGATTCTGGGGTCAAAATTCACCGCACTGGATGCTTTTTGGTGAGATTTTTCGAGATTCACAGCAGAAACGGTCGTCAAATTCGCGCATGCCCCTGGTTCTCCTAATCTTTGGAGAGATTTTTGCTTGCGAATTGGGATGAACCTACCAAACACGGGAGACTTCGAGACTTCTTTCAGGCATTTTGACCACAGAGCCAGGGCTCCTACTTGTTCTATGGGAGGAAAGAGCGTCCTGGCTTAGATCCCTTGAGATTTCTGGGCAAAGCTGCATCTCTATCTTTCGAAGTCAGCCAACCTTGGCTAGGATGCCCAGGATGCCTGTTGCGAACTAGCCACTTAGCTTTCAATCCGCTGGTACCTGACAACTTCAAACCTTGGAATGATCAAATTATCGCTTGCAAAATACCGGTCGAAATCTGTGATCTCGGTGAGATCATTGGAACATTTTTGCTCTTGCTACACCCAAGCCACAACCAACACCGCCTCAGCCATGGCCCCCTTTGTTGGGCCCAATGAACTGCTACAGCGCCTGGAAAAGCTCGAAAAACTGGTTGAGGACGGGGAGACGAAGAAATTCAGAATTGTTACGGCTGATGCGATTATTGTGATTGTTTTGATTATTGTATTTGTCATGACTATTGAATAGTATTGAATACTATTGAATACTATTGAATGCTATTGAATACTATTGAATACTATTGAATGCTATTGAATACTATTGAATACTATTGAATACAATTGAATACTATTGAATACTATTGAATACTATTGAATACTATTGAATACTATTGAATACTATTGAATACTATTGAATACTATTGAATACTATTGAATACTATTGAATACTATTGAATACTATTGAATACTATTGAATACTATTGAATATTATTGAATACTATTGAATACTATTGAATACTATTGAATACTATTGAATGCTATTGAATACTATTGAATACTATTGAATACTATTGAATACTATTGAATGCTATTGAATACTATTGAATACTATTGAATACTATTGAATACTATTGAATGCTATTGAATACTATTGAATACTATTGAATACTATTGAATACTATTGAATAGTATTGAATAGTATTGAATACTATTGAATAGTATTGAATACTATTGAATACTATTGAATACTATTGAATACTATTGAATACTATTGAATACTATTGAATACTATTGAATACTATTGAATATTATTGAATACTATTGAATACTATTGAATACTATTGAATACTATTGAATGCTATTGAATACTATTGAATACTATTGAATGCTATTGAATACTATTGAATACTATTGAATACTATTGAATACTATTGAATACTATTGAATATTATTGAATACTATCGAATACTATTGAATACTATTGAATACTATTGAATGCTATTGAATACTATTGAATACTATTGAATGCTATTGAATACTATTGAATACTATTGAATACTATTGAATACTATTGAATATTATCGAATACTATTGAATACTATTGAATACTATTGAATACTATTGAATACTATTGAATACTATTGAATACTATTGAATACTATTGAATGCTATTGAATACTATTGAATACTATTGAATGCTATTGAATACTATTGAATTTCAGTTAAAATATCACATTAATCGTTACGTTCTTTCTTCTTCGAGCCGGTCGATTTGAGAATGCCAGGAGCACGGCAGGCGATTCGAGGAACTGGCGCCCAAAGGCAGCTGACGTCACCAGGAATGATGGGACTCGCACCTGTTGACCGCCGATTTACATAGCTCCCCCCAATCCCATCCCCGCCAGCAATATGTAATCATATATACATATACATACATATAGTTATAATTAGTTATGTACATATGTAACTATATCTCATTTATATATAGTATATACCATTAAAAATTATATACCACTATGACTCTATAATAATGGTATATACTATATATAAATGAGATAAACATATATACTATCTATAAAATATATATATATATACCTTTATTCTTTTTCTCTATCCAAAACCTGCGGTTTCCCGCAGGTGGCGTCTCCCGTCGCGGCAGCCGCTCGCCGCCGCGCGGCGGCGCGCCGCTCTCGGCCAAGTCTGGCCTTCGACAGCAACGCGGCGCCGCGGTGGCGCCGCGCGCAGCTTCGGTCGCTGGGATTTGGCGAAAATGGCGGTTTTCATGAGAAAATCCATAGGAAAATGTGGGAACATTTTCTAGAAATGAAGGTTTTATATGTATTTCTTTTAAATACTATAAATAAATGGTTTCTAGCTGGGAAAATGGTCGAACTAAATGGAGGATTTTCCAACTATGTTTGAGCAGAGGGTAGCTGGTTTGATTTTCAGGGACTTGAGGTGACTGGCGATGCTGCATCCTGGGGGGATTTGGATGCATCGAAGTTTCAATGTTTCAAGATGCTGGTGTTGCTTCCAAGAACACTCAACGCAACCATTGTCATTCGACCTGATGGCCTGTTGATGCCTGTTGCCAGCTCTACGTGGTCGGGGGCCATGCATCTGGCCAGACTCTGGATGTCTTCCAGCGCTTCGACATGGTGGGGTGGGTGAAAAGGGTGAGCCGGTGGCAAATTCACATGGGTTTTGGTTTGGGTGCGACATCAAACAAATTGAGAAAGTAGCAAGACTGACTTATTGTTTCCACGTTTTTTGCCAGAGCATTTACTGTCTTTCTGGCCAAATTGATGCAAATTACATTAGGCACTTCACATGAGTACGTCATTCCCAACGCCAACTCTGTGTGTTCCAGGGTCACTATGAACTCCTTTTACAGGATATCAGATATTCTCATTGGATTTTCCCACAGTATCTCCATCTGGCTGGTGGTTTCAAACATGGCTTTTATTTTCCATAGTATATGGGAACAGGATAATCCTTCCCATTGACGAGCTCATATTTTTCAAGATGGTTATTGCACCACCAACCAGATTATCATCCCATTATTAACCACTATTAAGCCACTATATTAAGCCACTATTAACCATCATTTTTTTTTTTCATTTTTTTCATTTCGGGCTGCTGTGCAAGTCTGCACTTGGTCGCTTGCTACATCCACATGGGTAAAAATGGATGGGTGAAATTAACCATCATTATATATAAACCATATGGTATCTCATGTTGGCGTCGCAGGTGGCCGGCTGCTGGGAGCTCCTACCTGGCATGACCTCGCCGCGCCACGGCTGTTCGGCCTGCGCCACCAACGGGGTGCTCTACGTCTTGGGCGGCGCCGATGCGCCTTGGATGCCGTGGTTCCACGGGCCGTGGAGGCCGTGGTTCCACGGGCCGTGGAAATGGGAGTTTGAATGGAAGGAAAAACCATGAAGTTATGGGGTTTTCATGGGACAAAAAACCATGAAGTGATCGTTTTTTTTAATATTTCACTTTCAAAGCTATGGGGATATGGTTGATGAATGGTGGGTTGATGATTATTGGATATTATTGGAGCTTCTACTACCTTCAAGATATTGACAGTGCTGGGAAATCACCATCATCAAGGGAGGTTTTTTAATGGGGGATTTGCCAGCCATGGGTAATGATGGATGGGGATGGGGATTTGATCACATTTAGGCTTAGGGCTGGGATTAATGGATAGAAAAATGGATAGAAAGGGATAAGACAGGATAAGACATGATAAGACATGATAAGACATGGGTATGGATCAATACCTATACATACCATTTTTTGTTGGATGAACATCCATAAATCCCAGCTATTTTGATGTTCACCAGGGGTACAAGGTTTTGACCCATCCCCGGATGATTTCCCAGGACCGCGCCATTCCCTTGCAGACCTTCGAGCGCTTCGATCCGGAGCTGGGCCGTTGGGAGAAGCTGCCGCGGATGCCAACGGCCAGGTGCCATGGTCGTCCCATCGGTGCCATCCCGGATGGGGCCGATGGGGATGCAATGGGAGATTCATGGGGGACAATGGGATTTTTCACGGGATCATCACTTCTCCATTTTTGGGATGTCATGATGGCTATGTAGCGGCTATGGGTTTCCATGATAGGGATAGCGATCCTTGAAGGATAGCTTAATGATTCTTCCATTGTATCATAGGGATTTAAAAGGATAATCATCACTTCATTTAATGGGATATGGCATAATTCCTAGATATAATGATGGGAATGGGAATAAACATTGAATTATATGATAGGGATTTAAAAATTTTAATGCGATATTCATGGCGATATGATGGGATATATTATTATATAGCTTTATACAACCTTAATATGATGAAAAGTTGGACTATATAGCTATATTGGGGGATGGGAATAATCAGTCTATCTTCATAGGGATTTATATAGCTATTAAGTTAAGTTTGGTTTTCCATGGCATGGGATGGATGATCATAAACCATATAATGAGTTTGACCATGGCACATGTGGAGTTCTATCCCGTGCTAAATTGTTTTATATGATTTTATGATTCTATGAAACATAATTATCATAGAATTGGATGATGGGAAAATTTACAGGAAAGCCCTATATTTGATGGGAAAAACCCATGGGTTTCCTGTAGATTTTCCCTTAAACCAATCCATGATGAGGACGGACTTTTCCAGTGTCAACCCTGAGAAGTAGAACTGGCCGATGAATTAAGGAGACCTCACCCCAAAACCATGTCATTTGCTATTCTCAACTAGTACCCCCCAATTAAGCCACCCAGGAACTCTTACTACTGTGAGAACCTGATAGTAAATAACTATATAATTGGGTAAATGGGTGATTGTGTATGATTGGTTTTTGCCAATGTTTACCACATTGTGTTGGTTGAATAACAATTTTTGTTGGTAATACGACACTTTTTGTTGGCCGAATCATCATTTTTGTCGATTAATTCACATTGTTACATTATTCTTGGTTCAATGAGCATTTGTGTTTTTGGATCTCAAATAACAGTTTTTGTTCGCTAACTCATTATTTTTGCTTCTTCCTTAAATCCCAATTTGTTCGTTAAATCACAATTTTTGGTCATCAAATCATCATTTTTGTTGGTTAAAGCAGAGCATTTTTGCTGAAGTCCCAGGCACGGCGCCGCCTGCTGTTCCGTGGCGGGCCTCGTCTATGCCCTGGGCGGCTTCGATGGGCAGACGGTGCTCAGCAGCGCCGAACGCTTTGATGCAGCACGGCGAGGTGATCCAATCTTATAAAATGGATTAAAATGGTATAAGATGGTATAGTTATATAGTGGTTCTATAACTATGTATTAATATATCCATATACAACTCTATATATAGAATTATACAGATACTATTGTAAATAGTAATCTATCATTTAAGAACTATAGATATATCAATAGTATTGAACGGTAACAACTATAGATTATATACATATGATTATATACTTATACATTATTGTATTGGTGAATTGGTACAATCCAGCCATTATTTGAATTCCCCGGAAAGAACAACATAATCTGGAAGCCAGATATTCACACCAACAGCAATGAGACAACGATCAGATGAAGCAACTCACAAGGTATTCCATCCATCAATCCTAACTTCAGCTTTTATGCCCACTTGCCACATTACTTCAATCATCCATGGGTAAATCCAGCAAGTTTCATGGTGAGATCCCCACTTTGAAGGTCAACTCCGTGAATTTTGATGGTAAAACAGTAAAACCCGCTAGTTTTCATGGTCCAACCCAATTCCCAGGCTAGAAATCATAGAAAATCATAGAAATCCAGCAAGTTTCATGGTAAAATCCCCGGATCTTCGGGTGATTTTGGGTGGTGCACTCTGGCCGCCGTGATGGCCGTCGGTTGGGAGGCTGGGAAACGCTGCCTCCGCTGCCCACGGGGCGTGGCCGCTGCGCCGCGGCCGGCTGCGAGGGCTTGGTCCTTTTGGGAGGCGGCGCTACGTCCGAGACGTCCGAGACGTTGGGATAATCATCTTTATAATGGGATTATATACCAATAATAGTGGTTAATGATGGTTAATGATGGTTAATGATGGTTAATGGTTAATAACCACTGGTTGGTGGTGACTGGAACATGATTTTTTTTTTCTCCATTCAGTTGGGAATGGAATAATCATCCCAACTGACGAACTCCATCATTTTTCAGAGGGGTAGGGAAAAACCACCAACCAGGTTTGTTAAAGGTGAGATCAAAGCTAGGCTATTGTAGTAACAATGATAGTAAGATAGTCATATAAATGATTTGCTATGGTAGTAATGATAGATCACCACCATTAATTATTGTAACAGTAATAATGATAGTATGATAGTACTGATAGTAAGAATGATCATTATCAGTATCATAATGATAGTAATAAATATTACGATCATCATCATAATGATAGTACAGTATATATATATATATATAACCACTATATAGTACACAATCCATAGAATAACAACTTATAAATAATGGCAGTGATAGCAATGATGGTAATAACAACTACAATGATACTCAATAGTAATATTTTGAATGATATGATAGAACTACAGTATGGGTTGATAATAGCAATGATAGTACTTATTTGATAGCAATAATGATAGCAATCATGACCAGGACCAGCATCTGATATTGATATTGATAATAGGGAGAACAGTAATAAGTCGAGATAAGTTTTAGTAATTTGTCATGGGCCAATGGGCTGATATTGACATTTAGAGTAGTAATCAGCAACAACAATGATAGCATGATATTGTTAGTAGTAATGACAATGATAATGATCGTATTCAAGGCAACATGCAGCACTATTTTCTTCGGGATGCCCATCAATAAACATAGTAGTGGCAATCCTCATGATAATGACAAGAATAGTAATTATATATAGTGATAACGATATTGAGAATAGAAAGAATGAGTAAGAATAAACCTTTGTTGGGGTATGATTTACAATATTCGCACTATCTTGTTGGTCAAATTCATTGTAAACAGCTGATGGCGATTGTTTACCACTTCAATGGGGTACCGCAAAATGAAGAGCTTCAGAGCATCATCTTTTTCCTCATGATCTACCCTCCGTAATTTCACAGTTCGCCATGGAAAATGACCCATGAAAGCAGATCACGTAGCTATGGAGAAAATATGATCATGGTTTCCATGGCTGCCACTGTCATTTTTTGGGCTTTGGGGTCAACATTTTGGGACTGGATAGGTGGCAGTGATGACACGCACGAAGTCGCGGCCTTTGAAGAGTTCAATCCAAGCATTTGGCAGTGGCAGGTGCCTTGGTTTCAAGACGTCGACTTTGGGGGCTAAATGTTAGAACATCATGGGAACATCCACTATAATTGGCGGTTTATACCCTCTGATTATTTAACATAGCTGTGGAACATCCCCGTAAAATTGGTTCATCATATCCTCAGCATTTTTTGCTTAAAACAACAACAGTTTCATGGTTAAAGTCACCATCTTGATGCCTAAATCCCAGGTTTTTTTTTGTACAACTCCTATTAAGATGGGAATCCCCGCTTCGATCGCTAGTGAATCACTGCTTTTGATGTTTACAGTAAATCCCATTTTGTGATGGTTAAATGAACACTTTTTTGTGGTAAAAAACACACACATGTCTTGATCCTTGAAACTCGAATCCCAATTTTTGAGGGTCACATCCACCATTTCTTTTCGGCTTCCAGGTCCGCCCTGAGCTGCCCACCGCCCGGGGCGGCTTAGCCATGGCGGTGCCAAGTGGATCCAGTGTGGTGCTGGCCATCGGTGGACGCCGCACGAATGGGGAGAAATTGGATGTGGTCGAGTGAAACTTGGCTGGTTTTAAAAACAACAGGATTTTGAGGTGAACAATTCCAGTGGTTTCCAGGATTTTGAATGTTGTTTTCACCAACAGGTCTTGATTCCAGTGGGTTTAAGAAAACAAGAGCACAGACAGCACAGAATCAGTACCTGTTGCTAAAACACCATCAACAAAAGAACAGTACAAGTGGCTGAATGGTGAAACTATTTTTTTTGTTCATCAGCTAATCAATATCTCCTAATTATATAATCGAAACTTGGTTGAGAGGGAGATGATTTAAGTGATTAAAATGGGGAAATATTTGTGACTTAAAAAAACCTAGGGGAGATTTCACCGGTGATAATTGGGATATCTCATGATAATAACCTGGATTGTTGGTGACTGGTTTTACGCAATTTCCATAGCAACAATACGTATAGTGGGGATATGATGGGGTGAATAAAATACCATCCTAAGTTTTACGAAGCGTGGGATTTGGACAACGTTGATAATACGCAATGTTATCCCAACATTATCCCATTGGTTAACACCGTTTTAAATAGTTGAACCATGGTTATATGGGGGTAACCCCGACATAATCCCAATGTATATACTGTATATATATATATATCACATTATATCCCATTAAATCCCCATTGAATTCCCATTGAACTCCCATTAACATCCTTGAAATTTCCATGGGGCACCAGGCTACAACCTTCGCCGCCACAGATGGAGCACGCTGGCGCCGCTGTCCTCGCCGCGCGATGGATGCTGCGCGTGCGCCTTCCTGAGCCGGGTCTATGTCTTTGGAGGACGAGGTTGGGCTTTCACAAGACCAAACATGGTGGATTTCACAAGCAAACATGGTGGATGTCACTAGCAAAACTTAGGGACATGATGTAGGTAGTACTTGGGGATATCAGCAATAAGCCAACAATCAACTGGTTGATTAGCAATAAAGTAGGGGTGATCATCCGAAAAATTGTTGGAATGGTTGATTTTGCCATTCATACTTGCAAGCCATTCAGCTTCGGGCCCGTTGGGTTTGTCTTCAAATTCAGATTTTCCCTAAACTTTGATGGTAATAATGACAAGTCATGTAATTTTGTGTTGGAGCGGATTTTGATTCTTTTGAAAAATCCAATGATAGAACCAGAATGAATCACAATCAGGAATTCCTTTGGATTGCTCACTCCTTCCTTTGCGATTCAAACATGGGAGATATCTCATGCCGCAGCGGCCCTTTGTTCCTCAGCTTCAATCCAGGTATGGGCACCAGCGGCAACCAAACCCTGGCCCATGCTGAGTGCTTCGACCTGGAGACCAATACTTGGAGCTCGTTGCCGCAGAGCCTGGGGCGTAGTCGTACTGAATTTTTCTCCATGGATTATGAGTTTCAGAACA
>CAMXCT020002950.1:70000-80975 GCA_947184155.2 Cladocopium goreaui
TCTTCATCTATGGAAGATGTTTTCAAAACATGGGGGGATCCTGCCCGATGACTTGACAGGCAGGGCTGTCCAAGTGTCCGCGCAGCCCGTGAGTCCAGCAGCAAGCCCCAGATGTGGTAAACTAACATAGCAATGGAAGCCATTTCCCGTTTATAGACGATTTACATCTTAAAAATAGTGATTTTCCAAGGGGATAATGAGAATGATGCAATGGATGGACTGGTATATTTTCAGACAACCCTGATGTTGTTCGGATGTTTTTGTTTGTTTTATATAGAATGTTTTGGATGATTTTCCGACTTCGCATCAGGCTCACATGGTCATTGTTGGACCTTCAAATTTGGAGCTTTCCAAAAGAGTGATTTCTGAGAGAAAGTTCATTAACCAGTGCCCTGGTCCACTCATGGGAATTCATGGGATGAGATTTGATGATGCGCCGAAAAACGAGGCATGGATACCCGGGTGTGCCGCAACGAGTTGGTCTTGGCACTGGCTCCCAGTGGTAGCAGCTACCACAGCACGCAACGAGTTGGTGGTGAACCTTGGGCCTTTTATGGGTACCCTCTGGTTACATATGTCAAAATAGCTATTGAAAATGACCATAGAAATAGTGGATTTACCCATCAAAAATGGTGATTTTCCATAGCTGCCATAGCTTTTTGTATGTTCACCAGAGGGTAAACCATGTATTTATCTGTGGCTGAATTTGATTCTGGATCAAAGCTCCTGAGCAAGGCCCATTTGGCGAAGGACTTTTCGGTCCTGAGCCACGTGCTCGTCGAGATGCCACGGCTGTCCGGATGGCCCAGTGGCGCCGACCTGTGAGGCCAACCGTTGGTGTTTTGGTGAGTGGTAGATATTTGGCAGAGATATACCACATGTGGATAAATTGTGTCAATGTCATGTCTCTCCGTTTTGAGGTTCATAAAGTTGATTTGAAGGATCATGTTCGGGAACCATGGTCGAGATTGGTCGAGATGTTACACTTCGTTCTGATGATTTTCTGGCTGAAAATTTTTAAAGATCATGACGACAGGGTCATCTTGTTTCCACTTGACCAAAATCTTGGGTCCCCTTGGGTCCCCATGGGTCTACCCATTGGGATATTGACCTAGGAGCTGTTACTTCACCCCAGAAACACAGACGGCGCGGGGCCCAAAGCTGCCGCTTGAAACGGTGCATCCAGGTATTCCAGCAACAATCGCGACTGGGAGAAGCGGGCGATTGGTGCAGAACAATTGTCGTGACATTCCTATGGGAATCTTACGGACTTTTCCATCTTTTTCCTCTATTCTTTTGCTATTCTATTCATGGATAAACCATTTATAGTGGATTTACCCATTTATAGTGGATGACCATTTACATTCATTTCTATTCCTCGAGTTTTTGCTGGGTAGATGAAATCCCAGGCTGGTCGACAATTCTTGGACGAGGTGCGCACACGACACGGACTGTTCTTTGCAGTCTTAATCTGCCAGGAAGTAACGACTGGTAGGAATACAGGTCAGAAATTTGAAATGAGCAAACAACAGATGGGCAAGGGTTGAAACCTATGATACCATATTTTTGTGGGTTGAACAAGGTTGAACATCCAGCCATTTCGATGTTCAATGGTGTGAAAAATAGGGTCCCAAGTTCTTTTTTAGCCGGGAATCTTCAAGGCAGAGGCTATGGTTCAGTTGGGATGAGCACTCGCAGGTGCACGGACCGATGGACGCCCGTGCGGGGTCCCGGGATGTTGGGACATGTCTCGAAACCTCGAAACCGGCCATTGATGGCACCAGATGCGAATCCAGGTATTGCTTGGGGTGCAGATGAAATCTGGGTTCTCTTCTATGCTGAGCGGAACCAGCAGCAGGAGGCAGAGGGACTTCCCAGGATGTCCAGCTGACGCAATGGTTGTGATTGGTAGTTGGTTCCAATTGTACACCCCAAATCTGTCCAAAATTTGTGTTTCTGTTGGCAAGATATTCCATTCTCGTGCGCAGTTCGCACCCTTTGCTTGGTTGTCAATTAATTTATGTACTCACATGTACGTCTCGGTTACCAAGTGGTTTGCAACTTTATAAATTTGTAACCCATGCATATATTACTAATTAAATCGAATTAACCCACATTGAAAACTGAAACAGAATGGTTTTCCGGACATAACTAGCTATTCTTACTGCCTGGATGCACAGGTCGAGCGCGGCATGCACGCAGCACCTCTGCACATCTCTTGGGAGAAATGCCGTGGCAGCTTGGAAAGCGACGACGATTCGCTGGATGAAAATGGTGGATTTCAAAAGGCAAACAGATAGAAAACCATATTTCAGGCCATATGAATTGTGGGGATATTCCCTGAAATTTCGGCCTGAACAATAGGCCTTATATATGGTAGGTACTTCCAATTTAGGTTCCTGAAATGGCCATTGAATGAGTGAACATGGTGGATTTTCAAGGAGATGCTCACATCACCACTGTCGCCAAGGCTGGTTTCGGCATGTTTCGGCTAAGGCTGGTCGATGCACAGCAATGATGCAGCTGCCTGGAAGAACTTCAGAAGCTGTTTTCGATACTTATTAGTCGCCTCCAATCTCTATGTGAGCTAAATGAAAAATCATTATCTCAGTCAAATACCTCCAACCTCTATCAAATCCAATGAATCCAATGAACTAGATTAGATATTCAGATATTCTATATTGTGGTTAACCTTGGCATTACATTGGCTAGTAAATTCATATTCTTCCCAGACTGGTTGGAGTTTTCTGAAAAATCTGAGGTTTGGACCCCTTCGCAATGCCGCTGGCTAGGTACAAAAGGGGAGAACCATGTGGCCCACGGGTTTCAAAAATCGACCGATGGGTTATGATTGGTTTACTGGAGGGTAGACATTTTCGACCAGGTCTCGCTTCGTTCCGACAAAAAATTGCTTCTGGTTCGATATTGGGAATTTGGTATCCTATCATATCTTCAAAATTGGATCATGCAGGACGAGTAATGGCAAGACTCATGCCGAAGCGGACTGCTTTGCACCGCAGGTGCTGGACTTCCGCCCTACACACTGCAGAACTGCCAGCAGTCTTGTGAGGCAAAGGGCATTGGAGGAGTTTAGTATACATAGTCAAGTTTCATTTAATAGGTTCTCTATCAATTCCACTTTGTTTGGATTTGTGGCAGAACCAATTTTCAACTCGATGATGTTCACTGAAAATCCCGAAAGCCTGTCGAATGTTGATTTAGACTGCCGAATTGGTCATTTTGACTCCTAAGTCACCCCATTTTTCTCGTACTATATAAACGTTGATGCACAACCAGAAAACGGGTGATCGGCTTTATACAGATATCACGATCACTTGATATCAAAAGATAAGCATATCGGTTTGTTTGAACATGGATACTGCCAAATTAATATGTTCTTCATATGTTGTTTATCCTTTTTCCTCCGTGAAAACAACACACCCAACCATGAACGGATCATGAAAAAGTGTTGGTTATATCCCCGCTATATCTCCACTGTGGATCATGATAGTTGGTTGTTTGAACAACACTTCGTAAATATCCCAACCAATTATGCAACCAAACATAATGTATACAACTATAAGTTGCTTGTATATGCTTGTCTACTATAATTGTTTAATTCAGTTATACACATTTTTCATCATGTTTGTTAGTTGAATCCCAAGCAATGGTGGTCTGACTCACCAATCCTCGACAGGCCAAGGAGCGGTGCAATGCCTTCAGCTTCCATGAAGGCAGCGGGACGGACGGCGCTTCGCTGCGGTGCCATGGAAAGATCCACCATTTTAAAGAACGGTAAAGCATCTATTTCTATGGGCCATACCATGGCTATGTTAAATAACCAGAGGGTATCTATAGTCTTCCTACAACTCATGACATATGCAAACGCGTATATACCGTATATAGGAGTGGAACATTTCAAAATCTCTACTGAAGCCATCAGACTCAGCCTGCGAGCTACGTCACTGCCTGTGACCCAGTGGCTGTTGTCAGGTTGGATGGGGTCCCATTTTCATAGTTATTCAATGTTATTCACTGGGAAAAGATGATGAACCAATATGAACCAATATGAACCAATATGAACCAATATGAACCAATATGAACCACTATGAACCAATATGAACCATTTTTTTGTTAATTGGTTACTATTGGATATATCCAATATACCATAAAGTAACCAATATATCCAATAATCATTTTATGATGACTTTATCGGATTTTTTGCTTTATCGGCATCTATCATATTATCAGCTGTGGATTCCTGTGGATTCCGATTCCAGCTGCTGTGATCACCATGATGATATGATGGAGACCCGCAGATGTTGGTCATTTTGTATCAACGCACGTCAGTCTACAGAGTCTACAGCCTCATTTTCAGAAATTTCCCAACCTTGTTATCATTCTTTGTTGATTTCGCAGATGTTCAATCCACATCCTGCAGATCATATCACTCCCCGAACCATCTTTTGCTCATCGTTATATCAACATCCGCCGAGGCCGGGCTGCGCCTCAGGCGCCGCTTTGGCACATGAAAGGATGGCAGTCCTGGCGAAGAGGTCGGAAACGGAGAACTCCACAGATCAATGGGGCCGTTTTTAGAAAAAAACCACTCCAAATGGGGCCGTTGGGCTTTTTTCCACAGGAATATGGCATCATATGGCATCATAGGTTTCGAAGCACTGAAAAATCTTTCGCTTTTTCGGTCATTTGGTGAGGTGCCCCGCAATGCCTTCAGCGCGCCTGGGTCAAGGACGGAGGTGTGAAAAGAAACATTGTTTCGGGATGTGTCAAAAACCATTTTGCCTATGCGCTTCTTTTTTGGGGTCAACATCCACTTACCATTTGTTGTGGTGTGTACAAAAGGGTGGCAGGGTCTTGACTCATACATACCCATTTGGCGGAGAATTATACGTATAGATAATTATGGGACAGAACCAAAATCATGATACATCAACACTTGTTTTTGGCATTTCATTTTTTTGCTAGAACCATAATGGCAGCATGTTTTGGGATGTTGAGAAGAATCATATTGACAGACCATGTGCCCTTAAAGGCGCGCGCAGCCCAGGGCGCCTTTGCAGCCCAGGACGAGGAACTCTTAGCCTTCCCTGCTGGGAGTGTGGCGGGCGACCCCAGTGATCTGAGGAATGAGGGAAACGCAGAAACCATCGCCCGATTGGGGCTTTATTACCCTCTGGTAAACTAACAGTTTGCTATTGAAAATGGCCATTTATAGTGGATTGTGATTTACCCATGAAAAATGGTGATTTTCCATAGATATGTTAGTTTACCAGAGGGTATTGGGTTTACAACGGTTTACCACATTCCTATACATGAGTGAAGCCATGTCCTGTCGAGAAAGCTTTCTTGCCTCGAGCCTGGTCCTTTGCTCATCATTTGCCTGAGGAAAAGAACTGGAACCTAATCGAAGGTCAAAGAGACCGGCTTTTCCTGGAATATTTCATCGAACCTCACATTGTGTCAGGGCCTTTTCAGGGATTGTCTATGCAGAAATAAACAGATTTAGCTGGAGTGCAAGGGGTGTATCACAGGATGTACCCTTTTAAAATGGATGAGGTGACAGTGTCAGTGGATTTCTGGACTCCAGTTGTATTGTCAAAAGACATGGTCTCTGCTGAGATTCATGGAACTACAGTGATGACTTTGTTGATGTGGTACCCTTTGGGACACATGTGCAGTTCCATGGCTGAGGCTGACTGCGCATCTCCAGCGCCATGCAGGACGGTAGTAGTTTCTGGGTAGGGTTTGACCCATCCAACCCTTCCCAGATGTTCGGATGCAGGAATGGTACCTCCAAGAGTATGCTTGTGGTTTCACGATGTTTCGCGAGCCGTTCACAACAGTCAAAGAAAAAAGTCAATCCATGTCAATCCTCCTATCATATCCTATCATGTACTCGTGATGTACTCGTGGTTGATGGGTTCAACATGGTGCAACCATGAAATGACCTGGGAGGATGATGATCATTGATGATCCCAGTGGCCTATTTCCAGGGGCATTCACCATGATAGATACATGTAACTGGTTGGTGGTTTCGAACATGGCTGGATTATTTTCCATTTCATATATGGGATGTCATCCTTAACCAAGGTTTTCGGGTCGAGCCGCCACCCGTCGTTCAGTGCCGGCCCCTAAGCCTTAGCGGGTTTTTACTCCCGCGGGCGCGCCATTCCCTTTGTGCTGGACAAGCCGAAGAGCTGCCCTTTACTATTTACATTGGTTGTATTTGGTTGAATTTGCGCCTTCTTGGTCTTCAATTGGGACATTTTTACCACTGACTGCTGTTCGCTCAGCTCACTGGGTTTGTCCTCAATCTGATTTGCTGGTTCTGCAGTGGCCATACACTGATTTTCAGGGTACACGGAACTGACAGTTTTCCGGCATTGGTTTTTCTACCTGGCTCTGCAGTGTGCCGAACACTGATTACAATTGGATTGACCTTGTCTTCAATTGGTCTGTGCTTCGACTGGCAACGGTCCACAGGTAGCTTCTGCAGGTGGGCTTTTTACACCTGATTTGCAACACGTTTTTGGATTACACTGATCTGGTATAGCCCTGGTGTTTTCCATCCGGTTTTTATTTCTGGGGTAAGCTCCTGTACACTGCATTGTTCCTACTGGCTCATTGTGGATGTGCTCAATTTTGTCAGTTTTGGCCATCTACATCATTTCATTTTGCTTGGCCTGCGACTATTTCCACTAGTTCTGTCGGAATCTTTGAGCAGAAACGGCAACCAACACAAAGAGAAGAGCGGACAGGAGGAAAAGGTCTTCTGCCCGGCTCAGCTGGTACCTCCATCGCAAAGGGATTTGTCCTTTGCCCACCTGGAGATTAGCCGCAGCACACAAGGTCTTGAAAAGCCATCACTCGCGAGATCCAACGGTGCTGGAGAAGATCCAATCGCAGATGGACTACTCAACCCCAGCACCGTGGAAGTGTCTCCCCTGCAAGCGCATCTGCAGTGGAAAACACGAACATTGTGCCAGATGTGGCCAATCTTGGAAGGTGACAATGGATGCCAATTTTGTTCCTCCGGCTCGTCCAACCACCCCAAGAACAGTGCAATGGAGCAACGACCAATGGGAAGAGCAATCCCATTGGGAACAGGCGCAGTGGATCAAATCTCCCAGAAGAAGGCAATCTCCAAGGCAGAGATCCAAAAAAGGGAAACAAGGACCACATGCAAAAGGAAAAGGCAAGCAGAAGCAAGCAGACGACCAGGTGCAGTATGGTCCACAATCGCTGCCTGCTATGCCCTCCTTGGAACCACCTTGGATGACAGCCTCAACAGCAGCGCCCAGCATGTCAATCGGCCGTTCCTCCTCTCAGCTGACGGAGACCAAAGACGACAAAGACAAGGACAAGCAGCTGCGTTCACTGGTTGCCGCTCTCAGGAAGCACCAAGACGCCCTGCCAGACGATGTTCAGGCCTTGATGAAGGATGTCTCCATCCGTGCTGGTCAGCAGGAAACCAAACAGCTCCATGCGGCGGTGTCACAACACGGCAGAGCAAAGCGGGAGATCGCAGATGCACAGGCCGCCAGGCTGAACATGCATGTGGCTTGGAAGAACTTCCTGTCACAATCAGTTCAACAATGGACTGCGTACACAAACCAGTTCATGTCCCAGGAGAAACAGCTCATGGACCGCCTTCAGGCTGCTCAGGAAAATCTGGCCGTTGCAAAGGAGAACCTCAGCAGCTCCCAGTTAGCTGCCGGAGTGGTCCCCAAAGAGGATGCTGCTATGGCCAGCGACACCGAGGATATCCCTGCAAAGGCACACGAGTCAGCGGCTGGAGAGAAGATTGCGGCGAGCTTCCAAGACCTGGCAAACAATCTGCGGGCCTTACACACCCAAGCAGTCCAAGCGGTGCAACAAGAAGTGGACCAGCAGGACCGCAAGAGGCCCAGAACGGAATCTCCCAACAGCAAGGAAAAAGAAAAAGAGACGCCACCCAACCCAGGTTTTGGCGAGGGCGAGTAAATACACCCACAGCATGTATTGCTCATAGGCCCCTTAAGCCTTACTGGGGACACCAACCAGGCCATCGAGGCCATGCAGACACTGCCAATTTTGCCTTCAATTTTGACCAGGGTTTTTACAGCTTGCCCTCAATGTTTCCTGTTCAGTTTCGAAGCCATCCTGACAGCGATTTTGATCTTGAGAGCAAATCTTGGTGGAAATCCCATGGTAGTGATCTGCACGAGCATTGTTTTGCCTATGATGCGTTTGTTGACTTGTCCCAAGTTCAACGGTGTACTTTTCCAATTCCAACCAACACCATGGATTTGAAGGACAATTTTTGGAAAACCATCAAATGGCAACACACAGTTTTGAACGAAACAGACTTTGTTGATGAATGGACAGCCCAAGACATTGCTTTCCATTTAGCAGTTGAAGTCCATGATTCACACCCACCATTGGGTCCTCCCGACTTGAGGGTGACTAGGGTTGTTCCAAGGCGCTCGAACCCCATACCCAAGGCAGCCAGGGTCACTTTTGATGAAAATGTCCAATTGTTCATAGGCCTTGACGAAGATCAGACCTTCATTGCCATCACTGTGCCCCACCAGTCACTCAACATGTCGAATAAACCATGGTCAATTGTCTCACATGAAGTTAGCGGTGAAAGCCATGCAAAGCCTGTTGATCCCGGTGAAGTCAGCAGCATTAGAGCACTGCGCCAGGCTCGATGCTCATGCACTAAGGTCGATCCATGCTTTGTACAGAGCCGCACCCAGTCGCCACCTGTGGATCCAAGTCCTGATACCGGCCCCTGCGATGATCAGGTTGATGCCAGGTCTGCCGATTTGTTTGATCCAGGTCGTATTTGTTCACCATCACTCGCGGAGGTCGATTGGAGTTTGCCTGTCCCGCCACCTAGGTACAAATATTGTCCCTCACGAGTCGAAGTCTGTCCCATCTTAGGTCGCTGCACTCAACATGGCAACCCTGTGATTCAGAATCCCCAATCTCAGGGCCACGACATTTTGCGTTTGCATGCGCTCCCACAAGGAGCGGCCCATGAGAATGCCGCCGACACCAAGCATGGGCAGCCGCAGCACTTCCGACGCACACTGCAAACTGGCAACAGTCCAGGCTTTTGCTCCGAACGCATTGCAGTAGCCACCGTTTGTCGCCCTGTACAGTCAGGCATCCAATCCGGCCATTATCACGATTTAGGACCCGCCTCGTGCATCTGACAGTGCCGTTTGGAACATGAGAGTGCTATCACTGACCTGGTGGCTCAATTGCCGGCAGATCAGCCACCAGCAGAACCCGGACTCAATCAGCAGGGTCATCAGCCGACACCTCCGCCTGCATTTGTTGCCGACTTGTCCAACCGTTTTACCAGGATGGGTTTTGACATTCATGATGGAGATTTCGAGATCCCACTCCGCACATGGTACATTGATCATGCCACCATTAGGAGATGGACTGCCCCTCGCAACCTCCAACTAGTTGGGCCGCCAGGAGGTTGGGAAGCACAAATCAGTTCCATTTGGGTAGATCAAATCAACCCCGATGAATGGTTTGATGTAACGATCATTCACCCGGACCCTCCTCGACCACCTAGGCACAGCTTTATCATGATGGATGTGGTTGTCACACAGTCAATTCAGCTCGACAGGTACGCAGGTTTGATCACTGTATTCCCGTCCAGTTCCGCCACATTTGACATGTTTTCAGTTGCAGCCTCTTTCGAAACGGATGTCAGTGGCTTCGACATCGCCCAGGCAGCCGATGCAGCTACCTTATGTAGCTACCAGGAATGCACTGTGACGTTTGGGTGGCAAGTGATACCCTACACTTTGCGACCGCAACATGTCATGTCTCATGGTGATGGGTTCCAACTGCACATTCTTTCGGCTCCGGTCCAATTAGCGTTGCAATCCAACTCTCAGGCGGGATCATCAACTGACACTCACTCCAGTAGGACCACCCAGCAGGCCACTGACGATGTACAGTTGCAGACAGCCACAACTGCATCCCAATTCACCACCCCCTTGCACATCTATCAAATGGATGGCATGGACACTGTGGTACAGTTGGTTAACGCACAGCTCGCACAGCCGTCTCACACCATTGCAGACGCACTGAGAGTTCCGTTCAACTGCATTGAAGCCCTGCACATCATGCCCATTTCTCCGGATGCCTTTCCAGAATTGGCCATACCAGCAATAGTCCAACGGGTGGGTGACATCCCCCTGCACTCGACCGATCGGTTGATTATGATAGATGTGATCTATCACCACCACCCGACTGCCTCAGGTACTACCAACCAACCCACGGTGGTAAGGGGGGTACATAGGGTCACACATCATGTCAGTCGCAGGCAAATCCTTTTTAAAGCGGCGGTGTTTCACTACTGTGAGTATCTCCAAGAGGGTTGTGGAGTCAGCCTCGATGGGCTTCTGTGGCCGATCACTCAAACAGATCCAAGACCAGTTACCCATGGGTCGTATGCCACAGTTGATGTCCCGCCCCCCTACGGTCATGAGGTGGACACACAGGTAGCTGCCAACACCCTGCACCAAGATGGAACCACTGATGCAATGATGGACTTCCTTCTGGACCCGATGGACCTTGCCGAAGATACAACCTTTCTCACGCAATTGTTTGCCTCCAAGAGGGCCATTGCGTCTGTCACCAAGCAACGCCTCAGATGGTGTGCCAAGGAGATCCCATTACCCCAAGATGTCGATTGCAGTCAGGAGGAAGCGCATGACACACCCAGTCACACCTTGCCATCCGATCATGTGGTAGTGCAGACTAAGCCGTGCCATCCAGATGCCTCCTTGAATGTTGACCCCGTTGCGACATTCGAGCAAGCTCCTGCAACTGATTGCCAAGTTGACCAGCCATTTTACGATGTTGACGGTGCCATGGATCATTGCGAGCCACGCCCAACTTGTTCTCAGACCCCCAATGGAACGGACCCATCGCAAGCCTC
>CAMXCT020002951.1:0-37500 GCA_947184155.2 Cladocopium goreaui
TGAAGTGTAGTGTAGAGAGTGTAGTGCAGTGTAATTTAGTGTAGTGGACTGTAGTGGACTGTAGTGGACTGTAGTTGTAGTTGTAACCTGTAGTGTTGTGAAGTGTAGTGTAATGTAATGTAGTGTAATGTAGTGTAGTGCAGCAAAGTGTAGTGTCATGTAGTGTAGTCGAGTTAAGCGAAGCAACATCTGAACCGCCAAAAGTGGTCCGAAACCCTAGTGTTTTTTACATGTTAACTTCCAAATCTGCTTCGCGCCACAACGGCGTGCACTTTTTCGAAACTCGACATCTCAGCCTCCAAAAGTGGTCCGAACATGGTGTGGTTTGTACATTTTGACTTCGAAATGTGCTTCGCGCCACAGCGGCGTGCACTTTTTCGAAACTCGACCTCTGAGCCTCCAAAAGTGGTTCGAACCCCTGGTGTTTTGGACATTTTGACTTCGAAATGTGCTTCGTGCCACAACGGCGTGCACAATTCGAAACTCGACCTCTGAGCCTCCAAAAGTGGTCCGAACCCCTAGTGTTTTGTACATTTTGACTTGAAATGTGCTTCGCGCCACAACGGCGTGCACTTTTTCGACATCTTAAGTGCCAAAAGTGGTCCGCACTTGGTGTGCTTTCTACATTTTGACTTGGACATGTGCTTCGCGCCACAACGGTGTGCACTTTTTCGACATCGCAACTTCCAAAAGTGGTCAGACCCTGGTGTGTTTTGTACATTTTGACTTGGGGATGTGCTTCGCGCCACAACGGCGTGCACTTTTTTGACATCTGAAGCGCCAAAAGTGGTCCGATCCTCTGGTGTTTTGTGCATTTTGACTTGGAAATGTGCTTCGCGCCACAACGGCGTGCAATTTTTCATGTCTCATCTCCCCATATGTCTCCGCACCCGCCGCTTTAGCGAGCCTACTTTTCGACCCTCCGGAACCACAAATCATTGGAAAAAACACAGTGAATCGCGACTTTCCTACCTTTTCGCGCATCTGCATCTTCTTTCTTCTGACCCTTTCTCTTCTGAACTTTCTCTTCTCTCTGCCTCTGCCCTGCTCTGCTTTTCATCTGTCCATATTGTCGGAAGTTTAGCTTCTCAACTTCCTTCGACAATATAGTTAAAGATATGTATCTATATAAATATATATATATACACATAATAATTCCATGATATATATATCCATATATACTAAATAATCTCAATATACATATAGATTCGTATATATATATATATATATGCATACTCTACCCAGCAATTGTGGGATATTGCGCTTTGGCTAGTGGTTGCCGAAGCATAATCGCTGCCCCTTGCTCAGCATATCTAGATCATTTTGTGGATTTTCCGCAAGGGTTCCTCCAAGATATTCTCTTCAACCAAAAGACTTCGCTAATGACATTTCAATATGTTTCATATATATGTATATTCGTATATATATAGTTATCATGTATAATAACTAGAACACCTATAATGACTAGAATTACTATAATAACTAGAACATAATTATCACAACTATATTGAACCCCCCCTTCGATTCCCCCAAGGTCCGCCTCTAAAGCCGCGTTTGCAAGAAGTCACCCCGCGGGCCCACTTTTTGCACCAAGATTCCAGCACCAGGATAGCCCTAAGTCAGTTGCTTTGGGTACATGCTGGGGTCAAAACACCACGTTTGTGAATCCCACACTGTTCTACACATGTACACACCAGAATCAACCCCATCCGCGTTGCAACAATGTGCTGCCCCCAGTTACACGTTGCCTCGCAAACCCCATAACCTGATATTTATACATATATCTAACTATATGTATGTATTTATATATATATATATGTCTGTGTGTCTGTGTGTGTGTCGTGTCCCCCCTCCCTGAAACCTCCCTTTTTGGTACCCGCCCTCGAGTCCAAGCCCAGAAGATTTTTTTCGATATCCGCCCCAACTCCACCCACGTCCGTCCGCAGCGGATATGCCTCGTTCCCTTGCTCTCTTCTCCTGTTCCAACCCACGCCTACCTTTCGATCTTTCACCCTTCCCTCTCAAGTGTTTAGGATGCTTTTGGCCTTGGGAGCTCGGGGTGCAAATGTGGAAGCAGGTCCGTGCATCTTTTTCCGACAGGTTTGGGTCATGTTCAGGGCATGGAAGTTTCATGCTTTGGTCTTTCACCATGTCTTCTAGACACTTTGGCCCAATAACCTTCCAAAAAGTGGAGAGTTGACAATCCATCTACCCACAGCGGTCCATTGCGTTGATATCTTGTACCTATTCACAGAGTCCGCGTTTGGTGTGCTAACTCCTAGGCCTAGTTCTTCTATTATTTCCCAGTGGTAAATTACTGTAAAGCAAAGGAACAGCTCGTCTACTATCTATTTCAATATGATTCCATCATATTCCGTCATATTCCATCATATTCCATCATATTCCATCTATTATTCCGATATTCCATCTCAATGGAATAGCTATCAATGATTCCATGGATTTTCCATGGATTTTCCATGGATTCCCTCTCAACTGGAAACTTCCGCCACGTCCATGGCTACGAGGTCTCCGGATCGCTGTCCGATTGGGGCATCCACTGTGGCATTTGGGCGGTGAATCGCACCGGCCTTCTCAGTTTTTCGGTACGCTGGACGGGACAGACGGGGGGTTCAAAGATACCCTGGTGGCCAGAAGCAACTGTGATTATATATATATACTATAAATATATTTATATATACACATAATATCATATATATATATATACACACTATATTTTGATATCTATATATATATATATATATGGTGTACATACCAAAATTGCACATTGCATGAGTGATGTGGAATTATGATGAATTACTTGCTCACCTTACTTTTGTATGCTTATGTGATCATTGACAGACCGTGAATCAGTCAGTTAACCCTTCTTTCTGATACTGTTGTCATCATTGACAGCCCGTGAGCCAGTAAAGTATGTGAATAAGCTGCCATTTCTTGGCTTATCCCATTATAACATATTATAACCTCCACAAACTCAAAACAGAGATCCACATAGATTCACCTCTTAGGAGGGGTGACCTTGGTTGTGTCTGGTACGTTAGCCTGTTGATTTCTGGGAAACATGGTTGATTTCCCCATGGATTCCGCCGCCCAAGGCTACAAGTTGCTACCCTGGTGGGTACCGAACAACACCCTAGGCTTGGAGAATCGAGATTTGATGCTGAGTTTCGGCATGTTTGCAACTGGAAAACCCTAGGCCACGGCCACTTGTGGCAGCATAGTAGGTCAACAGGTTTGAGTATTTGTGTTCATCATTCACCAATGGTATTGATGAATTTTCACAGCTTACCACGTTTACCACATTCTTTTCGCATGGTAATCACCACATTTATTGGCGATTTTCAGGGATGAAACCGCCGCTGAAAAATCCGTCAGAACTGGCAGGCATTGGGCTCTACTCAGATTTCATGTCCCTGCTGGTCCCAGGGCTGAAACACAAACACCCAGCCACTTGGTTGACTTGGTCGGTGCATCCCTGACATCGTCAGCGGGCAATAGGCATACTCCAGATTATATATATACATACATACATATTTATACATATATATATACATATGTATATATATATATGATGTTTATACATATATGTACATATATATATATATATGATGTTTATACATATATGTACATATATATATATATATACATATATATATATACATACTGTGTATGGAATATCCTCAGTAGATATGGATTATAAACCACTTACAGATATGGGATGCACATCCAAGTAGTAGTCCAGTGGAGAATCTACGTATGGTTGTCCACTCCGGTCACTCACGTGTCTGGAAAGGGTTGAAGCTGCCAACCAGCAGACTTGGAGTGGGGTACAGGTCCAAAAATGAGAGAGATTGGAATCCCATAGAGTAGATTTCAATAAAGGTCCCAAGATTGATCCAGATGATTCCTTCTTTGAAATTGGAAGTGGAAGATCAATTTCAAAGGCGACAACTAGAAGGAATTCCCATTCAACAAGACCTTCTCCTGGATGGTACGGGAAGAGCATCAGTATGCTTGCAAAAGCGCATCAATGCTGCCGCATTCACTCAGTCAAACCTGAGGAGACCTCTTCTCGAATCATTTGAAGGCACTGTACATGATGATCATGCACTTACTCCCTCCCACATTTAGTGAATGTAGATGAATGTAGGATACACAGAGCCCTTCAAAGATACTCGTAGAACTGTGCCCATGCTTGTGTGTTATAAGTTATAAGTATTTGTTTTTCAGTCTACTATTTTTTGACACATGTTCTCTGCCTAGGCGCAAGTTAAGAATGGAGTATCAATGGACCCACTAAACTTTTTCCGGCCTATAGACCCCTATAGACTATCAAATTTTGAGTCACTATGTTCTATTTGGGATCAAATGAATTCAAATCATCTCTTTTTGCGAAGCCTCATTCCTATTCATTCCTGAGATAGACATTGGCAGACCACGAGAGACCTCGAACTCGCAACTCGCGCCGCTGAGTACAACAAACGGAACTATCCGCTGGAGATGACGTTGATGCCTTTGCCAACACCTTCCTTCAAATTTGAATCAGGCCCGGCGGCTGGGTCAGCCAGAAGCCTGACTTTGGTGGAATTTATTGTGCTGATCGGGGTGGCAGATATACACGGAACATCATATCTGGTTGGTGGCTTGGAACATGAATTTTAGTTTTCCATATATTGGGAACAATCATCCCAACTGACTTCCATATTTTTCAGAGAGGTAGGTATACCACCAACCAGATGATCATTTGCTGTGCTGTGCTAACGGAATCTAAGAATCTAAGATAGAATGAATTTTCCACGCCCCTTTTTCCTTTCATGTCGGGGAGTCGTGACCTGCAGCCAGGCTATATGTACTTAGTCGTTTCTTGGCAGCGAAGCAGAAAACAAGGCTGAAAAGATACAGTAGCTGGATGAATGGATAGATAGGTAGATGGATAGATAGGTAGATATACATATAGATATTGTAGATATATAGATATTGTAGATATTGTAGAGATATATAATATAGATATTGTATATATACATAGATAGATAGATAGATAGATAGATAGATAGATAGATAGATAGATAGATAGATAGATAGATAGATAGATAGATCGATCGATAGATAGATAGATAGATAGATAAATAATTAGATAGATGCATAATTAGATTAGATTAGATTAGATTAGATTAGATTAGATAAGATAAGATAAGATTAGGTAGATAGATAGATAGATAGATAGATATATAGATAGATAGATAGATAGATAGATAGATATATAGATAGATAGATAGATAGATAGATAGATAGATAGATAGATAGATAGATAGATAGATATATGATTAGCTTAGCTTAGCTTAGCTTAGCTTAGCTTAGCTAGATAGATAGATAGATAGATAGATAATTAGATTAGATTAGATAAAATAATATAAGATAAGATTAGATAAGATTTGATAGATAGACAGATAGATAGATATACAGATACATAAAAAAACGTTGATTGCAACAATCCTGAACATGTGGGGCTTTGGGTCAAAAGCGTGTTGCTGCCATGAGTTTTCACCTGAAAACAGTATCACGTAGCAGGTTCAAAACATTGAATTTGTTACTCTGAAATCACTATGGTTCTGATGTAAAGAAGCCAGTATCCACAGGGCGGAGTATCCAAGAAAACCTCCTGGGGTAGTTTTGAGAAACCAGGATTACTGTATTGAAGCCCTGCTCTACGAATAGGTGTAGTCGGTGGTCCCCAAACTAGTGACAATTCCATTTGAAGTTTTCTCAACATGGGAGACAGGCGATTCTTGCGTCCCTCAGTTTAGGACACAACCATGTTCTTGGTGTATAGATATATTGTAGTAGAAGGTAAACTGAGGCTTTGTTGTGTTTCATTAATCCTGGGTTGACGTTATAAAGTGATACCATTATACTCGACATTTGAGTCGCCGATCTTGTTCTCCTTCACGACTTTGCTGACGAAGTCGGGGAAGCGTCGCTTTGCTGATGTTGGGATTGGGTGGATGTTGGATCACAGAGGAGGATGTTACCCAGAAATCTACAGGGAATACTTAATACTGCAAATACTTCAATTTTTTATTCAAAACCAATAAAGACGGCTCGGGGTCATGGGCCCAGGTTAGTAGTTGTTTATTTTAGGCAGAGTTTGGTTGATAACATGTGATACTGTAACCGTTGGTTATGCATGGGATATACTTGCCAGGGCCTCAACGGAATCAAGGTCAAAATGGGTCAAACTTGGAGGAATTTGGATGCTGCAAGGTCGTGGTATCAGTGCAGTTCGTTTGCCAAATTGGTATATACATAACCATACATAATCTATATATATATAAATATTCACGAGGTTTTATGGTAGATATGGCTCTAGTCGCTGGTATAATCCAACTTGCACCTAGTCAAGGGCAAGACCTTCTGGATGGCAATCCTGGGCAGTCTTGATCCATACCTGTCGCCATCAATTCAATGCCCATTTTGTGTTGGAAACTCAACATGCCTACAGAACTTCTACAATTTCAGCGATTTCAGCGCGAAATGCCACTTAACAGTTACAAGTCAGTAAGTCACTCCATGTTTTTTTGAATGACCCCATTTTACATCATTATATATACCACATTATACCATATCAAAAAACCCAATTGGAATCATTTATAACAGCTTTCTGGGGCTGAAAAACTGTGGGGAACTTCCCATCCCTTTTTTTCCCGCTGAGGCGAGTTTTGCTTTAGCTTTATCGCTGACGTCCATGCGCAGGGCTACCTTTGGATCGAACAGAATCCAATGAGGCACCGCTAACCGCCCAGTGAACAGGGGATGACTCGTTGGCTGTTGATGGCCGTTGGGTGAGGCTGTTGGGTCAAAAAACCAGGTCTGATAGTTGTTAAACTATTGGTTAATCCCATGATTTTCCAAAGCTGGGTGATTCTAGATAGATATTATCAAACTATACCAATGGCTGGTGAAACTAGTAATAAATATATCGTGGGAGCCATTGGTATTGGGGCTCCAGTAACTAGGCTTTATATGATGATAGCTATATCTACTGGTCGGTGGTTTGGAATATATTGGGAATTTCATCATCCCAACTGACGAACTCCATCATTTTTCAGAGGGGTTGAAACCACCAACCAGAAGTGGGAAGCAGCCATTGGTAATCCCATGATTTTCCATCCAAAGTCATGAATTCATTGTTGGGAACAACCGGAACCTTCCGCCTACCAAAGGTTCCTGATTTCCACATTATAGAAACACATTCGAAAACAAACTAGATATGTCTTGCTCGCGGCAATTGAAACCAATCTTATAGTAGTTCATAAACCCATCTTGTTTTGTATTTCGTGGTAGATTTTCAACATGTTTCAACTTTGTGTAGCAAAAAGGCCTTGTTTTTTTTGCGGCATCCTTTGGTAGAAATATTTAATTTGGGTCCCAAGACCTTGAGAGAGTTAAAATTGGGGCCCTATCAGATAGTGATATGTAATACATGATATGAAATGTGTATAACTGAGATAGTGGTATGCAATATGATAGTGGTATGCTATATATAATGACAATGGTAATATGTAATAGAATGATAGTGGTATGTAATATGTAATGTGATAATGATATAATATGATATTGGTATGTAATATGACTGTAAATGAATATATATATATATATATATGTATGCACATCTACAATGTATATACATGCAACATAGATATGTTTTCACTTCATTGATATTGAATAACATCAATTTAACATGTTCGATACAGTGCATCGACGGCGCGTCATTTCAACATTTCAATCCATCCTCTTGTGGCATTCATGCACACGTTGTACACTTATACCATGTATGTTCATGGTATACTCTGATGTCATTTTATTGGCACCGCACAAACATTGAAGATGACAGATGACTTAAGACAATCACACAAAGATATGTTTCTGAACTTAGAAGTGGGATACGAGATGGGTTTAAAGCCAGTACAGACTAGTATCAACCATGAATATCATCAACTCAGGAAACACAGTGACAGCTACTCAATGATTGGACTTGAAAAGAGTTCTAGTTATAAGAACGAGTGAAACATCAAGGAAAACCACGGATAAACATGACCAAACATTGGACAAAGTAGAAGGACATCATCGCCACTGATGCTTCGTAATTCTCGAAGGAGATCATCAAAGAAGAACTTATGTTTGGTTTGGTACCCTCTGGTTATTTAACATAGCCATGGAAGCCATGGCCCATAGAAATAGATGGTTTACCTAGTAATAGCATGGTGGATCTTTCCATGGCTAACTGTTAGTCATAACCATGGAAGCCATGGCCCATTTATAGATGGTTTACCCATTAAACATGGTGATTTTCCATGGCTATGTTGAATAACCAGATGGTAATTCTTGTACTGATAATTTCCCCAGATCCATCCGAATTATCAATGGGAATTTCAGGATCCTAAATTGGAGGTACCTGCCATATATAAGGCCTATGTAAGGCCTATGTAAGGGAATATCCCCTCAAAATATGGCCTTATATGGTACAGTACCTCCATTTTAGGATCCTGAAATTCCCATTGAAATTACCTCATCCACAGACTTCCCAATGGGTCAACAGTGGTCAACGCCGCGGCGAGGCTTCGCAGCAATTTGACGCTTCTGGGCGCCACAGATGTGCGCGAGCAGGGCAGCATCGCAGGTGAGCTTTTCGGGGTGTTGGAATGCTCGGAATGCGCAGGGATCTTTACCTGAAAATATGAAAAAAAACCTCTCTTGAACTAACATAGATATATGGAAAACCATGGGAAACCAATCATGTGTAGATCTTTTTGCATGGGAAACCATATGAGTTTTCGACATCTATGATCTATGCAACAGTTTACTCCAGTGTGGAATGACGCCCATCCCCAACAACTCATGTTGTATTCATGAGCGTTAAGGGGCGTGTTGGGGGGCTGATCTCGCCAACTGTGATCGCTTAGCCAGATGATGAGCTTTCAACAGCAAAAACGGGTCAAAAACGGGACAAAAACAGCAAGACATTTTTGGGGCTTGTCGCTTTGTCAAAACCTTGGGAGATCTTCGTGTTGTGCCCATGGTAGTTTCATGACCTTTGATGGGGCGACTCATGTGATTTTTTTCCAGCTCCTTTTCCTGGTAGTTTTAATGGCGTTCAATGGAAAGATCCACCATTGTTTTCTGGGGAAATCATCTATTTCTATGGGACATTGAGACATTGACATTGACATGCTAAATCACCATTTGATGCATGATATCCTACTGGCAAATAGTCATGCACCTGGCCATGCAAGATCCCCAAGTACTAGTAGAAGAGGAGCATGTAAAACTAATCTTGGATTACAAGAGGATATCCCCAAATACAAGGTTCGTGATCCAATTGGTTGTAGCTATACACTAGCTTTTTCATCATGCGAATGTGTTTACTCCACTTGTAACAGCGGATCAACAATCCTCGATACGTGTGGTGTTTGATAATATTTGATCACGTTGACAAACAGGTGGAGGCCCTACAACGTTTGATAATCTTTGATCATTTGCACCACCTAAATCATAATTCGTGTCTGGTTGGTGGTTCCAATACGCTCTTCATCCTCATCTCAATGATTCAATGTGATATGGTCCCAATCATCATCCACCCAGCTGCGGATTGTTTGCAAAAAAATCTTCCATCGTCCATTTGTCTTACCCTCTGGTAAACTAACATAGCTATTGAAAATGGCCATTTATAGTGGATTTTCCCACGAAAAATGGTGATTTTCCATAGTTACGTTAGTTTACCAGAGGGAAGAGGACCCGAGAATTTTCACCGCACATTCATCCAGACGGGCCATGGTCTCCGTCTCCCGAGGTCCTATCGAGCTGAAGTATGCCGCGCAACTTCTACAGGCGTCCGGTCAAATCGAGGAATTTCGCTGGGAAAAGGCCACAAAAATTTGCCGAGCATCCACTTGGGGGCTCAAAACCTTGGGTCAAAATGGGTCAAATCTATGGGGATGGATCAATACCTATTAATACCATTTTTAGTGGAATGAACATCCATTTACCAGCTATTTTGATGTTCACCAGGGGTACAAGGTTTTGACACACTGCCATATGATGAATTATGATTGAATTATGTTTTCTTCGATGTTTTTGAAAAGTATAGCACTCTGTATGTGCAAAGATGTTGGAAACCTGGATGAAATTTATGGATGGGCAACCCTTAGAAGAATCCAATCTGCGAAAATGATAAAGGTCATTGGGGGTCCAGATATGTCTATCATTCATGTATGTATGGTGTTGATGAACTTACAGTATATAAGTAGTTGTGACTCTTTGTTTCACCACACTGTACCGAAACATGACTGCCTGGCTCTTCATTACGTTTTTGTGTTCGCAACTACTCAGGCAAAATTTGCTGGGGACAGTATAAGAAATGAAGGCTGAGTCATTTACTTAAAGAAAGCTAGTCCCTTTTCTGAAAGAGCAGACAAGATCAACTCCAGCAGTCATTAGGATATGGCTGGACATTTCTGAGCGATTTGTGGAACTTCAACTCATATTTACTCTCCCATGTTCCATTCCTTAAAAAATGAGATGATTCAACAATGGGATAATTCCAATTTTATATATTATATAGTTTATAGTGATAATATACGTACCATTTTGTATTTTGTACCATTACAAATGGATTTCATCCCCGAAACAAACTGGGATCGGGATCTGAACGCGCCAGGTGCTCAGGGGTCCAGGGGAACATGCTCTGAACACGGGTCCGCTGGGCCAAGTCGCTCGGATTTCGCCAAATCCTTGGGACTGGGGGATACAACCTGGTTATTCTGTAGCAACGAAAAAGGGCGATGGCTCAGAAACAAGCAGGAAAAGGGGGATATTTTGACTTCTTGGCTGGGTGTTTTTTTTTTTGTGTGTTCTGTCTCACCTGACCTATCCTGGAACAAAAATGACATCCGGAAGCGTCTTTGGCTGGGATGCCACCGAGGCGATACCTCTCAGTGCCTTGGCAGGCAAACAAAACCTTTTTGGGAAAAGACGACTGAAAAACAATTTTTGAAACCAAGAAACAAAAGGGATTGAATCGGATTCATAGGTGATGTATGATAAAACGTTTGGGTTTATGTGTGGGACAACGAAGTAGTGAATGGGTTTATAAACATTTATTATACCAACTTACAACTTACTGGTCACACCGTGTATCTAAGGTTAGCCATGTCAAATAATAAAACATGATGACATGACATAAATGATATCTTTTGATAAATGATGGGGTTCATGGTTGATGAGCATTAATTACAGTAGCTGTGCGCATAGCTAGTGATTTTTCGGATGATGCAACCACGATGGGAATCCTGGCCTCAGCATTTTTAAAAAGGGATGACAGGTTAGAACAGTGCTCAATCGATACTTTGCTTCGTCCCCAACATACAAAGATGCTTTTCAGAGGGTTGGCTCAATGACCATCCAGTGCTACAATGCTTCATATTGAAGGCTTCAACGGTTGCGATTGTAGTAGGGATGTTCGGGTGCCATCGAGATGCATTGCAGCACCGCAGCACCAAAGAATATGATGACCATATGACCGATGACCCACGGATCATAGTGTTTTTTGCATGTTTTTTTTGTTTGGTTGGAAGAAGACTTGTCCAGAGGGCACTCTCTGGCAGATCAAAGAAGGGATAATTCAGTGGTAAACTAACATAACTATGGAAAATCACCATGTTCAACGGGAAAATCCACTATTTCTATGGCCATTTTCAATAGCTATGTAACAAATTACCAGAGGGTAATTCAGTGGCTTATTTCATGGGATCGTTCCCCGGTGGATCGTTCCTTCGCCCGCGGGATGGGACATGATGGGACCGGCCTATAAAATCAGGACACATCGACTCTGTATGTTTCTGGGTTGTTCAATCATGAAGCAGTGATATACACATATATATATATATTATATATGTATACTATATACATATATATATATATATTTATACTTACATATTGTCAAATTACACCACCACGATATATCCCATCATTGAATCATACGGAGTCCGCAAATTTGGGCAACTCTCCACCTTTCAGGTTCCAACTCCACCTTCTCTTTGAAGAACACGGAGGTCAACATCTCGAAAGGTGCCACGGCGCTGCAGCCCTTACATGTCCCAACTTTATCTGTATAATGTGGGAAACCCAATGCACATCCTACTAAAATTTGGCGATGCTTAACAATGGTGAACAAACAATCCATAAACATGATGATGACTTGGGGATGATTGATGGCATTGAGTTTGCCACAATAGTTTGATGATCTTCGATACGTTTTGATACATCATTGATACTGTAACCTTTTGCCGACAATTTTGGAATATGGCAATGTTATACATTAATGTAAATACTAACCAGCCAAACAAAATGCTTGGTATCTGAGAGTGGCACAAGCATCTCACACTTGCTGCTGACTTGGATACAATTATTGATATGATTGACACTTGTAGTGGGGGTAGGTTCTTGAAAGATCTTGAAAGGGTATAATGTTGTCTGACCAATAGGGATATCTTGTCAATAGTAGAAAACTTTTTTCCGCAACTCCAGTTTTATCTCCAATACTAAAAGTCAATTAGCTCCATTTACTTTTAGTATTGCCAAACGAGTCATGTTCAGACCTTGTCCAGAGGGCATGGCCAATAGTGGACCCAACATGGCAATAGTAGAAACTTTTTTCCCAACTCCAGTTTTTTCTCCAATACTAAAAGTCAATTAGCCTAATTTAATTTTAGTATTGCCAAAAAACCTCATGTTCTGACCTTGTCCAGAGGGCATGGTATAGTATCCAGAGCTTAGATTCTAGAAATCTGATCCAATTCCCAAACAGCTGATTTCCTTCTAAAACCCTTATTTAAAAAAACAAGAAAACAGGTCCACAAAGGGTATCCCCTTTACAAGCCCCAGAATAGCAATAATAAACCTGCACCAGGCATGGCAATAATGAATTCCAATTGTGCTTCCCCTGGTTTTGTTTTCAGGTGTTTGGAGAAAGCAAAGTAAAGCAAAACCCTTTTCAAAGCAGCAAGCACTTTTCATTAACAAAAGCTTAGATTCCAGAAATATGATCCAAATTTACTATTGGAATGCTGACCCACCCCTAAAAAAAAAATCAAAATTATTTTATTTAGGGGGGATTTACTGTACTATTGTGCAGCCAACATTAGTAACCATCAAAACCATCGTTCTCGACCCCAACACTGTTTGCACTGCACTGGTAAGCTTCAAAAGACCCAACACTGGGCCAATGGAAGGAAATGTCAAATGTTTAGAACTATTGGGAGTCAACTTCAACGACTGTCCGTAAATTGAGGGTCGAAATGTAGATGTAGTAGGAATATTATAATCAGTGATGGATAGTCAGGGTTACGTGGTGAACACGCCAAATTGTGAAATTCCAAGCGCGTTCCAGCTCCGAACATTGAACTTTAATAGAACAAGTGGAATATGTGCTTCCGCATTTCTTGTATAGCCAATATCCCAAGTTATGTTGGTGCAATCACCAATTGCGAGGATTTGGTTATTCCATGTTATTCCAGAACTCGCTAAAACAGTATCCCAATCGCTATTCAATATATATATATTTATATTTATTTGATCTAGCGATTTCTGAAACTCAAATGACCAGTGATTTCGGATGGACATCGGAAGCTGAAATCATCACAATCTCGTGGGCTTCCAGGTTGGAAAACAACAATGAAAACAAGACACAACACGTATATAGAATACATACATATATCGCACACTGTATTATGTCATAGAGTCATACCTATACATAGACTGTATATATATATATATACATATATATATATATATGTATATATATATACATATATATATATACATAAATATACATATATATATATATACACATATATATATATATGTATACATATATATATATACATATATAAATATATATGTATACATATATATATATATATATACATATATATATATACACACATATATATATGTATATATATATATACATGCATATATATATACATATATATATATATATAAACAAATATATATTGAACTTTCACAGCATTTAATCACCCAAATTCCGTCAGCGTCGCCGCAGACGGCCTCTTTTTCTTCTCCGACGTGGCGGTGCGTTTTGGTCAGGAGGTACACCAGCTGCTCTCGAGGTGAGAGCCAGCAGTGGGTATAGCCCAGTTGTAGCCATTGTCAATAGGGAAAATCAGGAAGCAGTGGATAGAATGGGGTATCATATTTTTTCGACCCAGATGGTGGTTGTAGGATGTTCAAGGTCTGAATGATTACAGTAATGATTACAGTATAGTTGAATTGTGATGAGTTTATCTACAGCATTGAGAGTTTTTTGGAATTGAGCGCTTTATAGGTTGAAATTTCTGATGTTGTATGTATGCGATCAGTCAGAGTGTTTGTTTTAAGGGAACAAAATACAGAAAACCCCTATATAGGGGAGCTGTACAAACCATGGTTTCCTATCAATTTTTGCCTTAGACTAATCTATTGCAAGGACATATGAAGAAAATGGATCGGTCCCGCGTTCAATGCGACCCTTAAATGCGTAGATTCCAATACGGGAAAAATCAGGTGTTCTGGTTTCTGGTGTTCGGTGTCTACAACGAATCTGGACCCGGGAGCCGTAACAAGGACAGCAACCAGTTGCGTTTCGCAGTTGTCTTAATCTTCTCCCAATGCTGCAGGTTATATTCCCAATAATTCCAGGACAATCAATAAGGACCAAATAAAAAGACGCATCATGACGCATCCAATTTGTTAAAAAAACACTCCTACTATAGATATACATTACATATAGACAAATCTAGAATAGATCACTTGTTACTCGTTTGTTCTACCCTTTTTATTGGGGGTGTAATCACCAAATTTTCGCTGCCCGCACCGCTTCCCCGGCCCTGCAGGCAGTTCTCGCCGGCGAAGGGCGATCAATGAACGGATCTTCCAGAAAGATTGGACAGATAGGGATGCCCCACGAAAAAAAAGCCTGGTTACTAAAGTTACACAATCCCATTCATATTATTTCATATTATCATAGATTATCCGAATTTACAGATGGCAACTCACAGCTTTGCTTTTTGGCTAATCGGCATTAATCTGCCAATCATTCAGATTTGTCTTATTGCTCCTCCGCTCTTAGCAAGTCTTCCCAGCATGTCATCCTGGTTTCCAAGCACTGCCAAGTGATATATACTATATAGTTATATACTCCCCATTTCGCAACAGCCTTGTCCCCGTCTCACCTGCCGGTGGCTGAATGGAGGGGTAAACCCCATTGAACAACGACTAGATAGTTGATAAACAGAGAACAAATCTCAACCGCTTTAAGAACTTATACAGATAGTTTAAAGTAAACAAATAAGAGTATGTACCCAATTTCAACTGATTCCTCTATTTCCCAACCTGCCAGATGAGGGTCTCGGGATTTATCAAAGGAGCAACTCCTTCACTCCTTCACTCCTTCGCTCCCACCTCCCTCACTCAGACCTCCTTCTGCCAGCTTGTCGTCACTGTGGGCACCAAGGGCCTTGGATCTCACCGTAATTAAGTGCCAGCTCAAGTCGAGCACTCTTGCTCCAGCTCAGTCTGGGCACGCACGGACCCGAGCCCTATGGTGTGCTCCAGATCAGTCTGGGCACTTACGGACCCGAACACATGACAAAAAGGATGGCAGATAGATAGAATGTCAGAATAGATGCCAGATAGATAGGATGCCAGAGAGAATGTCAGAATAGATGCCAGAATAGATGCCAGATGGAATGACAGAATAGATGCCAAACAGAACGTCAAGTAGAATGCCAAATGGAATGCAAATGCCAGATAGAATGCCAAAACACAATGTCAGAACGAGTATCTGAGTACATGACAGGAAGAAAGCCAGATAGAATGCCAAATAGAATGTCAGGGTAACTGCCAGGTAGGACCCCAGAAAGAATGGCGGACAAAAATGCCAGAAAGGATGTAGGATAGAATGTCGGAATAGATGCCACAAAAAAATACAAAAAATGTCAGAGTGTATACCAGAAAGAGTGTAACATCTAACGTCAAAAAAATATGCCACAAATACTTCAAGATTATATGTCAGAAACTATGTCAAAATGATTTGTCAGGGCGGGGATCGCTCGAAGTAAGACGTATCAGTTGTACATCCCAGCGGGACCTCTGTAAAGATTTGGAAGATCCCCGCGTGTGAAAGATGCCCGGTTACTGAACTTTCCGGCGCGCCTAAAGCTGAGATGGGCTCTGAGATACCACTTGGAAAACTCAGCGAGAAAAACTGGGTGTTCCATTTGGATCATTGCAGGTTCTGAAAGACCATGACCTATACTACAACGTGCCACAAGCCATGGGTCTATCCGAGGATTTATACAGCAAGCCGCAGTTCTGATTGTTTTAGGGATTCAGAAGCCAATTTTGGGTACCCAATGCTGACCTACGGTGACCTATGCTGACCTGTTCCTGTCAAATATGTTTGGGTTCACATTATATCCGATATCCTTTGGTCCTTTAGATGCGTGTGTTGAAGTACAATTGAAGTGAAGCATGAATGAAACGGAGGACAGTGGCATGGGTAAAAACAGTACACACTTCACAACTTCACACAGTACATTACAACCCCAACAATGCCCCAGTTCCACACAGCGATCTTATCTAATCATCTCAGGATACCCACTGGGAGGTCGCGAAAAAATGGCAATGCTAAGTACAATCACAATGGGATTGATCATAGACCTAGCAACTTCAGAAACGCCAAGGTTTTCCGTAACAAGTGGCAACCAGATCTCAGTTGCGCGCCCCTGCACCTAATTCAGTCTCCGCCACAGATGCACCCAGGGCTTATGTCAGCATTTTTCGACTCACTGCTGCTTGGGAGCACGTGGAAGTCAAACAGACTAGCGATTTTTGGCACTGATACTGTCATTGTCATCTGCCGTTCAGTTTCCATGTATCAGCTGCTTTTTGGCCGAATCCAAAATCCAGCAGAAATCAATAAACGGTTAGCTCGCACCATGTTCAAACGATGCCTCCCCTTTAAAACACGTGCATATTATATCCCAACATATTCCAACTATTACACTCACATGGCTCCACATATGTGGAAGATGCTACCGTGAAGCATTGAAAGCCGCTGTAGCAGATGAACCATGCCCGCGAACCCCGAACCTGTTCGTTGTTTGGAATCATGACTAGACAGGTACACACCACATCCCACCAAGAATGATACTTTCAGCCTGGGGTTTGGGTATCCATCATGGGTCAGGGGAATGCTGTTGTGGTTGGGCTGTTCTCTTGAAGCTGACCAAGGTATAACCAACGTCCTCTTGGTGGAGATAGAGGGCCGGTTTGGGAGAGCAACGTACCATCATTTTCTTTTTGGTTTCTGTGAATCATTGGCATTCCAACCACACCCCGAAAAGGACCTGTTTCTGATCCCCCGTATTCCCCCATATAATCAGGGTTGATTGAGGGCTTATCAAATCACCAATAGGGTCACCTCTTGTCGCCTTTGGGGGGGTTCGTTGAATCCCAATGAGTATAGGACTATTTGGCATCCTACATTTGTAAGTCCTTGGTAGACTCTTTGGCATTGGGGGACCTGAGTTTGTACAGGCACAGTCGCAAGGGGGTCCAACAGTTTGGTGAGTTGGTTTTGAACTAGACCAACTAGGATTTATGATGGATATATTGACAATTATTGACATAGATCGTTGACATTTTGATGATGCTTGATGGGTTCATAAATGTTCACAACACAAATTGAAAACTGGGGGGCCCCTATTTTGCGTTGGATCCACTCAATAGAAGGCATCCAGACCCTTCGGGGATAGGCGGTTTGTCGAACAGCACCAGCCACAACGGCTGGCAACTGCCGTGACCCCGATGAAGGGATGTGCATGCGACACGACTTGGTGAGTGTTCGAGTTGATTCGAAGTTGCAAGAAGTGGGACACTTGTCAAGGTTGAAATCATCAACAATATGAATTAATATATATATATATATATATATGTACGTACACATATCCACATCCACATCTAGGGGCATGATATACCTTCATGTTTTTATCATGGTGCCCACAAGATTCAAAACTCAAGCTGAACTGGCCATCTACAGCTATACGTATTGCTAGTTTATACCCTTGTGGGAGGAAACTTTGAGGTGCGATGGGAGTTTGACGGAGAATTGCACCAACAAATTTAAATCCCGGGTTTTGGTTGATATTCTTCAAACAAAGTAATAGAGCTATGGAACATCTGCACCTGGATGGCACAATCAACTACAAATGGGCCCTATTTTCTTGCATTTTCAGAGGGTAATCCCATACATCCAGATGCTCGAAAAACCGGAAGACAATGGTGATTTCCAAGACACCCTTATTATCTTATTGATCCAACATATTCCATGGGATTTTTTCATTGATTCAACAGGTAAATCACTCTACACAGTATCTATTGTACAAATGATGGTGTGTGATCAGTTGCTGCGGTGGTTTACGAGAGGGTAGACACCAATATGGTTCATCGATAAAAAATTACTTTACTTCGTGTGATCCCCACCATGACATTTATACATTTTCTTACTGGCAAATCTTCTGGCATTCTATCTGACATATCTTCTGACATTCTATTTGGCATTCTATCTGGCATATCTTCTGGCATATGATCTGGCATATCTTCTGGCATATCTTCTGGCATTCTATCTGGCAAATTTTCTGGCATTCTATCTGGCATATCTTCTGGCATTCTATCTGACATATCTTCTGGCATTCTATCTGGCATTCTATCTGGCATATCTTCTGGCATATATTCTGACATATCTTCTGGCATTCTATCTGGCATTCTATCTGGCATTCTATCTGGCATATCTTCTGGAATATCTTCTGGCATATCTTCTGGCATTCTATCTGGCATTCTATCTGGCATTCTATCTGGCATATCTTCTGGCATTCTATCTGACATATCTTCTGACATTCTATTTGGCATTCTATCTGGCATATCTTCTGGCATTCTATCTGGCAAATCTTCTGGCATTCTATCTGGCATATCTTCTGGCATTCTATCTGACATATCTTATGGCATTCTATCTGGCATATCTTCTGGCATATATTCTGACATATCTTCTGGCATCGGCATTCTCTACTTCTTTTTCTTCTGCATTCTTTGTCCATATCTTCCTACATGAGGTCCGCAGGGAACACTTGGCGTGGATACTCGCGTTGAGGTCGCAGGGAACACTGGGCGTGGATGGTCGCGGTTGAGGTCCGGCAGAGGTCCGGCAGGGAACACTGGGCGCGGATGGTCGTGGTTGAGGTCCGGCAGGGAACACTGGGCGCGGATGGTCGTGGTTGAGGTCCGGCAGGGAACACTGGGCGTGGATGGTCGTGGTTGAGGTCCGGCAGGGAACACTGGGCGTGGGTGGTCGTGGTTGAGGTCCGGCAAAGAACACTGTGGATCGCGGGTCGCAGTTGAGCAAGGACGACAAGGATAACAAGGAGGACGAGGAGGAGGAGGACGAGGCAGGAGGAGGCGGAGGAGGAGGAGGAGGAGGAGCAGGAGGAGGAGGAGCAGGAGGAGCAGGAGGAGGAGGAGGAGGCAACTGACATAAAATCTAACAACCCTCACCTGGCAGGTGGGGAACAAGTATATTTCTACCTCTATCTGTGATGTTGCTACCCAATAAGTTAAAACGTTACACATATTCACATATTCTTCCGGAGGGTTGAAACCAGCTAGAATAGGGTTACTGTAACAAGTGTAACTCTTGTGGGGCATTGTCATGAATTACAAGGGAAGACAATAAAAGCACTAGGAGCAACACATGTTTTTTTCAAACCCTCGGAACGCGCATGCGTTGAAGAGAAAACGCCACGTCGCTGACGTCACCTTTTTTGGCTGGGGGACGTCCCCTCACCGCGGAAGGCTGTGAGAGTTGGCGAGGCAAAACATGGCGATGCGGCGCAGTGGCTGCGTGGGAGTTGTGGCTACGTGGTGCAGTTGGGATTATAAATTACAGTCTGATATAACACAATTAGGATCATATAGGCTACCACCACTAGCCATTATGTTGTTTATTATTATCTATTAGGATCATATAACAATGGTGGTAGCCTCCATAATTTGGGATAACTAACTTCCCGGACCAGTTGATGATCGCTAGGGATCAAGTCATTAGGGTATTTGGACTCACAGAAGTGCCATTTTGGGGGATGCCTTATGTTGATCTAGACCTGCAGAACGACAACCAGCTGGTCGACATGAAAATAGATGACATTAATGATGGTTGATAAACATTCCAATTTCCATTCGTATTTTGGGGGATGGATCAGACTCTGATCAGATTCGAGTAGGAGATGCGGACAAAGAATTTCAGCTCGCATAGATGAACTAGATCAGCGATGATGTTGGAAAGATCTATGTGGCTGGCAGCTGGAAAAGATCATAAAGTTCAGTTGCACTGAACCAGGATATCCTCTGTGGATCAAAATGTCAAAGCCTGAAATTCCACTGATTTTGGTTGTAACATTGTAACCATTGCTTTTGGAGTGATTCTGATGTTCATGTCCGCAGCCGATGCATTGCGCCGGCAATGTTCTTCGACAACGCCATAATTAGCTAGTTGGTTAGTTACCCTTAGAACAAATTGGTATGTATATATATATATATCTGCTTGGTGGTTTGGAACATGAATTTTATTTTCCATTCAGTTGGGAAAAACATCATCCCAACTGACGAAGTCCATCATGTTTCAGAGGGTTTTTCAACCATCAACCAGATAATCGTTATCCATCAATTATCCATTAATTATCCATTAAATCTACTTAAAGTACCATATATTATCATATATTATAGGCAAATATACTATAGGTGAGGGCTTATAACCTACCCACTAAGCAGCTGCGCCCATCCAAGTAGATCCAACTGGGGTTGGGCAAGCGACCAGGGAGAAGGGAAGATTGCTGGAGAGACGAGGCCCGCTGATGGGACTTGGGCATACTTGGGCCCAAGGTGAAACAACACAACTTGGTCTGTCCAACATAGGGGTGTAAACCAACAAGAATGGGGACATGTTGTGGGAAGTTGGTATTATATAAAGATATGATATTATATATATAACTATATATAATATATAACTCTCAATATGATAGGCGCCTCTGAAACTTGTTAGTATGCCACTCAAACAGGAGTTTTAGCAGGACAATTGTGACTAGTGACTGAATATGGGGGTACCCTATATTCAGACAAACCCGAATGGATGAGACAAAGCAAAACTTTCAAATTTATAAATTGATGACCATTTTTTTAAATGGTGGTAAAATCGATGATCCCTCAGACAAAGCCACGTATGTATTTCGTTGGGTGACTGATAGGAGTCAGACAATGTGGCCATGGGGAATCTGCAGGTGTATTTCCACTTGAGGTCCAATGAAGCAAGATTGTCTGGTTGTGACTGCCTATACATCAAGAATGTATCAAATACATATATACATATACATATAATCTGTACAATCATATACATATTTGTACAGAGAGAGAGAGAGAGAGAGAGTTAATGAATGTACGTTGTGGAAATAACATGTTTTATTGATATATATATAATGATAAACATATTATATATATATATATTAGTTAGTTTATTTCCATAGTAACACACTTTACAATATTTATACACACCAACCTGGGATGGTTTCAACCCATCTTTACGCATCCAGCAGCCGGTCTTGAAGGTAGGAGGCTTGCTCGGCCAGCCGTGAGGGGCGAAGAGGTCGGTGGGTGGATTCGGAGAATACCCATCAAGAATATATAAGTCACTATATGGAGGTTTCCTGAAATAGGTGTACCTCCAAAGCATTCATGTTTATACGAGTTTCCATTATAAACCATTTGGGGGTACCCCCATTTTGGGAAACCACCATATATATATATTTATTTATTTATATATAGCATTGGCGTTGGTTTAAATTTAAATATTAGTTACATCTAGTTACTAGTTATATAAATCACCATGTCTATTTTAATACCGCCACTAAAGATTGGGGAGTTAAGCATCTAAAGTAATCTTGTTATAGTATGTTATAATGACTTATAAGGGGTTTCAAAGGGACTATAATTTGAACGTAGCCATGGACAATTGCCAATTTAGTTCGATTATTCACCTATATTAGAAATGTTGGTTTTCAGCAACTGTTAAATTATTGGAGAGTACCCAATAATTTTGATATGATGGAATATGATGATGCACCAGTGGATGTTGATTTCTTCGCATCAATTCCAGACAAACACTTGCATTTAGATATGGGCAATAGATTTATTTGACCCTTCGTAACCGGGTATATAGTAGTTCATGGGTTATAACCCACTATTCATCAGCCAGAGCAACTATGATGACCCATCCAAGTATGGTAGGAGGGAGAGTCTACGGGAACCGCACCCATTTTTGGTCCATCTCTGATGCAGGGCCTGGGCTGAAGGCATTGTGATCACGGCCATTTTGAACAACCTTTATGCAAGTTTGCATTGTTAATGTTTGTTCAAGAATAGGTTGGTCTCATTTGGTATTTAAATGATATATGTGTTTTTCTTGATGGTGTTCAACATAATCCATTTATGAATATTTATGCGATTCAGTTGTTAACTTTTGGAATCCCATGGAATTCCTTGTGTAACCCTATTGGAGCAGCATTCATTCATGGTGAACTCCAGGTGCTGACCATCGTGAACGGTGAGATTATGGGTCGAACCTTTGCCACTCCACATTCATTGGAGCCCTGTTGATGGTTTGGAACATGTTTACCCTCTGGTAAAGACTAACATAGCTATAGAAAATCACCATTTTTAATAGGTAAACCATCCATAAATTGGAAAATATATGAACATATCATATCTGCTTGGTGGTTTGGAACATTTTTTACTTTTCCATATATTTGGAATGTCATCATCCCAACTGACTTTCATATTTTTCAGAAGGGTTGAAACCACCAACCAGACCCTCTTGGTTATTTAATGGTATTCAATCCCAGTCTTCTAGTACTTTGACCTATGTTTCTGAAGGTTAAGACTGGTCAAGGTATTTAAAAATAGATATGACTATTGAAGATAGCTTGACGTGCTGTATTCATACTTCCTAATATACATCGTTTGAGATCGTTTGAGGTTCCAAGCATAAGCATGGGGTCAACGTTAGGAGAAAGCAATGTTTGTGCAGAGAAACAGGTCCAGATAACGTGATTGTATCTACCCTCTGGTGAACGAACATGACTATGAAAAATGGCCATTTATAGTGAGTTTTCCCTTTAAAAATGGTGATTTTCCATAGCTATGTAAACGTTTACCAGAGGGTAATTGATCTAGTTGTGTATCAGAAGCAACTTGGTCACACTTCTCAGTTTATGTATAATTCCCGGCACTGGTTGAAGACTAACTCTACAGTAAACCTCCACATAGGGGATTTGAAAAACACGCTTTCCTGATGTTTCCTCTGCAATTTCCTTTGAACCATCTTCATGTTATTTTCGGATTTTCCATGAAATATATAAATCATCCGGCTATTGGGGTACCCCCACGACTATGGAAACCCCCAGATCATCTCCGACCCGTTGAAAAAAAATCAGATCAGTTCCAGTCCTGAGTTGACAATCTTTACATCACCATGGTTTAGTAATATCATGAGACTATGCTTTACATCCCGTGATGCTTTACGTCATGGTTTACATCAATATTGATACGACTGGGTTTACCCTCGGGTAAACTAACATAACCATGATACTATGAAAAAATACCATTTTTAATGGGTAAATCAACTATTTCTATGGCAATTTTCAATAGCTATGTTCATTTACAAGGGTAACTCAGATCATGGCTAGCCTTTTGTCTTTCAGACGCCCCTCCGAACGACCTCGTCGTTTGGTCGGCCCTTCAGGTCACAGATGACAGCAGTATGGTCGTTCGACAGGACAGGGTTATTTTCCATAGGTATGTTGAAACTAATGTTCAAAGGAGCATATAGGCTATTCATATATATTCATATCTATATTATCTACATATATATATACACTGTAGACTATATTTATCTATATTTGTAAGAATCAATAAACTCATATATAAGACATACATATATGACAATCAAGATAGTATCACTGTAGATTAATGAACTAAATTGGTTCTTTAGATGACTTCAACACCACGTGGTTCGGAGGGGAAGCTCTGTCGTGACGGGCAAATCTAGAGTCCTACAGCCCCACTGGTTACTATCTGTGCTGGGTAGTGGTTCTATATATTTCCCTAGTAATCAGTGCTGAATCATGCTGAATCAACTCTTCATTGGTCAATGTTTTCAATGTTTTTTTTGACTGCTGTTGCAAAGCACAAGGGTGTGATGCTGAACTGTCACAACATTTGATCATAGAGTCAAGGGCTGGACAAGGCCGTCATAGATCCTGGTCCCTGAACTTCTGACTACGCTCGACTTCTCATGGATCCCTATGGGGAAAGCCTTTTATAAATAAGTGTGGGTTAATATAACATAATGTAACATAATATATATATAATATAACAACTAATATAATACAACTATATAGGTTAGTCGTCACCCTTTTTGGATTAGCATTGGACATGTCGGACATGGGTCCCGGTCAGGGAAAGATCATTCAACTGCGACTTCAACTTGTCAGATGAAGCAGGATTTCTCCAGCTCAGTGACAGAAACATTTAGAGCAGTGTTCAAAACCCCTGTTGGTTGTTTTTTGGGGGGGTTATAGTTATACTAATGAAAATTATATATCGGGGATTATCACATGGGGGCAAATCCTATGAACCATTATCCCATTGATTTTTTACACCAGCCGCGAGAAACCCCCCATCCACGTATCCATCCCCTCATCCAAAAGCCTTCGATGGTGATTTGAGCCATGGCACTCCATCGGGAGGTGGCTATGGGGTGGTGGTGCTTGGGAGGTGGGTTAAGTATGGTCAAGTTGCTCTGAATCGTTTTGTTGTTTCTTGCAAAACAATCGACATCTGGAAAATAGCAAAAGACACCAATTCGATGCATCGGGCGATTGTTTTTTTTTTTGTGGTGTCGGACTTCTGACTCGGGCGACATAGTCTTACTCATGAATACCCTGATAGCAATATGTATATACATATATGATCATATAAATGTAATATTCTGGTTGGTGGTTTCAAACATGTTTTATTTTCCATAATATATGGGATAATCCTTCCCATTGGCTAATATTTTTCAGAGGGGTAGGTATACCACCAACCAGTGTAATATTATATGTATCTATGCAATAGTGCCCGTTGCGTCAGACAGTTCTCATTTCTGGCTGGGCCTCTCCCACAGCTGCGGAGAATGTTGGAGATTGTTCCAGCCAGGAATATCCCATAATACAATGGATATATATGGGATATATATGGGATACATTATTGGATATTATATACAATTCCTGGATATGCTGGATTATGGGATATATATTCTATATGTAGTGTATCCCATATATATCCCATATATATCCCATATATATCCCATATATATCCCATTATATCCATGGTGCGGGAATTGTGGATTGAAAGAAATATCAGAAGCGGACTTTTTCTTTGACACCTGGGGTTCACGACCAGACAAACGCGACCCCCAGGAATGTTTATGCTTCGAAATGTGGAATGACATAAAATTCTGGTACTGTACTGATCTAGACCCTACTGATCTAAACCCTACTGATCTAGACCCTACTGATCTAGGGCTGGTCTTTGACATGCTGAGGACAGAATTCTCACGCCCTCTCAAGTGTCTCAAATCATGTCGGATTTTTGGGTGAATTTATGTGGGAAATGTTTGTCACCATCAAATCCACCATCAGATCTGGATCATGTCCTAGGGAAAGCAGGGACACCTTTCCACTTCTTTGATTTTGGGTAAATGAATTTACCATCTGGTTATTTAACAGTTCGCCATGGAAAATCCCAACCATAAATGGAGGTTTCTAGCTGGGAACATCAACCATTTTCCATGGCGATGTTAAATAACCAGAGGCTTTTTTTCAGGTTTGTTGTATCCCATAATAGCCATGACCTGGCAGAGTTTTCAAGGGATCCCCGGATTCCGAAAAAAAAAATGGCTGGCAGATGTTGTTTGTAAAGGAAACGGCTGGTTTCCATATCATTTCCATTGGGAATCATCCTATCCCCCTAAAAAATCCATGGTTTCTGGTGGATGTTTGAAACAGGGAAGGGATATATAAAATATATCCCCATTTCTTTGTGGTATTTAAGGAGGGTCTAGGTATACCTATTAATATATCCCCATTCATATACCATCTGGTTATTTATTTAACAGTTCGCCATGGAAAGATCCACCCATGCTATTAAGAACGGTAAACCATCTATTTCAATGGGCCATCAACAAACCATGGCTATCTTAGTCACAACCAGAGGGTATCCCCATTGATTTGCTCCACCTTGAGGCATGGCGGACGGGCCATCGCTGCGGCCGTGCGGTGCACCGTTGCGCTGCGCCGCTGGCTCTGCATTGGTGAAACCGGGCGTCAACTGGGAAAACCATTGGTGAAGGGGCTGGGAATATCAATGAATGGGGATGGGTCAAAACCCTGGTACCTAGTGAACCCCAAAATAGCTGGTAAATGGATGTTCATCCCACTAAAAATGTATCTATAGGTATTGACCCATACCCAAATTTCAAGGTGTTTTTTCCACGCAGCTGAAATTAGATAACACATTTTCACTTGGAAGGTGTCTAATGCCAGGGAGCCAAATTGCGACCATCTGCCCATCTGCACTTGGCTGTTTTGGCCACCAATGAAGCTCCATTTGTCAATATAGCACAATATAGCTAATATCTACAAAAGACTCTTCCGTAGTGTGTTGCTTCTAACAAGGACTTTAACTGATCTGGCTTCATGAAAAATATCTCCAAATGACATGTCAACGGCAAACAATGCTTTTTGAGTGGGTCTTTCTTCATCAGTCATTGAATGTCTGCTCAAAAAAGCGGCAACAAATCTCCAGATGGAGTTTGTTTGACAATCGGATACCCCAAACAGTGATTTTGAAGTGATTGATCCTCATTTGAAGCTGCCATGGATTATTTGCATTCATGTTGGGAGAAACCCAGCATCGTAGCGCTTAGAAAATATCCCATACTATCCGGTCGCGAGCACCCCATGTTGTTTGCCCTACTCCAAATACAATCTTTGAAGATATCTCGATCCAAACAAATAAACCAATTTTTCCCCAGAAGGTGTTTGGAGCTGTACGGTTGGGTTTGTGGATACAACATGATACAACCACCTATCAAATCCCTCATCGTATCCCATTATATATAATACACACATATATATATATAATAATTGGAACTTTTGTAAAGTGTAACTTTGGGGCGCAGAGGTGATTCCGACGGTTCGCTAAGTGCGGCTCAGGTTGCAGTTTTTCTTTTGTGCAGGTAGTTTGGCCGAGCCATGTGGCGCGTTTTGCGCTGCCTGATCGGTTTGCTGGCTGTGCAACAGGCACCAGGGTGGTGGAGTGATGGGCCACGTGATGTACCGCCCACTCCATCTTGGCGCACAGACCCTGGGGCCTACGCGAGATGGGTCTACAATCAGACCATCAATGTGACCTTAGTCCCTGATGATTTTTGGGACTTCACCCACCGAAGTTGGGATGGGTGGCTCTGGATGGCTTTCGACGCGGTGTTTGGGATGTTAGGCTGGCTGATATTCGGGAGGAGCTGGGACCAGGTTCGCGGCGGTTTCTCGATGCTGGTCCGATTAAGCGCCCTGCTGTTCGTGTGCGTCCTGATCCACTACATTCTGGCTCTTTGCTGGCCGGTGGTCTCGCTGCTTATGGGGGTGGCATTGACCTTAGTGTGGCTGGTGCGAACAACCCTAAAGTGCTGTGGTAGAGTGATGTTCTTTACGCAGCGGCTCACAGGTGGAGTACCTGAGGCTGTGGACGCTACGTTTTTTGGGCCCGAAATGGGCGAGGCTCCGGAAACCAGTGAACTACGGAAGCTGAAACGTAGCGGAGAAGGTGAGCGATGGCTGCTTCTACGTCGGGAAGGACGCACTGTCATCTTCAAGGTCCAGGACACATCTAGTATCAAGGCGTCGGGCTTGTATGTCACTGTGGAACCATGCACGATGCGAGGTGATTCTGATTTACTGTCATCGCTGCAGGGTTACGACAAGGTGCATCTGTGCCGGCACGAGTCATGCAACGAAGAAGGGCCCCATTTCAAGCAGTATGCGGTAGCCAAGACTTTCAACCCTGAAGGATTCCAATTGGCCGCGGCTTCCAGCGAGGCTAAACGTGCTAGCTATCAGATGTGGGGCTGGTTTCGAAGCAGTGCTGGAAGGGCGGTGCAGAAGGCGCGGGATCTGGCGTCTGAGTCTGAGACAGAGGAAACAAGATGTCTGGCAGGGAAGATCTGTTGGGAAGACGAGCACGGCCACCAGCGCTTGTGCAACGAAGTTTGTACAGCTAGTGGTAGTGTAGGTTCCCCTGTTTTAGATGAGGACGTGCCGGTAGGAGTAGGTCAGTGTACTCTGTGCCCCAAACATGCTTCTAAGTATCTTCAGGGTCGTTTCCAACTTAAGTGTGTAGTTGCGGGCTGCACCAAGCTGGGCCTCTCCGACAGCACTACGGGTTTGCGACTATGCCCTCTTCATGCCGAAGTTCATCGACCACCAAGTTCAAGGAGGTCCTCAAGATCCAGGTCGCGGGCGAAAGATCGAGGCGAGACGGAGATTGAGGACGAGGAGAATGGAGGAGCAGGGCTACGTCGTCGAGATCGTCATGGTCCGGGACAAGATCGAGAAGATGGGCAAGCAGCAGAGCAGTTGGTGGCTGACATGAGGAGTGTGGGCGAGCAACCAGAACCACGAGTCCGAAGGCGAGCGCTTGAGGAGAGCTCACCAGGCAGGACACCAAGATCAGCGGTTCAGAAGAACCTGGCCAGGCTGGGAATGATCAATTCTCCAGACAGGAGGGAGATGCTGTCGGTCTTGGAGGAGTTCCTGGCGCAGTTGGTTGAAGCCAAGGAGATGGGCATCGAGGAAGAGGATTTGAGGAGCCAGATGGCAGCATCAGCAGGTACCACGCTCAAGGAGTTCACACAGACGCTCTATGACCAAGCTGCCGAAGAACAGAGAAAGGGTACAAAAGGGCTGACGAAGTTTTTGGCAAAGTGGAGGAAGCAACTCGCAGCAGAACCGGCCCCGTCATCTGTGAGGAGTTGGAGCTTGGTTGGAAGTCCCAGTGAGGAGCGTTCTGTGCTCACACCTGAGTCCCAGCGAACAACAGGAAGTGCGACAGCGTCTCTTGCTCGCCTACCACCACCGGGAATCTATGGAGCTGAGGACAGAAAGGCAGGAACAGGAGGGCCACCTGCTGACCCTGCCATGGTTGACTTGGCGAAGGCAATTCAGAATCAGACTACAGAGCTGGCATCGTTGGTGAAGTCTCAGAACGACACAACGGCTACGGCGGCGGCAGGGACGATGCGATCTTTGGGCAAGATGTCAGAAGAGCTGGTCTTCCTTCTACGAGCTTGTGGACAATACACGGTGGAGGTTGGAGCCAATGAACATGGAGCAGGGCTGGCACAAGCTCTTTTGAACGCTCAGGCAGGGGCGTCGACGAAGCTGAGGAATGCGGGCTTCAGACAGAAGGTGACCCCGAGGCTGGCAGTGGGGTTGGCAGGCCCTTTCTGGGGAACCCAAGACAAGCATGCTTTGTCGGCAGCAGACTTCATGCCGTGTTCAGATGCTGAGTTGGATCAACATGCAGTGGAGTGCAGGACGGGGAAGCCAGTCAATGAACAGAGACCCCCCGCCCCTACACGGTATGAAGACTGGGCCAACAGGGTGAAGAGGCAGACCGACATATGGGCCTTGGTCTACGGAAAGGAGTGGAGAGCCGTGAAGGAGCACGCCGCGCAGACCTTGGGCGAATGGCATCTTGGAGCTCCCCACAGATGGCCGCTTCAGATCGTATGTGATGTCTGGGAGGAGTTGCATTGGCGATTCATTGAGGAGTTGAAAACGGAGTTGAGGAAGATCAAGGGCATCAGTGGCAGGGAGACTATGACTTTGTCCGACTTGAAGTTCTACGCATTGATGCCGGACGAGCACGGCAATCCTCCTCTTCAACTCCCTCGAACGTTTGATTTACACCACCCAGAAGGTTGGTTCACTACGGAGGTGATGCCCAGGATAGAGAGGAGGCAGGAGAGAATGTTGTGGCGGCTTACATGGGAAGGAGCTGCAAAACCCAGGGGAGCAGGGCAATCAGCAGGAGGCAACGACAACAAGGCCGATGACAAGCTCACGTTGAAGTCGCTGCTGGGCCCGAAGTTGACAACGGAGGAGGTCAACAGAGCAAAGGACCGGGCTCCAGTGGGGAAGGATGGCAAGCTATTATGCTGGGGCTTCCTATCTCACCTTGGGTGCAATCAAGCCAATTGCCAGCGGGCTCATGAACATCTTCGAGGCACCTTCGAATCGTTGGACCCGGCGGTGCAAATGCAGCTGATCAGACGAGGAGGGCTCAAGAGGATGAAGCCGGAGAACAAGGACACCGCGGTGGAGAAGATCAAGGATCTACGACATCATGTGGCGCAGGACAAGAACGCCAAGGTACAGGATGGGCAGGCACGACGAAGAGCCGGTCAAGAGGTAAGGATTGAAGAGATCCCGACCGATGGCGAACCTGCAGGAGCAAAACGCGCGGGAGGTGTGACATGGCAGGCACCGATAGAGATGAGGGAGGTTGACTATACCGAGCAGGAGAAGGAGTTTGCGAGTTTGGTGCATGGGCCCTCGGAGGACACCTTCAAGCACGTGGCCAGAGATGGAAAGAAGCACGATGGAAGAGGCGGACAGTCCGCACCAAGCCAAGTGCAAGATCTGTTGAAGAAGGCACAGAGTTTGGCGCAGGGGCCGGTCTTGAGCAAACTACAGGCGGCCTCGGATGATCTCTATGCGTGGGCTTCTACGCGGGTTGCCAACGATCCGAGCATTACCTTGGAGGCGCTGCTCGAGGACATGGTACAGTTTGGCTTGGGCGAGTTGGCAGCAGAGGCGGCGAAGATCTTGGAGGAGCATGGAGAGGAGAAAGCAGGTAGCTCACGGAGGTGTGTGGTGCAGGACACACTGTGGAGTGGGGACGGTCCTGGTCGGGCGATAGTGGAGATCGACGGCAAGGCATGGACGTCCTACGATTACAGAGAGGAGGTGCAGATGACAGAGGAGTTGGCTGGACTGTTGGGGGTCGTCGTGCCGGAGGTTGAGAAGAGGCAGTGCGTCACAAAGGTCTTGGCGGCAGGCTTCCTGAAGGCTAGCAGCGACCAGAATGAGGTGCCCACCATGGCGAAGGTAGAGGAGACGGCGCAGCAGTTCAGGCTTGAACAGGCCCGACTGGCAGTGGAGGCAGAAGGCGCGATGGGGCACGCTGAAGCGCGGGTGACAGCCATTGAGCATGAGCTCCGGATGTACACTCATGACATTCTGAAGCCGCACCACGACAAGGACTACAGGGCTCTTGCGGTTTTTCCACTGGAGCAGCTGGAGGCGTTCCGGGTGGTGGTTTTGCGGGTGGACTACAAAGGGGACTATGTGCCGGAGATTGTGCAAGGGCCGCATTGGAAAGCAGGCCAACCGGAGGTGTGGGCGATGATTTGGAGAGGACACATGACGCTGCTCGAGCCGCACAACCCGGACGAGCGCATGGAGTTGCTGGCCCAGTTCGACGTCTACACAACACCCAGTTTGGGATTTCGGTATTTTTGGCATCAACGTCACGATCAACCTCGAACGGCGCCAGGGGCGCTTGCATGCAGACACTGTAAGCCCTTGAAGAAGGCTGGAGCAGTGGAGAACACAACGTTCCTGAGGAAGGAGTCTTGCTTAGCGGCGGCGGCGGTGTGCGCAGCTGGAGGGCGTCAAGAAGTTTTCCATGTACGCCCGGCCAAATTGGCTACAGGAGCATCAGGCCTATGTCTGCGGGAGTATTTCGCAGGCCATGGAGTTATCACGGAAGGATGGTTAAAGGAAGGCGAGACGGCGTTGGAGCCCATTGAGTTCTACAAGGACCCGCATCGGAAACAAGGCCCTCGCCCGGAGCATGACCTTTCCAATCCGCAGGTTCAAGCACGCTATTTGCAGGAGGTCGAGGAGGATCACACCAACGTGGAGTGGCTGGCATGCCCTTGCACTACGTTTTGTGATTGGAACTTGCAGAACCATGGCACACGAACTTTCCAAAATCCAATGGGTGCGCCCAATGCAAAGGAGGAGATGGGCAATACGCTGGCAATTTTTGGGGCAAAGCTCTTCGAGAAGGCCCTGGACCGAGGACATTTTCCGATTGCTGAGAGCTCGGGGCGGTCTGGCAGGTACCCAAAGATGTGGCATTTGCCATGCTGGCAGAAGATTCTCCAACGCCCGGACGTGGATTTCCTGGAGGTGGACATGTGTGCCTACGGCTTGGCTCCGCTCGATGCACAAAGCCCGGACCAGTTTTACAAACATAGAACAGGACTGGCTTTCCCTCGGCACCCGGCCTTTCGACAAGCGCTGTTTCGCCTCTGTCCAGGACTTTCCACGACACATCAACATGTCCCACTGCAGGGCAACCGTGCCAACACCACGGTCACTCGTTGCACCGAAGCTGGAGTCTATGCCCCGGCGTTCGTCTCTGCAGTGGTTCAGGCCCTTCAGCTATTGGTGGTGGGGGGGGGTCGGTCCCAGAAGGAAGGCCCACAGCCTGGACTACGCCAAGCAGGAGGCCTTGTAGGAAGCAAAGGAGGACGACGTGGAGAAGTGGTACCAGGTGACCCGTCGAGCTGCAGTGGAAGTGAGAGCAGTAGCTACAATGAAGAGGAAGAAGAGGAGGAGGACCAGCAGTTTGAGGAAGACGGTCCCGATGACGAGGGTATGGAAGAGGAGGCAGATGACGCGTTCCTGGAGGAGTTGGTCGAGCAGGCAGAGCACTTCGAGAGCGGTGAGCCCTATATGGATGCGGAGCCCTTCGAGATTGAGGAGCACTTCGAGGTCGTCGAGCCCTACGAGTCTGACGAGCCCTATGAGTCTGGCGAGCCCTATGAGTCTGACGAGCCCTTTGAGTCTGACGAGCCCTTCGACGCGGTAGAGCACATGGTGATTGAGGAGCGTGGAGCGAGAGGAGAACTACATGCGGGAGCAGGGGAACCCGATGGGTCTGACGATGAGGAGAGTGAGGATGAGATGCCAGAAGAGTCGTCCACGCCGACGAGCGTGGCAGACTCTCCCCCGGATGGGGAGTCGCCACCGGAGTCCGAAGGAGAACCCGCACCGGAGTTGGCCATGAAGCATGGTGACGAGTGCTTCTACAATGAGGAGACGGGCTTGCTCTGGATTTGGCACAAAATACCCAGGAGAAGGTTGGTCATGCCTGGAGGTGAGAGATGCCCCTTTCCCATTGAGTACTTCCAGCCGGTGAGGTGGACACGATGCGAGTCGACTGATGAAGAGAACCCCTTAGAGGTTGTGGAGATTCAGGATCAATGGGCTATGCAGGAAGATCAAGTTGGCCCATTTCGGAGCTGGGTTGGGTGGACGGTGTTCCAAGTGATCGGATATCCCAGACCGGAAGAGTATCCTTGGGACCTGCAGGCAGGAGGAGATGACTCTACGGACATGTCGAGCAGGACAAGGGCAGCGGCAGGAGGGACACAACAGCATGGAGAGGGACCAGTACCGGGCGCATACCCACTTTTTGCAGGAAGTTCTGGTGGTGGAGGCCCAGGTTTGAGCAGGGCACTTCACAAAGCAGCGGTCGCATACATTGAAGAGATCGACAAGATTGAGGACCAGGAGGCGAGCACGTGGAGACGGGTGTGCAAGGCGGGCAATGCGCTACTGGAAGAAGGAGGGTCCGTCCAGAGAGCAGCGGAGGCGTTGTGGACTGTCCGTGAAGAGCTTGGGCGGCACAATCTTCAAGGAGTGGAGGACGGCGACTTGGAGGAGTTGTTACACCCGGACCACTTAGCCTACATGAGGGAGATTCGAAGAGAAGGAATGCCGGCTAGGTATGTGGGGGAGAGATCACGTGTGAGAGCAGACCCACACCCTCGAGCGAGAGCAAACCTTCCTCAGGTCTTCAAGCAACTCATGAAAGATGTGGCAAAGCATCGAATTTTGGTGGTGGATTCGAAGCACCCGAACCTGAAGTACACGGCAGCTTCCCCTTTTGAGGCGGTTCCCAAGATGCTCCCAAACCGAGCGTTGTCAGCGGAGGTGCGTTTGGTCCATGATCAGCGGAGCATCAATGGTGGCACTTCGAAGGAGTTGCACCCTCCGGCATTGCAGCCGACGCACCAGCAGGTAGTGAGGCGGATCCTTTTCTGGAAGGGCAGATACCCGAAGGTACCCATTGTGCTGGCGAAGAAGGATGTGGCGGGAGCCTTCAGGCTGCTGTGGTTGGACCCGAAGGACGTGGAGCTCTTTGCGGGTGAGGTGCCCTGGAAAGTGGATGCAATGGGATCGGGTGAGGAGAAGGTGGAGCAGGGCGACCCCGATTCCTTGACCATGCTTTTTCTGGTCAGCAGTTTTGGCTTTTCTGGATCTCCAGGTGAATGGAACATTTGGGGAAGAGCCACGGAAGAAGTGCACAGGTGCTACAAGCCGATGGAGGGCCGAAGGGATGGAGCCCTGCACTTCGATGGAAAGATCTTGGTCGATGACATGGTCCTGGTGGAGCCGTGCGTTGGATTGAGACCTTGGGTCTCAAGCGAGGTCTATGAGGCAGCGGTGGTGAAGCTCTTGGGCTCAGGAGCGATCAACGCAGCCAAGGATGCAGAGGAGGGCTACTTCGCGGCGGAGCAGACGGTCTGGGGTGTCACAATCAATGCCCAGACTGGGCGGATGTCGCTTCCAGAAGCCCGGATTCTCAAGGGAACCTATCTGTTGGCTGAGCCGGCTTTCAACTATGGGGAATACAACATCACGTTGAAGGAGCTACAGAGGTTCCGGGGCATTGTCAACGGGTGGACCACTATTGTGATCGGCCTCAAGAACGAGTTGAAAGCGGTGGACAGATTCCTGGGTGGAATTGATGGAGGAGCCAAGGTGAGTCCGTCTGGGTGCAAAGGGCGGCAGGAGGAAGATCTGGCCTGGGAGGACATGTGGACCCTATTTGAGGAGTGTCGGTGGTTGTGTTCGCGATCAGAGACGTGGGCGGTGAAGTTTGGAGGTGACATCAAGGAGGCGCTGCCAGCGTTGGAGAGGTTGTCCATTCCTGGCGAGCTCAAGGTGGCAGCAGTCTTCGTGTCGTCGGATGCCACTCCCAAAATGATCGCAGCTGTCGACTGGACAAATGGGCTCGCATGTCGAGAGAAGGTAGAGGAGCTCAAGCCGTGGATTCGTCGCGTTTTGGATGAGGAGGACGTGGCTGGAGATGGAGGACTAGCCATCCATTTGGGCGAGATGCTGTCCTTTGTGGCCTTCGCATGCAGGGTTGGCGCATCATGGTCGGGGCGTGTTGTGATCTATGGGGGAGACAACAAGGTGGTCTACCATTGGATTGCCAACCGCAAGAGTGGAGTACGAGCCGGTCGCCTTCTGATCCGGGTGGTGAACTTGGTGGAGATGAGGTTTCGATGTCAGATCGTGGGCGGCTGGTGGCGAACCTATCACAATGAGGATGCGGACGCTTTGACACGGTTGGAGGAAGCTGAGGCAGAGGAGCTGGCGCAGAAGAAGGGATGGACCATGGTGGATGTGCGGATGAGCATCAAACAGGCCCTGGAGGACACGGCACGTTTTGGTCCGTGTTTCCTGTCTTGGGAGCATGAGGAAGATCGGTATGAGATGATGAGGTTGCGTGAGCTTCGGGTGTTCCGTGCGATTCATCGACAACCGAAGGCGGTGGGTCATTTGGAGATTGACGAATGGACCCAGAGACCACGCCGTGTGATGGACTTCCAGCACTTCAACAACGAGGAGGAAGAGAAGGTGGCGAAGGTGATCGCAGCGACAATTGGCCCAGATCCTCGTGGACGTGCAATCCGCAAATTTTGGGACTATTTGGCCGTCGAGGAGTTCGGAGGAGCGGTGATCGAGGGACCACGGGACGTAGCCTGGGAACAATGTGAGGAGATTGCAAAACGTCATGGGTGGCGCACAAGTAGGATCGAGTTCTTGACGTCAGAGTTGGGAGAAACCCTTGTGAGGAGAAGGATTGCGATTTTCGTACACAGGTGCGAGGTGAAGCTTGAGGAGATCGAGAACCTCTTGGTGAAGGAGGTGAACCCCCCCACTTTGGGGACAGTTTTGCAGAAGGCCAAAAGGGAGGCATGGAAACCGTTTGAGAAATGGGAGCCAGCCATGGCAGAAGGGAACCGGCACATGCTCCCGGTAGTCGGCGCTCATGTCTGGGTTGATGGGAAGGAGAGGAAGATGGTGTATAAGATGAGCGGTCCCGGGAGGTGGCCGCTCACCAAGGAGGACGCAGGCGTTGAAGAGCTCTATGTGCTGGACAGAGCGGCGCCAACCGGGACCGTGAGGCAGCTCACTGACGAGGAGGTGTGGCAAGCACAAGGTCGTTCAAAGGAGGAGTGGAAAAGGGTCGTGGAGGAGCTGGGGACAGTGCAAGCAGCGAAGGAGGGTTGTATGGCCACAGGGCGTCGTACGGCGTTGGCGTTGCTGGGTGTCACTGCGGAGCTCTACGGCAAGGAGACGGACGAGAAGGCGGGCATGTGTCACGATTATGAGGACTATAAGTCGCTGGGAGCGATGTTGGCATGGCTGAGAAGGTGGCGGCGAGGAGACTTCGGCAGAGCGCACCCTGACCGGAAAGCAGGTGGCAGCGATGCAACGAGGTTGGTGTGGTTGTGGGGCGAGGATCTATGGATCCACGCCTTGGACATGGAGGAGGAGCTTGAAGATGGGAAGGCCGGAGGACGCAAGAAAGGGTCCAAGAGTCCCAAGGAGATTGAAGCGCGCAAGGTGGTGAACTTTGAGCCCGACCAGTTTGGGGACCTGGACATCAAGGCGCAGGTGGAAGAGTGGTTGGATGACCACATGCAAGGAGACAAGGCGGAGAGCACGCAAAGGGCATATGCAGCTGCATGGCAACGCTGGTGCGCCTGGAGTGAGCGACAGGGATGGCTCTCACCCTACCTGGACTACAAGGCCGACCAGGTGGAGAATGAGAACAAGCTCTTGGGCTATTTGGGCTACTTGGGCTGGCTTGGGACGTCAGTGGCGGCGCTGAAGCAGGCTGTGTTCGCCATCAAGGACGCTCACAAGCGGGCTGGCCAAGGTGACTCCACGGTGAAAATGCACCGTCTGTGGATCGTACTGAATTCACTGGAAAGGACAACGGTGAAGAAACCCCGGAGGCTGGGAGTCACTGTGCCCATGCTGAAGTGGATCAGCGAGAAGTTCC
>CAMXCT020002951.1:42500-80788 GCA_947184155.2 Cladocopium goreaui
GCTGTTCGCAAGCGATGTGGGTTGGGTGATGGAATCATTTCTGATTGGTGGTTTGGAACATGGATTTTATTTTCCATTTTCTATATGGGATGTCATCCTTCTCATTGACGAACTCATATTTTTCAAGATGGTTATTGCACCACCAACCAGATTTGAGATATTTGATGGAAACATTGGTATATCATGGTATATTTGCTATTTGATATGGGTAATGAAATAGAATTTGAAAGGACATATTTGTTCGATGTGATAGATACAATAGTGTATTATAATTTTGTAGATAGGACCCCAAACTAATATAATCATCAACCATCATCAGTTATATCATTGTATCCTTATGTTTTTATGGTTAGAACCCATAGTTGGGTCTGTCTGAATTTGTCGGTCCCCCTAAATCCACATAATCCACTGGTTAATCACCGTTTTCCACAAATTCAAATGGCAAACTTCTTCGGTGGAACAAATCCCATTTTCAGACAAACTAAAAAGTGATGCTCAACCCTGTTTCAGTACCTCGCTCTGGCGATTTCATAGGTTGTTAAACGACAAATCACCATTAAAATCATGGCCAAAGCTATCAAAGTACTGTACATGAAGAATTTTCCATAGCGAACTGTTCATATACCGGAGGGTAGTTGATGGATAGTTAGTTAGTTCTTATATCAAGTTATATCAAGTTATATTTCATTATCTCCACAAATATATCGACCATATCGACCATATAATCCCATCAAATAACCAAATGGTTTCTTGCTTTAGAAACCCAACCCCCAAAAACGACCAGAACTAATTTCCGTGGTTGGCGTTCTATACAGTTATGTTCTATACTATCATGTGGTTGGGAAATACTCAATTCGTAGCACAATTCGTAGCTCCCCATTGACTATGGATACTCAGAGATCCCAACAGTGTAACAGCTAGTTCCAGACCGCTGGATAGTGAAGTAATCTCTAAAATCATCAATTGTTATAGATTTTATATATATACATAGACATGGGCTCGGATAATAATCAATGAACTGGCTCAAATTCATTAGTGTCCCATAAAAACCGTTTCAGTGCGGTTGGATATGTCGGACTCCCTTGGTCCCTTGGCTCACAAACACCTTTCAATGCAGAATGGTCAGCTAGGGTAGATTGCCCATATTGGAAGATGGTCATGAATCCATTTTCATCGGGGTTAAGGCGGGTTAAGGAATGCCTTTGAAACTTCGTATATCCAACAGTGGGACGTACAAACCATGGGTCTAATGGATAGTGTTGGATGGGATTTACCCCACCTGATCGTTTAAAGACCCTGGCGTTGATTTATGTTTCACGGGACTTAATCACCATCATTTAATATCATTTAAACCTTGTTTACCGTAAACAATATGGAGATATTATGATGCAACACTTCGGTTTGATGATTATAGGCGGTTGTACTGCCCAATCTGTTTGAGATAGGATAGTCCATGATGGGAGTTAACATGAAAAACAATGGATATAATGGGATATATTGCGGGTACAGTGGGGCTGGCCACTTCTATTCCAAGCAAACATGGAGTAAGAATAGAACCTAGCAATCATCTCGTCTTGAGTTTTTAAGTATCCGATGCTGGTGTTCTGTCCGAACCAATGATATTTTAGACATGCGTCTGAAGGGGGATCTTCGTCATTCCGATTGCGTCACGGACCGAGTGTCAAGATGCATCCATGGTCTTTGGAAAGTCTGTGAATAATGACTCATGATGAAGACTCTGAGCCGTGTTACATAAGAGTACCACCAAAATTGACAAGACCACTACCTGTATTGTGACAACTGGTTGAAGTTGAAAACAGTGGAATTACACTCACTAGACATCGCATGTTTGAACACAGACCCTCAAGTGATCATACAATTATATGTTTCAAGAAATAAGACGAAAGGCCTTGCAGCAGCCATGTCGAATTTTATCACTCCACAAAAACTCCAATTCAGAACCCACGTTCCCTCCGCCAAGTCCGAAGTCTGCACCATGCTCTGATGGAATCGTTGCCTCAACAGGTCGCATGTTGCCTTTCTGACCTTGCCAGGAGCAGTCGATTTCCCCCAACACAGTGGTGTGCAACTCCCTCATCACAGCGTGCGAGCTGCTTGACGTGGACATGTGGTGGCGAAGTGGCTCGAAATGATGGATCATATGGATCCTTGAACCAACCATTTTAGGGCCTTCTGGTATAGTTATGACATGTTATGATTCATTTGATGGCGTACACAAATAGTGTGAATCTTAGTATGATGAGTCACTAACCATGCAATATACCCTTAAGCTCACCATAGTTGCAGTAAATGACTCGTTTGATGATGGTGAATATTCTATTTGTCCAGAACCTATGGTACTAATTTATCATAATTACGGCCATGATCGGCCATGTATCTACTCCCATATACCTCCTCCATTTGATCATGGTATATGTAAGTATGTTTTGTCTCAACCTCAACCATGGACTCAGTATCGGTATTAACCAAACATGGTGGCCTTACTTTGATGGTCTTGCCCATACTTGGACCAAGATGCGAGAGAGTTTGCAACACATTGCTTCTTCATTGGCATGCAATGATGGTTAGTTGATTCAATGTCTCTTATGGGTCACAATACTATTTTCCCACGTGTAACATATATAAATATATACTAATATTGATATATATATATATATATACGTATATAATATGTATATATATATATATTTAAATAACATTACTGTAACATCTATCTGATTTGTCATTTCCAAGCTCCAATCATTTCGCACTGAAGTCCGGCCTCGTTTCTGACATGGTCGAAGTGAATCCAGGAAAGGGTCGCAATGGCCCAGATCTTTGGTCTTTCTCCAGTCACTGACTTCACCGACGGTGGTCTCCTATAACGACGCTTGGTGAAATGGAGATGTTTTGATCCCATTCTATCCCAACTGTGACTGGTTGATTTTCTTGGACACATTGTCACCCAGCTATAAGATCTATAAGTCACAGAGAGTGATCGTTCTAGTCCCACTTTCTCTTTAGGCATGCATCAGTGCGTGCTCTCGGGATCAACAAAGTCGCCTCGCGCTGACCCTCGGTAGTCTGGGTGTTTCTGAAAAAAGGGGGTGCCCTCCAACCAGCCACTTCACCGGGGAAAACGATGATATACCCTCTGGTAAACTAACGTAACTATGGAAAATCACCATTTTTAATGGGTACATCCGGGTACATCCACTATAAATGGCCATGTTCAATAGCTATGTAACAAATTACCAGAGGGTAACCATTTTTTCAGTGAGGATACCATGGTTTTTCGGATAGATCCAGTTGGAAATCATGACAAAATTCGCTCATCCATGTGGACCGCATCAGATGGGATCCAAGCCCCCCGACCTGTTATGGCAATTTAACAGGGACCAGTGGATGACTATGACCAGTGGATGGAATGGAGTACCCACGTTTCAGACAACCAAATATGTATGTCGAAGGTTACTTCCATTTGAGGGGTGGGTGAGAATTGCTGATCCTGCACATTGCACAGTTTCACACCACAAGCAACAATTCTGCAACAGGCATGTCTACAATGTATACCGTATACCCAAATATACCCAATAAATTTTGGTGGTGTAACCTTTCAAGAAATCAGACGTGTTAGCAGAATTCATGTTTGACATTAAAAAAGAAAACAACTTGTGCGTGTCTGAAATGATAGGGTACTGTAGCATTCCATCCACTGGTTCATCATCATGTTCTCCATGAATGGCTGGCTTGAGGATTCTTGAGGCACCCCCCCGTTTCAGGACAATCCCCATTCTGTGTAGCATCATGGTATTCCAATTTTGCAGTCTATCGCTATAGAACAATGCTCATACAATCACAATTTATTGATTTATTGTTCCTCTGATGGGGCTAAAATCCCCATCATCCCCATTTACTGTGGTTAGACATATATATATATACATAATTATATATATATACCGTATACCCTCTTGTAATTTCACACAGCTATTGTAAACGGTGATTTACAGTTGATTTACCTATAAGAAATCAGAAAAGGTGATTTTCCGAAGCAAACTGCTGGTTTACCAGAGGCTATTTGAAGATGTCCTAAGTCATGGGAGTACTTAGTACACCCTAATTTCATTATGTAGTTATCATCCATAGATGGATAATCTATGGACAGCCCCATAGAGTGATCAATTCCCATTCGACCCAATGGCCCAAGGCAACTCTTCGACGAGATGTCATCCATGCGCGTTCCCCCGACGCTGGTCACCTACAATGCCCTGATCCACGCCCATGCGAGTTCCTGGTTTCGAGCCCGGGGCAAGGTGGAACCCTCAAAAAACTACCCGCAAAAAACGACGAAAAATCAGAGAGATCTCATATATATATATATAAATCAATAAAATTCCAGAAAAAGGTAGATGTATGAAATGTGTGTTTTATGGGCGATGGGAGCTGATCCTGGGTCAAAAGGCCGGAAATCTTCGCACAAATACAGAGGTTTTAATGGGACACACATTCAATGGGGGATTGTCCATTGCCATGTTTGATTACCGGAGGGTAAGAATGATGTGTGTGCATCCGATCTTTTTCTGTACTACTTGTTCCTCTTATAAGTTTGCTCTGGGTCTGGTTTTTGGTTGTTTCGATGTTACCCGTTGCTTCGATGTATGAGACATGTGTATTTCAATAGAATGATTCAGAAGGAATATTGACAAACATCTATCCACATTTACCCCATGAGCCAGTCTCATGTATATACTGTATACTGTATAAGTGATTACACCATATGATAGTTCTACGGGGGTTGATATATGAATCTTGTTCATTTGGACAGGACTACAGTCTCAGTTTGAAGCGGGTAACCCTGCTTGTTTCACTTTGTGCCATCCGTGCCCACCATCATGAACTCGGGATGTGTCCTGCGGGCCAAGCTGTGCGACGTGTGTCCAAGCGGGTACTTCTAATGGTGTTCCTTTGTATGTAGCGACCTCCAACATTCCCCAACAAGATACAACATTCATAGATCATAGTTTATCACTATTTTAGTGGGATGTTTCTTTTCTATATTTTGGGGGGTTACTACTAATAGGTATATACTGTATATGTATCATACTGACTTATTGCTATAGCCTCTAGGCCTCTGGGTGAGAGTTTCATTCATTTTTCGGTTTTTCATGGTGAATGTTGCAACTGTGCGAGTTGATGGGTGAGATTGCCTTCTGAAGCTGCCCCAAGACGGCTTGAAGTTGATCCTGCCTGGTTTCTGTTGGTCATGGGAATCACATCCCGCTGCAGGAAGCTCACACGGCTCACACGTGGACAAGATCACGGCTTTCATTCAACAGATGAAGGACCGCAAAATCGGCCTTCGGAGCTTTGGAACATTTTGGAACGGTGAATCCAGAGGGGAATTCATGGTGCTTTGCCAATTCCCCCAGCATATCAGGCCTAACAACGTTGGATTGTTCAATTGCGTTGGTGGGATGATTTCTAGGCAATTGATGCGGTTGCTGAGCGCAGGATCAATCCTTGCAAGCAGATACTATCACAATGAACGATGCTTGCTCTGAAAGAGGCGCAGCAAGTACTCAAAGGGGCACAGTGGCTCTAGATAAGAAGATGCGACACAACGAAGCAGAAGAAGTATCAGTTAATGTCCCATGGTCCTTCGAGCATTTTTGTCAAGTCCCATCAAGTCCCACTAAGATCCCGGTCGTTCAACACTTGGAGTTTGAACCCACCCTCCCCAGTATCGAAGGCAGAGGCTGCAGCATATCAACACAAACGCGTCAAAGTACTGCCCATCGCATGGGCAAGTTGAAACCAATGGTAGAGTCTGTATGAAATTTTAGGTATGCCCCCTTAAATGGTAATTTTAATAGGGATAATCAATGATAATCATGACTAACCATTGGATTTAGGGGTACCACATTGGCAGCAAATGAATGGTCCTGAGAATCAGAATGGGCCGGTTAGACCATCATGTCATGGATCTAGAGTCACCTGAGTACTGTTTTGCTAGTTCACCCAAGATGTTTCTGTAAAACCGGGGGGATCTTTGAGGGTCTTTGTCCCTGTGTGCGAGAAACACTCACACATGATTGGAGAGGGATTTGGATATGTTTACTGCAATGTTCAGTCCCTATCTGGGGGTTTCTTCATACACTTTACCCTCCTTTTTTACCCGTGATGTGGAAAACCCACCATTTGTAGATCATGTTCCTATTGAAAACATTGGTTCTCCACATCTATGTTACACCGTGGGGATCCCTGGGGTACTGCGCTTTGCTTGAGGGTCACATCCTCCCAGCGCTTCCAAGGGCCTCCTTAGCGCGTTGGAGAAGCGCTACAAGTGGCGGGAAGCCCTCCATGCAGCCTTCAGATTGCCCATCTTGCGCGACGTTTCTGGGTGCACGCTGTTTTTTTTTTATAGCTATAGGGAGCCAGGGATGACAAGAACCAATGGCAAACTCGGAGACTGCAATGCTAGGGTTTGTTGTGATGGTATGAAGAGAAAACCAAATGGCTTCAAAACTGCACTTCATTGTGCAAACAGACCTGAACAAGATCCATGACAACACGAAGCTTGGCTCAGGGATTGCAAGGAAGATACGCTTTGCAAATATGGAGCGCAGTGTAATTACTGAGGGTTATCAGAAAAGTCTGGTATTTCGAAGACTCTTGGAAGTAAAAATCAAACATTCAGAATCGGAAAGTCTGGTCTCGACTAGTCTCAACTTACCCTGTTAGATGATGATTCATTCATCAGAAAATCGGGTCTCAGGTTTCCCTAGAGTATTGTTTAGTCTCAACTTACCCTCCCTCGAATTCTTTAGATCATGGACCATTTTTGTTTAGATCACGGTTGAGTTGGGGAGTGCACTCTTCCAAGCGCAGCAGCTGGAGGTCATCAGCTTCAACGCCTTGATCAGCAGCTGTGAGAAGGGTCAGCAGTGGCAGCTGGCTCTGTCCCTCTTGGGTCGGATGCAGCAGGACCCACGTGGGAAACTGTGAGGAAGCTGGCTTCAAGTGAGTGATTGAAGCAGGAAAAGGAAGGGAAAACATGGGAATAGCATAGGATAGCACCATAAAACTATTGATATTTGATGATATGTGTATATATTTGTTATTTGTTATTTGGTCGGAAAGCCTGCAATCTACTCAAAAATCGTGGCAGACAAAGCTGAGCCGGCGAGCCAAGGGGGGTACTGCCACAACCCCAAAACGTGCTGTCATTCACAGGGAAGACCCCGGAATTGACCGAATCATTCGATCATTATCACATATTATCACCATTATCCAATTTGACACCTTGCAAAACCAGGAACACTTGCAACCGAATGTGATCACATACAGCGCTGCTATCAGTGCTTGCGAACAGGCCTGTGTTGGGAGTCCTGGGAGTGACAAAGGCAGGGCATGGCCACAAAATAGACCAGCAGACTACAGGGATAAGTTTACCTGGCTACCAAGATTAGGGGTTGGGTAAAGCCTTCAACCCGGCCTGATTGTCCAAGAGAAGGATTTGGCAAGTGTTCCTCCTGATCTCAATTTTGCAGCTAATGTTCCCATTGATGTTGACACAGCAAGTGTATCCTCCGAATAATCATCTATAATTTTGGTCCAGCATTTCTCGAAACATCAATGATTCAATCAGCACAAACTCCGCCAAATAAAGATGGCATAAATATATAACTCATCCATGTTTTATGGCAATTCCTCACCAAAAAACGATCAAAAATCAGATGTTGAACATTGATAGCATCCCATTGGATGGTCATTCCCCATTTTCCGAGGCCATTTCTAATGGAAGTGTGTGGCCAATTTTCAGAACCACTATGGAGGTACAGCAGTGGAGCATGGCGCTGCAGCTGCTGAATGAGATGCGTCAGAGGTTTGTGCCGCCCAACGTCGCTCGGTTTTTTTTGCTTTCAACTGCTTGGGCGATAAAATTGGTGAGTAGAACATGGCAAAACCGGAGATATTACTGGTTGGTGGTTTGGAACATTTTTTACGATTCCATATATTGGGAATAATCATCCCAACTGACTTTCAATTTTTCCAGAGGGGTTGAAACCACCACCAACCAGATTACGATAGTAGAAGGGTGTAGAACGACAACTCAGCAAGACCCAGTTGCCCGCTTTTGTTTGAGAATAGTTGGATCAATTTGAATGATGATGAATGTAGGGGGTAACCATCCAAACATGGCCAAAAGATGCCAAAAGTTTAAGGTTGATGAATTCCTAAACCCAAAAGCCTATAGACCATCCACATGCCTTGATTATTCTTGGTGGACAAGATTAATTTCGCTACAGCAACTGCTGAAAACCGCAGGTGGTCACCTATGGCGCGGCCAGCAGCGCTTGTGAGAAGGGGCAACGCTGGGCCGAGGTGTGGAATGACCTTCAGCAGTTGGGAAATCCGGAAGAAGCTAGTTTGAAATGGGATACCCTCTGGTAAACTAACATGACCATGGAAAATCACCATTTTTATTAGTAAATCATCAACCGTAAATGGCAATTGTCCACAGTCATGTTAGTTTACCAGAGGGTAATGATGGCCAATTCAGTTTGGGGACTGATAAACCACGATGGGACATTATTTGAATGTCAACCATATACATATACCTGGATCTTCGAAAGGATACAAAGAATTGTCCGTTTGCAAGATTTCTGCCCTTAGGGCGGATTTCTTGTGAAGGAGCTGGAAATGGTCATGTTTGACTACTGTGGTCAATTTTGGATTTCATACCTTTTGGGCTGATCTTACTCTACTTTGCGTAAAAATGTGTCGATTTTTCTGGGCGGAAATTCCCGGGAAAAGGGCGGAAATTCCCGGGCAGACTCAACATGACTTGAACATGAAAACATGAAGTGGTAAGTTTTTCTTGAAATGGTAATTTTTATTTTGAAACGGGCAAATCTACATAAAATGGACAGAAATCAAACCAAAATCTGCCCTGGAAATCCCTGGAAAGAAATTTGTAACCAATGCCTGGATATGATGGTATATGCATCTGTCGCTATATATAAATATAAAATTATATGAAATTTCCACACTATTCTGTATCCCAAATTTGTTTAGGGGGGGCCCTACACTAATCAGAATCCAACATTATTGGTAATAACCAGTTGCTTCAACGGGCATCATGTTGCCTTGGATTCCACGCTTGCGCGGTGGAGCCGTTGGTAACATTGTTTCCGGCTTCAGCCGAATCAGCGCCTGTCAGGTCTTGGATTTACTGCAGCAAATGGGTTCCGAAGGTCTACAGCCGAACGTTGGATTCCCCAGGGTAGGGGAAGGGGTTCTTGCTTTGGTTTCTTGCTGAAATCCTGGAGATCTCAAAAAAAATTGTCTTTGCTTCATGAAATCCCATGTTGCTTGCTTAAATCCTCTTTTTCTTGGTTGTGAAGCAATCATAATTATGACCAATGGTGTCTTATAATTTAGATGGGAACTCTAGAGTTAACACAAGTGATGAATATGTGTTGAAACAAAAAACAAACACACTATTGTTGTAATTATAGGATCACTATCTCTAGTTCTAATCTGTACACGTACTAACAATCACCATAAGTTGTAGTTGTTTCCATCTACTTATTCCCAGCTATAGTTCCCCACCTGCCAGGTGAGGGTTGTTAGATTTTATGTCAGTTGCCTCCTCCTCCTCCTTCTCCTCCTTCTCCTCCTTCTCCTCCTCCTCCGCCTCCTCCTGCCTCGTCCTCCTCTCCTCCTCCTCCTCTCGTTGTCCTCCTCGTCCTCCTGCTCAACTGCGACTCGCGATCCACAGTGTTCGCTGTCGGACCTCAACCACGACCATCCACGCCCAGTGTTCCACTGCCCTGCCGGACCTCAACCACGACCATCCACGCCCAGTGTTCCCTGCCGGACCTCATGCCCAAGGTGTTCCCTGCCGGACCTCAACCGCGAGTATCCATGCCAAGTGTTCCCTGCCGGAGGGAATGTCAGATAGACTGCCAGATAGAATGCCAGATAGAATGTCAGATAGGATGCCAGATAGAATGCCAGATAGAATGCCAGAAAGAATGCCAGAAAGAATGCCAGATAGAATGCCAGATAGAATGTCAGATAGGATGCCAGATAGAATGCCAGATAGAATGCCAGAAAGAATGCCAGAAGAATGCCAGATAAGACTGCCAGATAGAATGTCAGATAGAATGTCAGATATAATGCCAGATAGAATGCCAACATATATGCCAGAATATATGTCAGATAGAATGCCAAAATATATGTCAGATATAATGCCAGATAGAATGCCAGAATATATGCCAGAATATATGTCAGATAGAATGCCAGAATATATGTCAGATATAATGCCAGATAGAATGCCAACATATATGCCAGAATATATGTCAGATAGAATGCCAAAATATATGTCAGATATAATGCCAGATAGAATGCCAGAATATATGCCAGAATATATGTCAGATAGAATGCCAGAATATATGTCAGAATAAATGACAGGTAGAATGCCAGAATATATGTCAGATGAAATGTCAGAAAATATGTCAGATAGAATGCCAGATAGACTGCCAGATAGAATGCCAGGTGGAATGTCAGGATATATGCCAGATAGAATGCCAGAATATATGTCAGATAGGATGTCAGAATATACTAAATATATGTCCAAATATACGTCCTGACATGTCATGGTGGGGATCACACGAAGTAGAGTAATTTTTAGTTTTATTGCCATTGTATACTATTGTCACAACCACTATCCCATTCCCATTCCTGTTCTGAAAATGTTTATATCCCGATAATAGACTATAAGCTATTAACTATAGACTACAACTACTAATAAGACTACATATAATCTAAAATAGAACTAGAAACTATAAGCTATAAACTATTGTGACTATACCTAATAGTTCTTCCCCTTTTTTCCACCGTTTTTTTTTGTTCCCCCAACGACATCCGCGGCAGGTGATCAGCTTCACGGCAGCAATGAGGGCCTGCGAACAGGCGCAACGCTGGGAGAAGGCCTTGAAGCTCTGTCAGGCCACGGGATGCTATGGTTGACCTGATTTTTGTTGGTTAAATATGGCAGTGTCTCAAAACCAATAGTACCCCTTTTTTGTTCACCTCAAAATAGCTGGGTTGATTCATGGATGTGAATAACCCCCTAAAAATGGTATTAATAGGTATTGATCCATACTCATATAGGAATGTGCTATGGGAATCATATGGGAATACAGGAAAATCTATATGTTAACAATGATGGACATCTCTAAGTTCAGAACTGATTCTAGCCATTGAAAAAATAAGTTTGCTGATTTCTGGTTTCTTTAAGGTCATGTGGGATGTCCAGTCGCCATGGTTGTTTCAATATGTTTCAATACTAATGTCTAATCTCATGACTTGGATGATTTGGGGTACCGCATTTAGGGAAACCCCTATCCGAAATAACCCATGCTCACGTTTCCTGGACATGGTTTTCTATTCGATGAATATTGAATTATATACCCAGTACCCCAAAAAAATATGGTTAATTCGCCAAAAAATGAACTCTGTTTTTGTTCTGTCCAAATATGACCATAACTTGAAACCAATAGCCATGTCGTAGACTTGATGGGTAAAGTAAGTTTTTTTAAGGACCCATGAAGGAGGAACAAAGAACCATGTTGATGAATTTTATAATTTTGCAAAAATGGAAAAATGGGAATATAACTTTGATCCATTTTATAGGAACAGTTGATGAGATATATTTGATATGATGATATACCCAACCGACTACTACGATATGTGGGTGTATCTATGGAGTACACCCACCAAAAGTCTAGTTCATCGGGATGATAATTGATGGATATCCATCTGGATAAATGATCCCCAATATGGTTGCTATGTTTTGGGTGTTTGATATCCCCAATAATGGCAAAGTATGGGATGTATATATATATATATATATACGTATTTATAACTATATATATAGTGGTTTCTGATGGTGAATATTGTAATTCCATGATAACTATAGATACTACTATATTTATAATTACATACTCTATATATATAATGGTGAATATAACACTCAGTATCATAGTGGTTTCTGATGAATTCTGAGGAGCGCCCGTCACGACCTCACCAGAAATGATGGTTAGAATATGTCGGTGCTTGGTGTCCCTCTTCAGATCCAACATTTAACCCTGGATTCATCAAACTTGGTGAAGTAGGTGTTATCCTCTGGTAATGACATTCAGAGTTTGCGAACTCGAAAATTGCCCAGTCGAAATAGTTGATTTACCCAGTAAACATGGTGATTTTCCATAGTTATGTAAACGTTTACCAGAGGGTAAGCGGCTTAGACCCATATCATGTGGTGAGTTTTTGTTATCCCCGGAGTAATGCCCTCTTTTTTCAACAGCTCATAGCTCACCGGTGTAGTCCAGGGTGGACAAGCTGGTGCCTACTTAGCGAAGTTGGTTACTCCAATGACTAGGAATTACAATATATATATATATACTGTATATAACCCTATATATAATATATTAATATAGTTAATGTTAGTGAATTGGGAGTATCATTCAAATAAATAATAGAGCTGTTTGCACGTCTCACGGCTGCTTAGTTGTCATGTTCCATTTGGGTGCAGGAAAAGACCTATTTGGGGTGCAGTTGGGATGAGTTTCGTGGGTATAGCCATGGTATTTCAATGGATATGGAGCCCCTAGAACTGTGGTGAACATATTTCCTTTGTCCACTGGAACTGCACCCGTTGCACATATTTTTTTGGGGATTCCAAAGCGGTGAAACACCTTCCACAATGCCCGCGAAGGAGATGCTGCAAGTCACGGTGGCTCCAGATGTCGCGTGGCACTGGAAACCACAGTTGAAAAGGAAAAAACAAGTTGATTGATTATCGTTCAAACTCAAGTGAAAGCCGTTGTTTGAATTTGATATCCCCAGGTAGGGCAGAACAATATGTGCGTCCTCTTTGGTTACTTTGAAGAACCGTATCTCCATCAGAACATTACCACACCCATCAAAACCATCATGCTAATTGGTGAAATTGGCGAAGATTCTTCCAATGCTGAGAGGTTAACTCCACGTGTTGGTTGGTTGTATTTTCCTCGAAATCTCAAAACTCCAGTTCCTCTGGACATTTCTTTGATTCCCATGTTTGTTGTTCAAAGTGTAACTGTTGTTGGATTCAATCCGTATGAATATTGCTCATATTTGCTGATCATCCCCTTATGAGCTCAACAGGAACAGCTTGCGGATCCAATGAGTTTGGGGTCTGTTTGCTCGGCACCGGGGATGTAGGTAAAAGCCATCCAACTTTTATAGAATCTTCTTCGCCCAGGGTATATCCTGTGGTAATCCAACCGGGTAGTCTAAAAAAAAACCTTAGTATAACTTAGTTCTAGATACTCATCAAAACCCTAGTTATGTCCATGAATGGTGCACCATTTTCCCATGGCATTGGCAATTTCGGAAAAGCCCCTGCTGTAACCACATGATTTTCCTTTCCATGTCCCATGAACATGTTCCCTCTTCATCAGAAACACACACCCGAATGGTCAGCAATGTACGGCAAGCCCAAAATCCTATCTGGCTGGTGGTTTCAAACATTTTTTCCATAATATATGGGATAATCCTTCCCATTGACTTTCATATTTTTCAAGATGGTTATTGCACCACCAACCAGCTATAAAATTGGTGATTGCACCCAGTTCTCGTCAAATCGATATCGGTTCTTGGCGTTCGCCCGCTGGACACCTCAGGTGATATCTCACAGGAGCACCTTCCTGGCCTTGAGTCAGAGTCAGCAGCCGCGCAAGGCGGGCGGTCGCCATGTTCTTTTTTGAGTTGGAATAAGGTTCTCTAAGATGAATGCCTAGATTTGTTCCTGTTTTTCTTAATTAGGACTACATGTTTTTCGTTGGACGTGAAACATTTTTAGTTCCAAACTAATCAGCTCTAAGCCCTGGTTCTAAGATGTTAGTTTTGGTTGGTTTCACAAATGTGTTGTGTTTTTTGGTATTTGGGAACTGATTACCAGTTCTGTGAGCCTAAAAAACGATTGGAATTATGTGGACATATGTGTACAGATATGCAGATATACCTGGTCTGGAAACTGATTCTAGGCCTAGATGCTGTTCCACTTGGTTTTAATATGTTTTAATATGTTTTATCCATATTTTCCAAGATATAATAATCAAGAAGTAGATAGAATACCCACATTTTTCGGCCTCCGGAGGTCTAATTCATAAAATCAACACGTACTGCAGGATGATTGTACACTGATCAGTGCTGACTGCCTTCCACCTCAGTACCCATCAGAGATGTATAGTACGGACCCTCAAAAAGAATCAAAAGGATAGAAATCTGCAGGTTCCTACTCAAATAGTGATGAATTCAACCGTTTCTGACGCTTTTTGTGGATTGCTCTAAACTATTAAATGGGGGGTTCCTAAAATAGGATACCCCAAATCATCCAAGTCATGAAAGACCATGACTTAGTATTGAAACAAGCATGGTGACGACTGGCAATTCCCCCCATTTTAGGAAACCTCTTGAAACCTCCATATTTTCATTGGGATTCCCCTAATGGATTGTTGTAGTTACATCCCCATCAACTATAGTTACAGTATATATATATATACACAGTGTATATATATATACACAGTATATAATATATATATATATATACACAGTATATTACAATTATATAAATTATATATATATTATATATATACATAATTATATATATATATATAATTTATATAATTATAAATTATATATATATATGTATATAATTATATATAATTATATATAATTATACATATATTATATATATATGGAGGTTTCCTGAAATAGAGGTACCCCCAGATCATCCATTTGAATAGGATTGTCCATTATAAACCATCCAGCTATTGGGATACTCCATTTATGGAAACCTCCATATGTATAGTTCACTTCCCAACACCTTTCCAGGCCGAAGCTCTGCTGGCACAGCAAGTGGCACGCAGCGTGGAACCGGTGGCCAGTAAGGAGGCCCCATGTTCGATGGGTTTGTCCATGGGATATACATCGAAGGTGCACATTATCCCGGCAAGAGACCCCAAACAGTGCGGGGGAGTGGGAGGATAATGTATGATGATGTGGATGATGATGATGTTGATGATGATGATGATGATGATGAGAAGAATCCTTGCCATTTCTAAGTAACAAAATAATCATATGTGTATGGCAGTGCATGAACTAGGAAACATTCTCACCCCTTACCAGTGGATGGTTCAAAACTAAATACAACACATTCTCTGAAAAGTCGCTGATACGCTAGTTTTGACCCGCCCATGCCCGTATTGAATCGTATTGACAGAAACAGGTAATTGAATATACCTTGTAAGGAGCATATGTGATAGAACAATACGTTGGTCACAAAAGCCCAAACTCGTAGGATTTAAATGATGCTTTAATCAATGGGTAACATTGGTAGACCAATTGGTTAACCACATGTAACCACCTCAAATTGCTCCGATTTCTTAAGGTTAAAACAGGTTATGAGATGAAACATGATGGAACCCATTGCTCCTGGTCCAGGTGACTCGGAGGCTCCTTCAGTAGCTCAGCAGGGCAAACTAGCTGGGTTTTTGCTCGGTGAGGGTCAAACTTGGGCACGAAAATTGGATGAACCAACTAGGGACCATAAATAACAATGTAAAAATCAGAGATCCGCAGTCCCCTGGATCTTCAATTTTGACATGTTCCACAAATCTACCCAATTCTAAGGGGTTACCAAACAGTTTTTTAGTAACTCCATGACCCATGGTAGAACGGGAAGTCCTTTGCCAACATCCCTTTTGGACTTGCCCATGGATATGATGAGAAATGATAAGAATCTATATATGCTGTCATGATGCAACAAAAACTGCCTGTTGACCATCATAATCATCATAATATCGCACAGGAGTCTCAACAAACAAACAAAGCACTGGGAAAGAGAACACATCCTTCCGAATTCTGTGGCCCTTCCTTTCAGTACAGAAAAGGCTTTTATAAACCCAAACACACTTTCTGATTTATGGATATAACCGATATATATCCTATGATTTATGGATATATCTATATGAAAATACATGTGTATATATATATATATATTTAAACATCATCATACATATATATATATATGATATATATATATATATACATATGATATATGATATATATATATCATATACAAATATATATATATATATATATGTATATATTTATTTATTCATAATCACAATTGTTCTTGTTATGTAAACACCCTAACTTTCACGAAGATAATCTTAGCTCGCAGCTGAGGCCAATGGTCGAAGTCTTCCACAGCATGCCATCGATGGGACATCTGGAAACGCTGGGATTCGTCTGGCAACCTGGGCAGAAAACCCTAGGATAAACATATGGAAAAAACATGAGGGAAAAACATGAAAGAACCATGGGCTTCATCACATTCCGAACATGATCTACTGTTTTTTTGGCGGGTTTTTCCAGATATATGTCGGTTTGAAGGAGGGCATATGACGATTCCCAAAATGTGGTGTACGTCTTGAACCCATGTACCTATTCATATCAAGCGAGTGGGGCTGAATTCTCCCTTGAAGCATGAATAATTTCGCTGCTCGTCCAGACCCTGGACTCCTCGACATGTGTTTTGAAACGCCATGAGTTTCCAAGAGTCAAACACAACTATATAATGAATACTAATTAGTGAAATATAGGTGTGCAAAGGCGCCGAGATAGCTAGCATAGACTTGACCTGGATGTGATGACTCTCCGAAATCCCAGGCTTGGAGAGAGAATGTCACTTGGCAATCTAGGGACCCTACGGTGGGAATGGACGGTATTATATGTTTCTGCAATTTTTATGTTTCTGCCAAGGGCCAAAAAAAAGACTTGTCTATGGTTGGCTGGTTTGGAGATCTGAAACATTTTGGCTGTTGATTTCACGGCATGATCACGGTCCACTGAAGGCCTGGATACTCCCTATTTTGTCGATTGCGACCCTCATTTTTGGCACCCAAAACTTCAAGCTTTAAACTCTAGGAATTTCAACTGTGGTTGGGTTTCTTTTTCTCCGTTTCCAGTGATCAATTCCCACCGTTCTCCTGCAGATCCTGTGCCAGGTCTGTGACTTAGGACCTCACTTCACCCGGGATGCCGCGGAGCAGATCCTGCCGCGAGGTTGGGAGGACCCACAGCTACCACAATGGTTTATTGATGAAAAAACCAGGGAAACCCATGGAAACCATCTTTTGCTGATAAAATGGTTGGTTTTACATGGAAACTTGACATGGACATCACACAAGTCATAAGTCATGTCTGATAGATGACTATCATGATGGTGAACAGTAGCCCCCAAACTTGTATTATATTTTTTTTTGTTGCCAAAAGGACATCACTGGGGCAAGGATCTTGAAAAGTGTACCCCCAACTTACCCTTCAGTCACGGATGTCAACTATTGGATTGTCCTCCTGATTTGGGTTTGTCTGAAAAATATGGAACTCCCAAAATTTGATGTTTTTCTGTGCGTGTTGTCCAATCTTGAGGGGACATAATTACCCGAGATACATGCATCGATACCTTATTTTCAGACGCGCATTCATCTGTTTTCCCCTTTTTGACCTACGATGAAGTGTCCAAGGCTGAATTTGTTCAAACCACCTAGAGAAAAACAGCTGAAGTGCCAGCTGCAGGTCGCGCCGAAGCTGTTTGCAGCAGACACATTTTGGAGAAGTTGATGCAGGCAGGGAAGGGCTGCGGCGGCTGCGGTTCACTTGTAATGTAGATCATGTTGGTGGATTGCGTGTTGGGGCCCGATTTTCCGAACTTAAGCCAAAGAATGGCGCAGAAAATTATAATTAATTAATTAACTAATTAATTAATTAAATACCTATATATAAGATATATTTATGGTTGTTTATACACATTACATACATAGGGCATATGTGCATATATATATAATGAATATATACATATAGACATATGTATATGTATATGTTATATCTATATATATATATTTATATATATATATATATATTTGTGTTTTGCATACATCATGACATGCAAAGATGATGATTGTCATTTGTTGAGGATCTGCCTTCAGTGGAACCAGTAGCCCAAGATCAGCGCCTCGGCTCATCGCGCTGTTTTTTTGCACCAAAAATCTCGGATTCTTCCTTTGAATATGGGGATCTTATGATTGATTTCTGATAGCTAACTGATATTTATGTTTCTAGTCTTTATATAATATGTGGTGTTGTTTTTTTCTCATGTGATTTATGATAGCTAACTTGGCTTCGTTCACTGACATGATGATTGGATTTATGGTATAATGAAGTAGTTTTTTGGGGTTAAAACCGAACTTAGCAAATTATAAAGCACCACAAATAGTAAGTACTTGTATGTCCCGGTATGCAAGGGATAATAACTGTTTTTTTTAAAAAAAACGGACATAGAATGGGAATAAAACTATAGGACCCCAAAATAGATACAAAAACCGGAAACCCTCGTGAACTAGATGTCATGTATAACATACCGGAACCATGTTTCTATGATTTTGGGGTTTGCTATAGTGGATATTACTGAATTTATATCAATCGGATACAAAGCAGCAAGATGTTTATCTGCGGTGTCTGAAAAACAATTGGGCATACCACCAACATGACCAAAACATTACTAGGGAAGATCATGATGAAACATTGGATTTGGATATGGGAAAATCTGAATTTGTACCGACATGGGCTATGAGTGAAAATATGGTGTGCTGAGATGGGCCTGGCGGCCAGGGTTAGACATCAGTCAACTAACTAACCATGGCCCATCAAGGTAGGGTTTATTCAATTTATAACAACCACTACAGTACTGTAACTGTAAAGTTGGTAAGTCTGGAAATGTCAACCCGGATTATGATTAGTAATCCGTGCTGTTGAACGGTAATTATCAATGTAGGGTTGACATTTTGATTTACACTTGGATTTTCAAATGTGCTCGCATGCTCATGATATGGTGAAAAAGTATGGTTGCAAATGATAAGTAGTATCTAAGTAGTATGTTTACCGTAGCTTCGTGTTGTTTGAACGGATGCAGATTCATACGTGGCAGGAACCACCAGGCAATGAGGAGATCAGCAGCTGTGATCTTCCTTTTGCATATACCTGATATGGGCGCATTACTTTTAGCCATAGCGATACCCTGATATGAATGGTATGATTTCTGGGTATTTGTTGGCTGGTTGTAGTCCTCCGCCCGTGTGGTTTTGTCTCGACATGTCCCAAAAAAGGGAAAACACATGGTGGGAACATATTTTCCAAATCATAGCCACATCAGACCACATCCACATCCCAAGACTGTAACTGTAGCTGATGCAGCCGCATTTTCCTTGGCGTTTCGCCTTTGGAAATCACCCAGGCTTGCCTACACTGCATGGGATTTGCGCAGCAGGAGGTTGGTTTTTGCGCTGACTTTGGCGGGTTTTTGTTGGTCGATTTGATTACGAACAGGTCCAAAGGTCCAAAGTCCAACAAAAAGTCTGTGGATCTAAGGTATATTAGATTATTATAGATTATTAGGGTATCTCTATGCACATTTTTTTGTGAGCCAAAAGAGATCCCTTGAAGAGCGAAGAACAGTGAAGTACATAGCATCAACCAGCTAGTTCTTGGCGAAGATGCCAGAGCATTGCTTAGATCCCGTCCTGCAACAACTATCTTTACATATCTTTACTACCCAGCCAGTTATATCACTGAACGTCCCCCAGCTACCCACGCTGAACAACTCAGGTGGAGAAACCGAGAAAGCAGCTTGCTGGGCTATGCTGCCATGCGAAGAAACATGCAGAAAAGGGGCCCGAATCTGCGCAACGCGGTTTCAAATCTACAACACTGACTGGGGAGAGGTACTTCTTGACTTTCACAAAAGACTGAACAAAAATGGTACAAGTACTAAACGTATGATGGAAATGTAGATACCGATTTGGATAGTTGCATTTCTGCAGCACCGATACAAGAAGATGCCACCGGACGATCAGTAAGCTGCCCTATGAACTCCGCGAACGATTGGATTTTTGGTGGGTATCGTTGGATGAGTAGTTGATCAACCAATTTACAGCTAGGGGTGCTATCCTGGTTGGTGGTTTCAAACATTGTTTATTTTCCATAATATATGATATATATTTATATATATGGGATAATCCTTCCCATTGACTTTCATATTTTTCAAGATGGTTAAAACCACCAACCAGTATCTTGTAGAATCAAATGGGTATGGATCAATACCTATTAATACCATTTTTAGGGGAATGAACATCCATTTACCAGCTATTTTGATGTTCACCAGGGGTACAAGGTTTTGACACACTGCCAAATCAAGGAACCACAGGCATCATCCAAATTGGCGATAACACAACTTTCTCTGAGCCTCAGGCGACTCGCGAATTTTCCATGGTTAGTTCCCGAAGTTCTCATGTTCGAAATCATTTTGCTATTTTGGAATCACTAAAGATTCACAACATGATTATGATATATAGATCAATATGATTATTATGTGTCTTTATAAATTAATATGAGTTTACAACTTTCAATCACGGGTTGAACCACTGTTCAAGTCGGATGAAGCACCAAGTGCTGCAGGAGTCCGCAGATCACGAGCTCTACGTCCTGAGTGAAGAAAAGTTTCTCAGCTCAGCATGCGGCTGACGAGTAGTATATACTAGAATCTGGATGAATTATAATGGCCTGATCGTGACGTCACTGAAATGATGGTTCATAAGGGGAATCATCCCCAAATGGCCTTATTCAGCCTTTCAGCTGTTTTAAGGTCAGTGAGTCATTATAGTTCAGCCAGATAAAATGGGCGATGCCACGAAGAAACTGGGATTCAAACGGAAACGCTTACGCCTCATGAACATTCTATAGTCATAGAATTGGATGATGGGAAAATTTACAGGAAAGCCCTATATTTGATGGTAAAAAACAATGGTTTCCTGTAGATTTTCCCTTAAACCAATCCATTGATATAGATAATGCTTGATACAGAGGTTGCATCCAAAAAAAGATGATCTGACGATTACGCTTGCTTTCAGAAAGGCAAGAAGAAAGCTTCAGCAACACGAGATTTGCCATGAGTATTTCAACATGTTTATTCTGGTGGGGATGAAAAAACACCAGTGACATTGGATCACCATTTCCGGGATTTCCAATGATTTCAAGAGGCTAATCTCCCAAAAATATCCAAAAATGGGGTGTTCTATCTTTTTGGGGTGTTGCTACTTCAAAACACGCCGCAGAGAACTGGAATCTAACGGGGGGTGCCAAATTAGATTGTCCCAACAGGCTTGTATGTGCATCCCACTTAGTAAGTAGTTTATAACCCATATAATGTATATATATATATTATATATATATACAAGCCATATAATCCCATTAATTAATTAACTTGGAGTATATCCCATTTACTAAGTGGGATGCACCCCCAAGTAAGGATTGGTGCTTGCTAGAAGTGATTCATATAGCACAAGATCTGGGTCACAGATGTTTCAGTATCAAGGGGGTAATACGTAACTTGGCACTTTTTTGCGATGGGAATCATTGCCGGTTGCCATTTTAAGCGACACTTATTTGTTTCATTTCTTATTTGTTTTTGGGGCACAAGATGGCATAAGGGATGGGTATTACTAAACATGCCCTATCCCGGTCATGGTGTTCTCAATCTCACAGGATCAAGGGTACAAAACATGGTACCACCGTAACTGATCAATGTCTGAAGTTCACAGGTTCCAGAGGAACTATGAGGAAACCACGGGCGATGTGGAGACAGAGACTGGCTACAAGGACTGGCGATCACAAAATTCTGATTGGTCTATGGGGACGGCCTGAAAAAACGTCCTGACGTTTGGTAATAATAAAGGCCCCTAGAGAAGAATCATAAAGGAAACAAACATGGTAAAGCATGGTAAAGCCATGTAAAGCCCATACTGGATGGTGAAGACCATGAAAAATCCATATTGACATTATATTTGATGGTGAAAAACATGGTTTCACCATTCACCTGTAGATGTTTTTCAGAAAACCAATCCATTGAGCTGCGCAGCTGCGCCAGAGGAATTTCGGGAGCGAGGCTTCAAGCCCTACCGGCGTAAGGGCCAGGTGCCGCCGAGCTGGAACGACATTGAGACAATGATGGGTTGGATGATGGAGGAATAGCAGGTACCCTCTGGTTATGTCAAAATAGCTATCGAAAATGGCCATAGAAATAGTGGATTTTCCCATTAAAAAATGGTGATTTTCCAGTTCGCTATGTTAAATTACCAGAGGGTAATTACCATGAATTACCTCAAAGCCCTGGGATATTCTGGGATAAACAAGATAGGAATCTGGAGAAATTCCGGAATTCTTGTGGTTGCATGATGATCGTGATATATCGTGATCCCAAACGACTTGATGGAGACGTTGATAACATGACTGTTCGTCCCAGGAATGGTGCTTAACATGACCAGACTACCTGGTTTTTTCGATATGTCAGCTTTCTGGCTCCGCAGTTCACTGTCAGTACGACTACGCTGACGTGGATGCCACGTAGTGCAAAGTAGAGGATTCATGGAAGGCTGCACCAGGCCTGAAACACATGTCCTGATGTGGTGGGAAACAAAATAAACAAGGAAGCCACAGATGCGATGCTAAGCGCATAGCTTGAGATGTGGTCAAAAAGCAACAACAACAATGTGTTGAGTGCATAGATCACATCAAATCTCGCTGATATCACTACATTTCCGATACAGGCATATGATATCATAGCTCTATCATGTTCTATCTATTTCTATCTGTATCATTCTAGTATCTCAATATCTTTACTTATCTCTAGTATATATATATATACAGAACCTATATCTATACTATCTATAAATATATGGTTGTTTGTGAGATAGCTGGTAACTGCGGTCCAACTTTCCTGCTTGGCCATGGAGTTGCAATCTTTGGAGCCGCCAGAGTTGGATAAGGAAGAGCAGGAGCTGACCTACCCGGACCTATGGGGGGGTTCCATAGTCATGGGGGTACCCCAATAGCTGGATGCTTTATTTATAAAAAAACCCGTTGAAAAATGGATGATGAATTTTGGGTATATACTGTACCATTTCAGGAAACCCCCATCTGGTAAACATTGACCATTTATAGATGGAACATGGGCCATTCATAGTGTTTTTTTAAACAGTTTGCTATGGAAAATGGCCCATAAAAATAGATGATTTACCATGATCTTTTACCATTGTGATTTTAACGCCATGATTTTCCAATGGCGATCTGACAAATTACCAGAGGGCCATGTGTTTTAATGATGGATTCTTCATGATTTTTCATCGTTCTTATAAACATGGATTGGTTTAAGGGAAAATTTTAACCGGAAACCTCCATATTTAATGGTAAAAAAACATGGTTTCCTGCAGATTTTCCCTCAATCCAATGACTGAATATAAACATGGATATGTTCCAGCTTTTCCATCGTTAGGTTGATGGTGTCGGACACGGTCCTGGGATTTGGAGCCGGGAGGTTGCACAACGATTTTCGTGAAATGGTGTATGTTCATATTGTGATTAAACTGGCTTTGTGTGACAATATAATGCCCCCAATTTTTTTTCGCAGTTTATTATATTCTTACGACTTTTTTTCCAATTTAAACTCACCAGTCTGGGGTATTCCGATGTTTTTGACAACCACCAACATTATCTACAACTGGATGTGAGTAGTTTTTGCTCTCTTGGCCAGCAATCACATAAATTTCAGCTGTTGGATGTATAAAGCTTCGCTGGTGTATGACTTGTCAAGTCTTTGTAGCAACACGAACAGTGTTTAGCTTGACATGTACAATCGTTGCATATTCATATATATATATAATTATGGTATAATACAAGCATACACAATGCATACATTGACATGTTGTTTCTTTATTTTCATTGTTATTTTTAAACGTACATCATGTTGAGGTACAGTGACGATACAATATTATATACATGTAATTCCTACTGTAGCTGCCTGTGACCTGCTGAAATGGATGCAATATACAGACTTGTTCCAGATGATGTTCGTGCTAAAGCCAATTTTTCTATATTTTTCTCAGGTCAGCAAACTTTCATCCTTTTGGTGATGTTTCGTTCTAATCATTCTAATCCCATAAAGATCTGCTGCAAAAAAGGTGCCACTGGTCCAAGATCGTTCACTTGGATCCAAAGGAGGCCCTCATTCGTCACCATGAAGCTGAAGAGCTGTTGAAGAAGCTCACTCTCGAAGAGAAGGTCACGACATGACGAAAAAATGTCAGCGCTGTTTGGTTTAATGTTGCTTAATGTTTAATGAATGGAGTATAAAACAGATGGAAGATATATACATATATATATATAGATAGCTTAGCAATTCTCAGTGTGTTGATGATCGAGGGACAGGGTCATGCTATCTTATTCCCATTGTGACGATCATCGTCCACTGGTGGGATCTGGACAACTGGACGATTATGGTTATGGCTGGTAGTTGATTATGGTCAAACGACAGTGATTGTAAAACTATTTTCTATGATATATTTGATATAATAATTACTTTTACTATGGCTGCCAAGTTATAAATTATTTTTGCACAGAAGATGCATCTATCAACCACAAGACAATGAATATGTAGATACAAAAATAAAAGTGCAGAAGATAGGGTTAGCTGTTTAAATATTGTTCACTGTACAGTATACAAGCATCTATGCTGGTGATCAGAAATTTGTTCTGTGTCAAGCACATACTTTTTTATATACATTATATATATATGATATATATCCATACAGCTGTTGAAATAGTCCTGTCAAGATATGGTATTGATTGGAGCTGCATAGATTGGAGCTTTGCGACGCCCAGATCTCATGCGTCCAGCTCAAGACATATTATTGTAATTACGTCCGCTATATCATGTTTGGCATACCTCGCATCATACATTGAAACCTCGCTTAGTTAAGGAGATGTTCACAATGTGGCATGAAAAAAAACATAATCCTAAACTCATAATTTATCCACATAGTTGGATAAACATACATAAATTGGATATGTTTGGATGGATATACACATTGAACAAACAATCCTAAACATTTCAACATACATTGGATATGTTTGGGTGGACCTCACGGGCACAGCGTAGGCGTGCCGTGGCCGTGTTTATGCCATAAGTTTGGGGGTGTTCAATACGACCCAGCAATCTTTGAACCATGGTACAGAAGATTATCTATATAATTCTATATTGTTGTTGGTGTTGGTGCTGCCTGCTATGATTGTTAGTTTTATCAATGTAGTAACTAGTATGATTTACATTTTATTTACTATTATTTTTGTACATATGATTATGATAACTGTCATTTTGTTTATTCTTACTACTGCTATTCCTATTAATATTACGATTAGTGTGACTAACTATTATTATTGTTTGTATTGTACATATTTGAGTAGTTGTATTATTGTTATATTGTTTATTTTCATGTATGTAATGTAAATGTAATGTAATGTAATGCAATGCAATACAATGTCATGTAATGTAATGTAATGTCATGTCATGTCATATCTTGTCATGTAATGTAATGTCATGTAATGTATGTAATGTATGTATTGTAATGTAATGTCATGTCATGTCATGTAGTGTAGTGTAATGTAAAGTAATACAATGTCATGTAATGTAATGTAATACAATGTCATGTAATATCATGTCATGTCATGTCATATCTTGTCATGTAATGCAACGTAATGTAATGTATGTATATGTATGTATAAATTTTGTTACTACTAATTAGTACTATGATTGTTATTGTTTTAATGCTTATAAAATATATCGCCATTTCAGGGTGATGACAATCACATCGCCATCCAGCCAAGTGTGTTGCGAAAGGTGAGCCTTCTGACTGGGAAGACGATGTGGGAGGCGAGTTCTCAGTGGAGCTGGTAGCCTCTGGGAATGACTAAGAAATACCATATGGTTATGTTGATTTCATGAGTTTTAATGGTGATTTTAATGGTGATTTCTTGGGATGCAATGAGATTTAGCCTCTGGTAATTTGTTACACTTTGCGAACTTGAAAATGGCACATAGAAATTAATGGAAATAGTTGATTTACCCATTAGGAATGGTGATTTTCCATAGTTATGTAGACGTTACCAGATAGTAAATGATTGTGGGTGATTATATGGGATTATTTGGGATTCTATCCCAATCATTCCATATCTATCGAATATATTGGAGATTATCATAACCCAGTATGGGAAATCCTATTAACCAGCCAGTATAATCCACGCAGGGATTGAACACAGCTCACTTAGTCATCCGGTGTTGCGTTTTTTTCTTAATTGTTGTATTTGTGATGACGACTCACATGATCTTGGGGTAGATGGAAACAAATTCAACAGAAGCAATATACATATAGCAACCCCAGGTAGCAAAATTCATATATATATAATATATCTATAATCCCGAAAATAATGGTAAATTGAACCTTTTATGCATTTTTTTTGTGATTTATATACACTGTCTATTTCCTGTTGTTGACTGCCTCATGTTCAGCCCGCGGGCTAATCCTGGCGATGTTGGTCTCATTTAAGTGAGGCAGGGAAAAAACTTGACCTCTGAATGCTTAGAACCTTCTAGAAATTAGGGATATAAACTAGGAATACACCATTGGTCCATATAAAATCCATATAATATCCATATAATATCCATATAATATACCTGTGAATGGATGATTCTCAATTCTCATTGATACATATACAAACTGGGTAAGCCAATTGGTCAGTGATTGGTGAATGGTGGTAAAACAGAGAGGCATCCTCCACATATTTGGGACATTTTTGGACCGTGAAAGGCTGGTGTTTTGGGACATTTTCCGGGGGACTAGTTATCTAATTACCCTCTGGTTATGTCAAAATAGCTATTGAAAATGGCCATAGAAATAGTGGATTTTCCCATTAAAAATTGTGATTTTCCATAGCTATGTTAATTTACCAGAGGGTATCTACTTGTACCGAATTGTTCATTTTGCAATTTTGCAATGTTTATTGTAGCTAGTTTGTCTAGCCAATCTCACGTTGGGATTGTTGCTACTAGTAGCACCTGATCCGCAGCTTGGCTATACGTACCGATTTAACCAATTTAAGCTATAGGAAATCTTCCAGAAGATACACGTCGTGTTCAACTCACAACATTAGCAGTTTGGGAAACAAGAAACAAGGGGCGTCCAGCATTGTCTAGCCACGCAAATGGCATTTGCCACATCAAAGTGCAACCCATGTCACATGGACCACCCAGAGCCCTGGAGCTCACAAGGTGGTGCCCACCCAATTATGTTCGTTGGATTATAACCCCATTCAACGAGTTTGTTCTACCCAAAATCCAATCCTGAAATGTCAATGAGCTAAACCAACTTAGCTATCATACATCACATCTAAATCCCATGTATATAAATCGATATAAATTCATCTAAATCAGTATGTTTAAGTTTCATAATATTCCTTTTTCAAATCCATTCAACTATCATAAATCAGCCATACATTCCCATGGTTTTTCATCGTAAATTTACCTCCCGGTAGGTTTTTGTTGGTGCCCAACGATGATTCCGCTCCCTGCCGGCCGGCCACGCGTGGCGAGGCCGGCGGAGTTCCACGCCTGAATCTTCCCAGACTCCGCTTTTCAGCGCCTGGGTGAAAACGCGACGGTTGGGCCGTCGTTGAGGGAAATTGATCCAAAAAATGGAGATTTCATTGGAAGTGACCGTCAAAGATGTGAAAAAAGCTCGGAAACACTGAAATTTGATTGGGAGATACTGGGATACAATAGGTAGTAGTTAAACATGCAAAGTTGTGATTTTACATGATTTCTCCAACCAACATGGGCAATTCATCGACACACATTGAGATTGAGTGGGATATACCAAGAAAATCCAAGAACAATAGCAATTACAATAACTATATGGGTACTTGGGGATACAACGGGGATGCACAACCAACTTAGGTTAGATTACAGTAGACTAGATAGATAAAAATAGGTTACAACCTCACATCGCTCACTGTAAATTTTCGTGTTACGATTGTGGAAACGGCTAAACCATGCTAAACCATGCTAAACCATCCCCAGGGGGGGTTGAAATCTGCTGTAGAAATGTTGGCAAGTTCCCAAGGTTTACTAATATAGATGGATGATGGGTCATTGTCCAAGCATCAATGTTCCAATATGTGGTACTCCGTACCAACAATTTCCCGGAATGCCAATCATATGTATTTAATACGCTATGACAAACTATAATTGTAGTAAGGTTCTGTGAATTTTGCCATGAATGGATATGAATGGGCACGGTTTATTCGATATGTATTGTACTTGGATGTGCATCCCAGCTACAAATTGGTAGTAATTATCCCATATACAACTCTCAGCTTGTTATTTCATATGTGCCAGGGTCAAAATATAGTCTGGTTTCACAAAAAAAGAGACGGTTTTCCCTGATTAACGAGGTTGCCGTACTATTTACCACCTTTAAGGAATCCCCAATGAAGGGATGTATGACCATACTACTCCACTAATCCCAGCAAAGTCAGAAATCAAATAACCATCTTCGATTGATAAACACTTGCAATATTCAGTTGGATTAGCTTGTTATTCCTTTTAAATAGCTTTCTATGCATATTAGATCATATGAGCATATATGCAACTAGTGTATTGGGAATCCGTAAACGATTCCTGCAGAGCTGGCGTCCACCAGCTATGTTGTACCATAATTATCCATAATTCCAATCCATGAAGTGCTGAAGTAAACCAACAATATGCATCAATACCCATGACGGATCCATGGTGCTGCTATATATGGTAACATGGATCCCATCAATATACCCCCTTTATGTTAGCATTAATCTACCAGCGCCATGGATCCGTCATGGGATATGCATCAATTAATGGCCAGGATGGACCACACGGAGCCAGAGGGGAGGGTCTGCACGGCACGGTGGGCGCTGCATTGGCACCGTTGCTTGCCATGCGACGGATGATGGCGATGATGGCTATAGATACCCTCCAGGAAACTAACATATGGGTATGGGTCAATACCTATAGATACATTTTTAGTGGGATGAAATGCATTTACCAGTTATTTTGGGGTTCACTAGGTACTAGGGTTTTGACCCATCCCGATATGGTGGCGACATCCTGCGATGGTAAACATCCCCATTGAAATTCTATGATGTACAGTGTTTCATAGGAATCCCAATAGTTACCAACTGGTGCAAGTTCTTGTCCGAAGGTATGGACAATTACAATGTCTTTTTTCTCAGGTAAATCATCCAAAAAATTACCCATTGTCCATTGCTATGTTGAATTATGTAGAGATTACAGGATATACAGGACGGTTTGTAGATTTCTGTACAGAGTGATGTACAAATTCATAGGCTGGGATTCAATTCTTTATCGTCGATAGTATAAATGTTAAGGCTGTTACGGGTTAACAGAAATGGAACTCCACAATTTCCATGGCTTCCGTCGATTTCCCACGGAAGCCATGAAGAATCCGTTGGGTTTATGACATGTTTTTAAGTCGTCTTGATTTTAAGGATGATTTGGGGGGAACACCCCTTTAATGGACATTGAATGTGGGCAAAATGATGACCAACACCAGAGGTTTGGATGATTTTCAGTGGATGAGAATTGTTTTCCAACATATTCTGATTATGGTCATTTTAATTCATTGTTTCGAGCATTAGGGGTCTTATTTTCCAGGGGTTCGTAAATGTCCTGTTTGGGGGATTTGATGGATTTTGAACATCACTTTCAAGTATTTGTTGGTGATTATATCCCCAATAGTTGGGTGATGTTCAATTAGGACATTTACCCATGTTTTCAACTAGAAATCGGATGATGACTGGCTTAATGATCCCAACTGACTGTCCTATGCAGGGGGTGAACTGAATGACCCATGAATGACTGGTGGCTGGGGGTGGGTCACCGAACGTCTTTTAGCAACTGGATGACCCAACGTCTACAGCTCAGGTGTTTGAGCGCCTTAGCTGCCACATTCAACGAGGAGGGGGGGAAAGAACGAGGATTAAACAGCCTGGCTTTGTAAATGCACCCACCCCTTGACCCCAAAATTTGTGAAACACCCCCAAATTTGTGGTCCCAAACATGTCTAAATCCATGTAAATCCTGACTAAACCATGGCTTCTGGGAGGGTCTTTAATATTCGGTGGATGGGAGTATACAAGATGAACAGTGGAACAAGTTGCTATCATTGGTGGAATGATCAGACCCAGCTAAGACTGAACTTCAGCCATGACAGGAGTGTTGCGTACTGTTAACATAGACCCGGGCAAGCCGGCGGCGGAAGTTTCCCAAACATAAATGACCTATAGTTCAAAGACAACCTGTCCCGACCGTGTCCTTCCCTCGACACTCCACACCTCACACTGCACACTGCACACTGCACTCTTCGCACTCCAAACTTCAAACTTCACACTCCACACTTCACACTCCACACTTCTCACTTCTCACTGCTTCCTTCACACTCCAAACCTCACACTTCACACTTCACACTTCACACTGCACACTTCACACTTCACAGTCCACACTTCACACTTCACACTTCAAAGTCCACACTTCACACTTCACAGTCCACACTTCTCACTTCGCACTTCACACTTCACACTTCACACTCCACATTTCACACTTCTCACTTCTCACTGCTTCCTTCACACTCCAAACTTCACACTTCACACTTCTCACTTCGCACTTCACAGTCCACACTTCACAGTCCACACTTCACACTTCTCACTTCTCACTGCTTCCTTCACACTCCAAACTTCACACTTCTCACTTCGCACTTCACACTCCACACTTCACAGTCCACACTTCACACTTCTCACTTCTCACTGCTTCCTTCCCACTCCAAACTTCACACTCCAAACGTCACACTTCTCACTTCGCACTTCACACTCCACACTTCACTCACACTTCACACTTCACAGTCCACACTTCACACTTCTCACTGCTTCCTTCACGCTCCAAACCTCACACTTCACACTTCACACTTCACACTGCGCTCTTCGCACTCCACACTGCACAGTCCACACTTCACACTTCTCACTTCACACTTCTCACTTCTCACTGCTTCCTTCACACTCCAAACTTCACACTTCTCACTTCGCACTTCACACTCCACACTTCACAGTCCACACTTCACATTTCTCACTTCTCACTGCTTCCTTCCCACTCCAAACTTCACACTCCAAACTTCACACTTCTCACTTCGCACTTCACACCCCACACTTCACTCACACTTCACACTTCACAGTCCACACTTCACACTTCTCACTGCTTCCTTCACACTCCAACCCTCACACTTCACACTTCACACTTCACACTGCGCTCTTCGCACTCCAAACTTAAACTTCACACTCCACACTTCACACTTCTCACTTCCCACTGCTTCCTTCACACTGCACACTTCACACTGCTCTTCACGCCCCACACTTCACACTGCTCTAAACCTAGGTGCAACAAAAAAACACTAGCGCCAAAATGGAGAAAATCTGCTAACAAATCCATTTCGCAGCCTTCATGCAGCCAGTCCAAGACGATGTACGAGATCCAGCTGCAAAAGACATTACGCATGCAGCCGAAGCAAGAAGCAACCTTGACGCAGCCATTCCAATGCGATCTGCGGAGACTGAGTTGCAAAACACAAGAGAACTACGCGCAATGGCATCGGAAATTGTAGCTCCAAAACCGGATCTCGACGCCAGAGCGAAAAAAAGACGATTTTGAAGCACTTTTTAAAAAGGATTTTTAGAAGGAAAATCACTAGCGCCAAAATGGAGAAAATCTGCTGACAAATCACTGTCGCAGCCTTCATGCAGCCACTCCAATACGATTTACGAAGTCCAGCTGCAAAAGACAATAGTATTACGCATGCAGCCACAGCATGAAGCAACCTTGACGCAGCCATTACAATGCGATCTGCAGAGACTGAGTTGCAAAACACAATAGAACTACGCGCAACGGCGTCGGAAATTGTAGCTCCAAACCGGATCTCGACGCCAGAGCGAAAAAAAAAAAAAGACGATTTTGAAGCACTTTTTAAAAGGATTTTTAGAAGGAAAATCACTAGCGCCAAAATGGAGAAAATCTGCTGGACAAATCACTGTCTCAGCCTTCATTGCAGCCACTCCAATACGATTTACGAAGCCAGCTGCAAAAGAATAATATCGATTACGCATGCAGCAACAGATGAAGCACCTTGACGCAGCCCTTGCAAGGCGATCTGCGGAAGACTGAGTTGCAAACCCACATAGAATACGCGCAACGGCCGTCGGAAATTGTCGCTCCAAACCGGATCTCGACGCCCAGAGCGAAAAAAAAAAACGATTTTGAAGCACTTTTAAAATGGATTTAGAATGGAAAAATCACTAGCGCCAAAAAACGCCATTTCGTGCGGGAGACTTCCTTCAAAACTCCATCGGCAACTCATCCACCAGCACCACTTGCAATCCCATTTGCATTGCAGGAACGATCCTACAGTTGCAAATCACAATGGAATTCTATCGACCGCAAATGCACGAAACACAGGTGAAACCCCATTTACAAAGCGGAACCGATCCGACCATGGTCCGAGAATGATCCGACTATGGTCCGAGAATGATCCGACCACACACGAGACCGTCTCGCACCCGTCGCACCGCAGAGGTAGATCATCGACGTTCGGGGACGCACTTTGTCTGGAAAAACATAGGGTTTCGTGCATCTGCTATCTCTCAAAAACACATGTTGTGCGAGACTTCCTTCAAAACTCCATCGGCAACTCCTCCACCAGCACCACATGCAATCCCATTTACAGTGAGGGAACGATCCTAGAGTTGCAAATCACAATGGAATTCCATCGGCAACTCACCCACCAGCACCACTTGCAATCCCATTTACATTGCAGGAACGATCCTACAGTTGCAAATCACAATGGAATTCTGTCGACCGCAAATGCACGAAACACAGGTGAAACCCCATTTACAATGCGGAACCGATCCGAGCATGATCCGAACATGATCCGACCATGATCCGAGAATGATCCGACCACAGACGAGACCGTCTCGTACCCATCGCACCGCAGAGGTAGATCATCGACGTTCGGGGACGCACTTTGTCTGGGAAAACATAGGGTTTCGTGCATCTGCTATCTCTCAAAAACACATTTCGTGCGAGACTTCCTTCAAAACTCCATCGGCAACTCCTCCACCAGCACCACTTGCAATCCCATTTACAGTGAGGGAACGATCCAAGAGTTGCAAATCACAATGGAATTCCATCGGCAACTCATTCCACCAGCACCACTTGCAATCCCATTTACATGGCGGGAACGATCCTACAGAGGCAACGATCCTACAGTTGCAAATCACAATGGAATTCTGTCCAACCGCACATGCACGAAAAACACTTGAAACCCCATTTACAATGCGGAACCGATCCGACCATGGTCCGAGAATGATCCGACCATGGTCCGAGAATGATCCGACCACACACGAGACCGTCTCGCACCCGTCGCACCGCAGAGGTAGATCATCGACGTTCGGGGACGACTTTGTATGGAAAAACATAGGGTTTCGTGCATCTGCTATCTCTCAAAAACGCATTTCGTGCGAGACTTCCTCCAAAACTCCATCGGCAACTCATCCACCAGCACCACTTGCAATCCCATTTACATTGCGGGAACGATCCTACAGTTGCAAATCACAATGGAATTCTGTCGACCGCACATGCACGAAAAACACTTGAAACACCATTTACAATGCGGAACCGATCCGACCATGGTCCGAGCATGATCCGACCATGATCCGACCACACACGAGACCGTCTCGCACCCGTCGCACCGCAGAGGTAGATCATCGAGGTTCGGGGACGGACTTTGTATGGAAAAACATAGGCTTTCGTGCATCTGCTATCTCTCAAAAACGCATTTCGTGCGAGACTTCCTTCAAAACTCCATCGGCAACTCCTCCACCAACACCACTTGCAATCGCATTTACATTGCGGGAACAATTTCTTTGACTAACTCGTTCCCTAACGAACTCTTTCTTTGCTAACTCTTTCTTTGCTCTTTCTTTGACTCACTCTTTCTTTGCTAACTCTTTCTTCGACTACCTCATATATCCTGACTAACTCTTTCTTTGACTAACTCTTCCCCTCACTAACTCTTTCTTTGACTAACTCTTTCCCTCACTAACTATTTCTTTGACTAACTCTTTCCCTCACTAACTCTTTCTTTGACTAACTCTTTCCCTCACTAACTATTTCTTTGCTGAATCTTCTTTGACTAATCTTCCCTCACAACCTTTCTTTGACTAACTCTTTCCCTGACTAAACTGTTCTTTGACTACTGGATGTTCATGGTGCTTGGTAAATGGTTATTAAAGTTAGTAAGTATTAGGCGATTTAATATGTGAATTAGCTGTGTTATGTGACATAGCTAAGTTGGGCTTACGTGGGTTAGTAACTGTGATAAATCATACTTAGTAATTCTGCTAAGTGAGACTTATGTAACTCGTAAGTCTGACTTAGACCAATTACGCTATCTCAGCTAACTCTACTAAGTCTGACTTAGCGGTGGTGGATTTATGGATTTAGGGGCACTGAATTTAAGAATGATGAATACAAAAATAGATATTTTTTTGACGAGAAGTTGATATTTTTATTTTCACTAGAGGAGAATAATGATAAAAACCATATCCCATGTGAAACTAGAGAATGAAAGGCGAAAGCCTATTTTAAAAAAACGTTTGTGAACATGTGTTTTTGTTCATTGCTCGGGTGAAATAATTGCAGCCTGGTGCGCTTGGAGGTGATGATATAGCACCTGCAAAAAAAACAACAAATAGATCATCAGTGCACAAAAGGTTGCGTGTTCTTTCATGCGCTCTGTGAGTTCCATGTCTGGAAAAAAAATGCTTCTCCGCGAGTGGAAACAATTTTCTGCGCGCGCTTTCTGGTCATCGCTTCATGCCCTTTTTCAAGCACAAGTTCGACTTGGACTCAGCTTCCCAAAAACCAATTTTTCTGCCCGGGCGGTGTTTCGCGAGCAGCTCTGCGATCTCATTCCTCAAGTGGCTGGGATTATCTCGCTTCTTTTGCCTTTCTTCTTTATATGATATTTTCTCAATACTGCAAAATCGTTTCCTTTATGTATATGGGGGATGTACGTATTTATTAAATACATTAAAAAATGCACATAAAAAAGACCGAATCATATTGACCCTATACAAAAGTACAGTATATGAATAATGCATTCGAGCTGCACCAGCTTTTCTCCAAATTTTCTGCGGACATTTTTTCCCCAGTAGCAGGGTTTGTGAGGGAGCCAGCGTTTCTTCTCGGATTGGGTAGGTTTCCGCAAGAGCTTATTTAAGAAGGCCAACGGGCGAACCAGCAACTGTCCTTTTGCCATGGTCGATCACCGCAGGTTTAAATGTTTGAAGTGAGATTGGGCCTGAATGCTGCAGGTATTTGAAACTAACATAGATGTTTGGACAAGTGCATCGTTTATACAATTGACCCTGCAGGGATTTGCTATCCCGAGACAAAAAAATCTGCTGTCAAAATCATCATTCATGCAGCCCACGTGCAAACATGTCGAATGCATCAAGTTTTCATCGCCTGAGTGTGTCTGCTGCAACATATAAAAATCAGGCTTCACCCATACAACGGCCTGCATGTGGCTTGATGCCATGCACACCTGCCGCATGCAGCGATCGTGATTGCAGAGCCATGCTCGCAGTCATCTCTTGCAGAGAGGTTGCTCTCGCAAGTTCAAGGTAATGCGGTGAAATGATTGAATGATCGTGTCAAGGGGTTATTAAGATCAGCCAGGTTTGACATGGTATAAAAATCAGATCGAGTCGCTGCAACCATGCAATGATCCTGCGGATCGCGTGGCAGCGATAGATTGTGATTGCACATGTTGGCAACTATACAAAAAACAGGTACTCAAATTTGCAAGCCCACACGGTCAGATCTTTTTTGATTGGACTGAAATGGCTCCTTTCCGAAGGAACACGGCATGTGATGCTGCAATGGCGTGACGTTGCCATTTCATACAGGAGGCGCACCGGACCTATCTACGGCAGCTCTCACTTCTTCTTGTTTGGCCGGTTCTTTGGATGGGGCACAAAGCCGTGCTTCTTCAGCTCGTTTGCCGCCACCGCACTTGCCTTCTCAACTGCGTCCTCCAACTTGAAGCCTTGCTTCAAGAACTTGAGCTTCGCCGCTGTGTACGTGCGAGAGTGGATGTTTTTGCGGTCCATTTTGAGACCGCCTTCCTGATCTTTCTTGATTGCCTTCGTCTCTGACTTGCTTGCGGTCGACTTGGCCTTTGCCTTTGGATTGCATGTGGCTGGTTTTTTCATGGCCCGTTCTTCGAGGGCTCTCTCCATAACCTTCGCCTGGCTGGCGACCATCGATTGAGCCTTTTTCTGAAGATCTGACTTCAAGTCTTTCTCGTCTGGCGCACCCAAATCGAACAAAGGAATTTTCGGTGCCTCCGCGGCCTTCGCTTCAGGTTCACTGGGCGGAACCTCTTGCTCCTGCGAGTCATTCTTCGGAGACGATGCTGGTGTGCCAGGGCATGAGGGCGATGCACGGTCACTTCGCTTCCCAATCATGGTGATGGGAATCTCTTGCTGCCCGCTGTTTGCCATCATGTTCATCATCTGGAACAGCATTGGATTTGAGGCCATCATCTGGCACATCTGGAGCATCCCCTGCATTCCCTGCATCTGGTTCTGCATGTTGCCGGGCATTCCCATCTGAATGCCTGCGCCCATTGCCGAAGCAGGAGTGGCTGGAACCATAGACCAAGAGGAAGCCTCTGTCTTTTCATGCAATGCCTTCTTTGACTTGCGGCACCCAAGATCTACGGATGCTTTCAAGGCAGCTGCCTCTGCCACGTTTTGAAGAGACACTGGTGGGTCGTCAGCAGCATATGCTGACTCCAAGAGAGCAGGAGGAAGTTCACCTGGCTGGTTGGGAAACCTGAGCAACCATGGGCTGGGCTTGGGGCGCTTCTTCGCACCTCCACGGACCAAGCGCTTCAACTCGTTGATGAAGGGCAGGTTCTCGCTTGGCTGCACCGTCATGCCATTGGCACAACCGGCAGCAAGAATGATCTTGTACCCCGGCTCAGTTGGCCTGAAGAAGCCAATGTTCAGGGTGCGTTCTGCCAGGACCTGAATCTTCATCATGTTGCCCATGTCTGGATCGTTTAGTTTCTGAACATCACTCTTGCTCAGAAATGCCACAAATGCTGGGCAATACTGCTTGCCCTCGCTTCCGGTCCCACCTTCATCTCGGGAAGCATCGTTCAGGATGTTGACCATGCTGGTCTTCATCTCTGCACTCCAAGGACCCTTGAAGATGAGGTCCTGCAGCTCAAAGCATTCCTCTGCGGAAATGGTTTTCAGCTGCCGAAGGCGACGCTTGCAATTCTCAGCCTGTACCCCAAGGACTTGTTGACGGTCAAATGATTCGTCGTGACCCAGCGTGTCCACCTGGGCTTGGACCAAGGCCTGGATGTGAGTGATATCAGCCTTGATATCAGAGAAAAGGGTCGCCATGAAATTCTATATGTATACACCTTATACTGTTTCTTTGCAAAATCTTTGAGCCACAGCTGCAAGCAATGGGCCATCCCTTGCTTTTATGGGAACATGAGGCTCCAAGTGCTTTGCGAGTTGAACTCTGCAAAGTGCGCACAGCGACATCTCTGCTGTGCAAGTGTCAAGCAGCCGTTGAAGCACTGCCGGACATATCGACAAACAGTAATTGCACTGTCCACTTCTCGATGTGTCAGCTGCCACCAACAAATGACAGTTCGCACCTCTGCGGGATCGATGCATCCACGAGCCTGGCATGCAGGAACGAACAGGAACCGATACAATGATGCAGCTGTGGGGCATATATGTAAATCGATTTGAACAAACAAAGATACTTATATTTTTCAATTCCTTTTTTTCAGTAATTTGTATTCACTGGACATATAAGCAGGGGAAGGTGATCTGAAGCAAACCCTATATCACGCAAGTGCTTGCACCGTGGGCAACCTGCTGACATGGTTCACAACCCTGACAGTGACACGTGACTTCTGCATGCTACCTGACTTTTTTCTGGCAGCTGATGTTTGAAATTGGCATCAAAATGTCTTCAGAGGTACATTCTCAAAATCTTCATGGTGCGACTGTCGCGTGCAGACCATCGGATTCGTCAT
>CAMXCT020002952.1:0-10000 GCA_947184155.2 Cladocopium goreaui
AAAAGAGGAGAAAAGGGAAGAGGATAAGGTCGGAAAAGAGACAAGGGCACTCCAGGTTCCCTGCGGGTCAGAAACATATGGCTACAGTGGGAAAAACAACGGATAGAATGCCTCCCCGGAAACTACAGCAGATATAGATCAATGAAAAAGGCATAGAAGAAAAGGAAGGGTAAGGAAGAATATAGAAGAAAAGGAGGAGAAAAGGGAAGAGGATAAGATCGGAAAAGAGACAAGGGCACTCCAGGTTCCCTGCAGGTCAGAAACATATGGCTACAGTGCGGAAAACAACAGATAGAATGCCTCCCCGGAAACTACAGCAGATATAGATTAATGAAAAAGGCATAGAAGAGAAGGAAGAGTAATTAAGGAACAATATAGAAGAAAAGGAGGAGAAAAGGGAAGAGGATAAGATCTGAAAAGAGACAAGGGCACTCCAGGTTCCATGCAGGTCAGAAACATATGGCTACAGTGCGGAAAACAACAGATAGAATGCCTCCCGGGAAACTACAGCAGATATAGATCCATGAAAAAGACATAGAAGAAAAGGAAGGGTAAGGAACAATATAGAAGAAAAGGAGGAGAAAACGGAAGAGGATAAGGTCGGAAAAGAGACAAAGGCACTCCAGGTTCCCTGCGGGTCAGAAACATATGGCTACAGTGATGAAAACAGCAGATAATCAGCAGATAGAATGCCTCCTCGGAAACAGCAGCAGATATAGGTCAATGAAGAAAACATAGAAGAAAAGGAAGGGTAAGGAACTATGTAGAAGAAAAGGAGGAGAAAAGGGAAGAGGATAAGATCGGAAAAGAGACAAGGGCACTCCAGGTTCCCTGCGGGTCAGAAACATATGGCTACAGCAGGGAAAACAACAGATAGAATGCATCCCCGGAAACGACAGCAGATGTAGATCCATGAAAAAGACATAGAAGAAAAGGAAGGGTAAGGAACAATATAGAAGAAAAGGAGGAGAAAAGGGAAGAGGATAAGATCGGAAAAGAGACAAGGGCCCTCCAGGTCCCTGCGGGTCAGAAACATATGGCTACAGTGGGGAAAACAACAGATAGAATGCCTCCCCGGAAACTACAGCAGATATAGATCAATGAAAAAGACATAGAAGAAAAGGAAGGGTAAAGAACAATACAGAAGAAAAGGAGGAGAAAAGAGAAGAGATAAGATCGGAAAATTTGACAAGGGCACTCCAGGTTCCCTGCGGGTCAGAAACATATGGCTACAGTGGCGAAAACAACAGATAGAATGCCTCCCCGGAAACTACAGCAGATATAGATCAATGAAAAAGACATAGAAGAAAAGGAAGGGTAAGGAACAATATTCAAGGAAAGGAGGAGAAAAGGGAAGAGGATAAGATCGGAAAAGAGACAAGGGTTCCCTGCGGGTCAGAAACATATGGCTACAGTGGGGAAAACAGCAGATAGAATGCCTCCCCGGAAACTACAGCAGATATAGATCAATGAAAAAGACATAGAAGAAAAGGAAGGGTAAGCAACAATATACAAGAAAAGGAGGAGAAAAGGGAAGAGGATAAGGTCGGAAAAGAGACAAGGGCACTGCAGGTTCCCTGCGGGTCAGAAACATATGGCTACAGTGGGGAAAACAACAGATAGAATGCCTCCCCGGAAACTACAGCAGGTATAGATCAATGAAAAAGACATAGAAGAAAAGGAATGGTAAGGAAAAAATATAGAAGAAAAGGAGGAGAAAAGGAAGAGGATAAGGTCGGAAAAGAGACAAGGGCACTCCAGGTTCCCTGCGGGTCAGAAACATATGGCTACAGTGCGGAAAACAACAGATAGAATGCCTCCCCGGAAACTACAGCAGATATAGATTAATGAAAAAGACATAGAAGAGAAGGAAGAGTAATTAAGGAACAATATAGAAGAAAAGGAGGAGAAAAGGGAAGAGGATAAGGTCGGAAAAGAGACAAGGGCACTCCAGGTTCCCCGCGGGTCAGAAACATATGGCCACAGTGAGAAAACAACAGATAGAATGCCTCCCGGAAACTACAGCAGATATAGATCAATGAAAAAGACATAGAAGAAAAGGAAGGGTAAGTAACAATATAGAAGAACAGGAGGAGAAAAGGGAAGAGGATAAGGTCGGAAAAGAGACAAGGGCACTCCAGGTTCCCTGCGGGCCAAAAACATATGGCTACAGTGGCGAAAACAACTGATAGAATGCGTCCCTGGAAACTACAGCAGATATGGGTCAATGAAAAAGGCATAGAAGAAAGGGAAGGGTAAGTAACAATATAGAAGAACAGGAGGAGAAAAGGGAAGAGGATAAGATAGGAAAAGAGACAAGGGCACTCCAGGTTCCCTGCGGGTCAGAAACATATGGCTACAGTGCGGAAAACAACGGATAGACTAGAATGCCTCCCCGGAAACTACAGCAGATATAGCTCAATGAAAAAGACATAGAAGAAAAGGAAGGGTAAGGAACAATATAGAAGAAAAGGACGAGAAAAGGGAAGAGGATAAGGTCGGAAAAGAGACAAGGGCATGACAAGGGCATTCCAGGTTCCCTGCGGGTCAAAAACATATGGCTACAGTGGCGAAAACAACAGATAGAATGCCTCCCGGAAACTACAGCAGATATAGATCAATGAAAAAGACATAGAAGAAAAGGAAGGGTAAGGCAAAAATATAGAAGAAAAGGAGGAGAAAAGGGAAGAGGATAAGGTCGGAAAAGAGACAAGGGCACTCCAGGTTCCCTGCGGGTCAGAAACATATGGCTACAGCGGGGAAAACAACAGATAGAATGCCTCCCCGGAAACTACAGCAGATATAGATCAATGAAAAAGACATAGAAGAAAAGGAAGGGCAAGGAACAATATAGAAGAAAAGGAGGAGGCATTCTAACTGTATTTCGCCTGTAAAATACCAGTCAAAACTTACATTTTCTTACCAATTTTGGCGCCGCATTCTAATTGTGTTTCTGCATATTTACAGGTGTTTCCTCAGTTAGAATGCGACTGCCGTGGGGGGGGGGCCAAACGGGCCACCATCACGCGAAGCCAAAACCGCATTCTAACTTTGTTTTTAACGGTATATGTCTATCAAATTCAACATTATTCAACGTGATATTATGATCTATGATGTAATAATTATGTAATATATGATGTATATAATGTGGACATGATATCCACATATATCCACATCAATGTGCTACCTGTCCCTGGTGCCCATCCCAAGGCCCAAAGAATTCACGCCGCGGTACCACCAGCTCCACCGGGTGGTGGCCCGGCAGCGAAATTTTGACCGCTGAAGGGAACAGCTCCGCCCCCTGAGATGGAAGTTCTACGGGGAAACCTTGGGAATATGATGGGTACATACAGTAATGGAATATGTCGAGGAACCAGCATGATACCGGGTTTAATCTGAAAACGGCGATATAATCCACAAAAATATCAAGAATCATGGTTTTGTTGGTGCTATTTGGGGATATGACCGAGTGGAACTAAGGGGATATCGGATATGATGCGGATACTTTGGGATATGTCCGGCAAACAATAGGGCTTGGTCTGATTTAAACATGATGCTATGAAGATATTATTGGGAATTAATGAGATACTAATGGGATACACTACCAAGAACAATCTTGAAGTTTTAATCTTCAATACAAGGGAAGGCGGGCCCCAAGGCATTCAGACTTGGGAGCGCCTCATGCCCAAACGCGATAAATTTCGTATTTAATGTCCCCCCACAAAAATGAAAGCAAAAGTATGAACATATTACGATATATGATGTAATGTGTACGTGTACGACATAACAATAAATTTAAATATTATAATATATAGAATTATATATATGTCTATCAAATTCAACATTATTCAACGTGATATTATGATCTATGATGTAATAATTATGTAATATATGATGTATATAATGTGGACATGATATCCACATATATCCACATCAATGTGCTACCTGTCCCTGGTGCCCATCCCATGGCCCAAAGAATTCACGCCGCGGTACCACCAGCTCCACCGGGTGGTGGCCCGGCAGCGAAATTTTGACCGCTGAAGGGAACAGCTCCGCCCCCTGAGATGGAAGTTCTACGGGGAAACCTTGGGAATATGATGGGTACATACAGTAATGGAATATGTCGAGGAACCAGCATGATACCGGGTTTAATCTGAAAACGGCGATATAATCCACAAAAATATCAAAAATCATGGTTTTGTTGGTGCTATTTGGGGATATGACCGAGTGGAACTAAGGGGATATCGGATATGATGCGGATACTTTGGGATATGTCCGGCAAACAATAGGGCTTGGTCTGATTTAAACATGATGCTATGAAGATATTATTGGGAATTAATGAGATACTAATGGGATACACTACCAAGAACAATCTTGAAGTTTTAATCTTCAATACAAGGGAAGGCGGGCCCCAAGGCATTCAGACTTGGGAGCGCCTCATGCTCAGACTTGAGAATATCATGTGTTCAAACTTGAGAACTGCATTTCTTTCTTCCGAAAAGAATATGTTAGTAAAGCCCTCCGCAATTCAAACCGCAGCCTCTTTAGTTTCTCGGAAGGGTAGGTTTTGTGGCCGATGTGCTGAACATGTCTATACATGTCTTGACATATTTTGAAGACAGATTTGCACGTATCTACGGTACCAATCCTAACAGTGCTTTCAAGACATTGCAAATTCCAATCAAAGATGCTACTTAATTGGCTGGTACCAGGGGGACCACACATATGTCTATTATTACTTACAAACATGTGCTGCATGTATATAAACTGATGTTAATTCAAATTCAATGTATATTTTTATACTTGATGCAATGTGTACATAAGATCCACATCAATGTCCTCCCTGTCTCTGGTTCCCACCCCATGGCCAAAAGAATTCACGCCGCGGTACCACCAGCTCCACCGGGTGGTGGCCCGGCAGCGAAATTTTGACCGCCGCTGAAGGGAACAGCTCCGCCCCCTGAGATGGCACTGTGATGATTATAGTGCTCAGAGTTGAGAAAATCATGTGTTCAAACTTGAGAATTTCCTCCGAAAAAAGAAATATTGGTAACCCCAACAAAGGTAGGTTTTGGGGCCGATGTGCTTTCTTTGTGGGGGCGGGTGCTGAGCATTAACATATTTTGAAAACAGATTTGCACATATCTATGGGACGAAAATGAACCCAAAAAACAAATCCTAACAGTGCTTGCAAGACATTGCAAATTCCAATCAAAGATGCTACTTAATTGGTTGGTACCAGGGGGACCACACATGTCTATTATCACTTACAAACATGTGCTGCATGTATATAAACTGATGTTAATTCAAATTCAATGTATATTTTTATACTTGATGCAATGTGTACATAAGATCCACATCAATGTCCTCCCTGTCTCTGGTTCCCACCCCATGGCCAAAAGAATTCACGCCGCGGTACCACCAGCTCCACCGGGTGGTGGCCCGGCAGCGAAATTTTGACCGCTGAAGGGAACAGCTCCGCCCCCTGAGATGGAAGTTCTACGGGGAAACCTTGGGAATATGATGGGTACATACAGTAATGGAATATGTCGAGGAACCAGCATGATACCGGGTTTAATCTGAAAACGGCGATATAATCCACAAAAATATCAAAAATCATGGTTTTTTGGTGCTATATGGGGATATGACCGAGTGGAACTACGGGGATATCGGATATGATGCGGATACTTTGGGATATGTCCGGCAAACAATAGGGCTTGGTCTGATTTAAACATGATGCTATGAAGGTATTATTGGGAATTAATGAGATACTAATTGGATACACTACCAAGAACAATCTTGAAGTTTTAATCTTCAATACAAGGGAAGGCGGGCCCCAAGGCATTCAGACTTGGGAGCGCCTCATGCTCAGACTTGAGAATATCATGTGTTCAAACTTGAGAACTGCATTTCTTTCTTCCGAAAAGAATATGTTAGTAAAGCCCTCCGCAATTCAAACCGCAGCCTCTTTAGTTTCTCGGAAGGGTAGGTTTTGTGGCCGATGTGCTGAACATGTCTATACATGTCTTGACATATTTTGAAGACAGATTTGCACGTATCTACGGTACCAATCCTAACAGTGCTTTCAAGACATTGCAAATTCCAATCAAAGATGCTACTTAATTGGCTGGTACCAGGGGGACCACACATATGTCTATTATTACTTACAAACATGTGCTGCATGTATATAAACTGATGTTAATTCAAATTCAATGTATATTTTTATACTTGATGCAATGTGTACATAAGATCCACATCAATGTCCTCCCTGTCTCTGGTTCCCACCCCATGGCCAAAAGAATTCACGCCGCGGTACCACCAGCTCCACCGGGTGGTGGCCCGGCAGCGAAATTTTGACCGCCGCTGAAGGGAACAGCTCCGCCCCCTGAGATGGCACTGTGATGATTATAATGCTCAGAGTTGAGAAAATCATGTGTTCAAACTTGAGAATTTCCTCCGAAAAAAGAAATATTGGTAACCCCAACAAAGGTAGGTTTTGGGGCCGATGTGCTTTCTTTGTGGGGGCGGGTGCTGAGCATTAACATATTTTGAAAACAGATTTGCACATATCTATGGGACGAAAATGAACCCAAAAAAACAAATCCTAACAGTGCTTGCAAGACATTGCAAATTCCAATCAAAGATGCTACTTAATTGGTTGGTACCAGGGGGACCACACATGTCTATTATCACTTACAAACATGTGCTGCATGTATATAAACTGATGTTAATTCAAATTCAATGTATATTTTTATACTTGATGCAATGTGTACATAAGATCCACATCAATGTCCTCCCTGTCTCTGGTTCCCACCCCATGGCCAAAAGAATTCACGCCGCGGTACCACCAGCTCCACCGGGTGGTGGCCCGGCAGCGAAATTTTGACCGCCGCTGAAGGGAACAGCTCCGCCCCCTGAGATGGCACTGTGATGATTATAATGCTCAGAGTTGAGAAAATCATGTGTTCAAACTTGAGAATTTCCTCCGAAAAAAGAAATATTGGTAACCCAAACAAAGGTAGGTTTTGGGGCCGATGTGCTTTCTTTGTGGGGGCGGGAGCTGAGCATGAACATATTTTGAAAACAGATTTGCACATATCTATGGGACGAAAATGAACCCAAAAAAACAAATCCTAACAGTGCTTGCAAGACATTGCAAATTTCAATCAAAGATGTTACTTAATTGGTTAGTACCAGGGGGACCACACATGTCTATTATCACTTACAAACATGTGTTGCATAATATATATATATGATGTATATATATGATATATATATATATTTATATATGATGTATATATAATAATATATATATACTGTATATATATAATGTATACATATATATATATAATGTATACATATATATATATGATGTATATATATATATATATGATGTATATATATATATGATGTATATATATATATGATGTATATATATATATATGATGTATATATATGATGTGTATATATATATGATGTGTATATATATATGATGTATATATATATATATGTATGATGTATATATATATATATAATACATATGTATATATATATATAATGTATATATATATAATGTTTATATATATAATGTGTATATATATATAATGTATATATATATTATGTATATAATGCATATATATATAATGTATATAAAATATATTTATATTATGTAATATTATGTGTATATATATGTAATGTAATTATATATATATATGTGCATCTTCCAAAATGCCTTAATTTCAGCCTTTTCTCAAATATCAGCCTGCGGACTTTCCGGGCAGAAAATGACACCTCAGGCGGAAAGTGGTTTTATCCATATGTTGAGGTATTCTGATAAGATCCTGGTGGACGATCCAGGTGAAAAGAAATGCTCTGTGGGTGATGTTCGCTGTTTTTTTATTCTGGTTTTGAAATGTGATATTTTTTTTCGGGCGGAAACATCCACGAAACGGGCGAAAACACCCACGAAACAGGCGAAAACACCCGAAATGAGATTTTCCTGAATTTTGAAACAGTAAACTTCTTTAACACTGTTATCCGTCTGGTTTTTTACCTCATGGTATCTCAACAATATATAGTTTTAGTGGGCATCTTAACCAAACATCATCAAAATCACTAAAAACACCATCCGGCAGAAAAAAATACCCCAAACGAAAAGATTCCATTCGGGCTAAAATATCAGCCTGAACAGATTCGGGTTGAAAAAACGGCCTGCGGAAGGCCTAAGTATATATACATACATTATATTATTTATATATATATATTTATTTATTTATATTTATTTATTTATATTATATTATATATATACAATGTATTAATATTTATATATATATTAATATATTTATATATATATTCAACATTGTTCAACATGATGTTAATTCAAATGTATACGTTTTTTCCCCACCTGCCAGGTGAGGGTTGTTAGATTTTATGTCAGTTGCCTGCTCCTCCTCTCCTCTTCTCCTCTCCTCCTCCTCGTCGTCCTCCTCGTCGTCCTCCTCGTCGTCCTCCTCGTCGTCCTCCTCGTCCAACTGCGACCCGCGATCCACAGTGTTCTCTGTCGGACCTCAACCACGACCATCCCCGCCCAGTGTTCCCTGCCGGACCTCAACCACGACCATCCACGCCCAGTGTTCCCTGCCGGACCTCAACCACGACCATCCACGCCCAGTGTTCCCTGCCGGACCTCAACCACGACCATCCACGCCCAATGTTCCCTGCCGGACCTCAACCACGACCATCCCCGCCCAGTGTTCCCTGCCGGACCTCAACCACGACCATCCACGCCCAGTATTCCCTGCCGGACCTCAACCGCGAGTATCCACGCCAAGTGTTCCCTGCCGGACCTCATGTAGGAAGATATGGGACAAAGAATGTGCAGAAGAAAGTTAGAAAGAATGTCAGAAAGATTTTCAGAAGATATGCCAGATAGAATGCCAAATAGAATGCCAGATAGAATGCCAGATAGAATGCCAGAAGATATGTCAGAATATATGCCAGAAGATATGCCAGATAGAATGCCAGATAATATGCCAGAAAATATGCCAGATAGAATGCCAGATAGAATGCCAGAAGATTTGCCAGATAGAATGCCAGAAAATATGCCAGAAGATTTGCCAGATAGATATGCCAGAAGATATGCCAGAAGATATGTCAGAATATATGCCAGAAGATATGTCAGATAGAATGCCAGAAGATATGTCAGAATATATGCCAGAAGATATGCCAGATAGAATGCCAGATTGAATGCCAGAAGATATGTCCGATAGAGTGCCAGAAGATATGCCAGATAGAATGCCAGAAGATTTGCCAGATAGAATGCCAGAAGATATGCCAGATCATATGCCAGAAGATATGCCAGATAGAATGCCAAATAGAATGTCAGAAGATATGTCAGATAGAATGCCAGAAGATTTGCCAGTAAGAAAATGTATAAATGTCATGGTGGGGATCACACGAAGTAAAGTAATTAAGTTGATGCAATGTGTACAAAATATCCACATAAATGATGCCCATCCCATGGCCACAAGAATTCACGCCGCGGTACCACCGGCAGCGAAATTTTGACCGCCGCTGAAGGGAACAGCTCCGCCCCCTGAGATGGCAATGGGGACCACATAAAAAAAAAGAATATACATGCACACAGAGGCGTGGGAGTATACTTGAGGCCCAGGGGTCGGGGTCGAAAGCTAGCATGGCAGGGAAATTGGCATGAAAACACAAAGGGCATAGCGCAGCTGCGGAGCTTTTTCGGCAACGTGGACGAGCGGGTCTGAAGCTGGGGCGTGTTGGTAAGGTGAAACGTCAGACCTACGTATTGAGGCGATGTATGCTGAAGGGGACGAGGACGAGAACATATGATTATCCTGTGCTGTCGCTCGAAGAGGATGAGGAAATTCAGCAAACCCAACTTGATGATCATTGATTGGGGAAGATTCAAAGGTCCACCTTCGGCAACGGAGTAGCGCGGGAAGAAGTAACGCAGTGCAAAAGCGAAGTT
>CAMXCT020002952.1:15000-80774 GCA_947184155.2 Cladocopium goreaui
TATGGAGTAAGGCGAAAACAATCCAAAATACATAATTTTGACGGCGGCTCATATAATGGGATAGATACGCCTATAGGAAACAATATGATCAAAGGAAGTTTAGTTAGCATACTTCCGAGTTATGGACGAATGGTCATGGTTAGTCTTCACACAGTCATGTCAACCACATCATCATACCAGCTGCATCAAGCAGTTGGGAAGCGAAACAGTAGATCACCGTGTAAAATTTGCGGGTAAAAGAGAGCGCGAACCACTTTATTTTTTCAGCTACGGTGGCCCCAGGGGTGAAAGTTGTGTCTCTCGTCTGTGGTCTTCTGTTTCTCGTGGGTGCTCAGCCAAGGATTTTTTACAGCATATTTGATAAAATATTTAAATAACATGCAGTAAATATAATGGATGTTTGCTCAAGCAAGGTAGATGTGAATCCAGAATTGACAACATCATATCAAAAGTTGAAAGAACAACTTCCAAAGTGCACCTTACAATGGAAATATTTGAAAAGTTCTTGTTCACCAAGAAATACCAAGAAATATATATATATATATTTCTCGTTAAAAGCTTGATACATTAACCCATTCGCCCCAATAAGCTCTGAATCCAACTGGCACTTCTTGGCACTGGTGGATCCTGGTGGGATTCCATGGCCGCATCCCCCAGCGCCTCCAGGCGAAGCCTTTACCGCCTTTACCAATCTGCCAGTGAGACTCAGGTGGACATGCGCAACCTGCCAGGTTCCAGGAGCAACTTCAGTTGAAAAGTTGAAACATGTTGAAACCATGACCTCCAGCCTTGCCACAGAAATTTGAATCATGATTCTTTTAATGAAATTCTGAAGTCTGAATCGCGTGGCGCTAGCCGCTGGACCTCTGAACTTTTTTTCTGAGGGTCGCAACAGCATTGGAAGCCATGGAGGCCTCAATGGTGTGGTGCGCGATCTCGTTGGGATTCTCAATCTTGCTAATGCGGTGGGCGGTGATGCGGTCCTGGTGTCACAGCGAAGGGGCCCCAACTTACCAACGTGCGAAAAACTGCCTGCCTTGTGTTGGTGAACGAAAAAACATGAAAGTATGACTTGTGGTAGCTTTCTGATATCTACTGTACATTGTATAATTATGTATAATTGACATTAATTGACAACGTTCAAAATCTGTCCAAACCTGTTTATAGTCATAGTCTATATATGTCTATATTCTGTTCATCATAGCCCATCTGGCACTGGAACTGGATGTTTGATCTGCAGACTGAGTCAGGCTTCTGCAAGGAGTCAGCAGCAAACAGCTACGACATCTACAGCAGCAATAACCGCCTCAAAAACAGCACATCTGCTGCCTCGTCATTCCAATTTCGAAGATGTCCATAGACACCTCAATGCTTGGACTGGACCACCCATCACAACCTTATGATATCTTATCATATGGTTTCCTAACAGTCAATGTAAGCGCGGCACGGATGTAGTCACCCACTTGAAAATCTGGACCGTTGGAGACCTTCACAATATTTCACAATATACCAGGGAGACTCATGCCACTGCAACTCATCGGAAAGTGCTTTCAAGACATGAGGTTTTTTTAGCCTTGACATCAACTCATCAACTAGCTTTTTGTAATTGCAGACCAGCTGCGGCATCACTGTCTGCATACATCTGACACTCCATCCTGCCAGTCCCATCCTAAGCATGTGCCAGCTGTCGGGATCGCATGGAAGTTTCAGTTTCTGCTGACGATGATTTAATCCATGAATCATTGTACTGAACTGGTTTGTTACTAGGTATGCTGTTGTGGGTCAAACGCTTGAGCATTTTCACAATATACTAATGCAATCTAATGCACTCCTCTTTGTTTCAGAACTGACTCGACTTTTAAGTGCCTGGCGTTCAAAGTCACAATCATCCCAAGCTGCTGCATCTGCATGCCCTCAACCTCAGCCAAAGAACCGCTTGAGAGCGTGAATTGAGCACGTCTTTTCGAAGCTCTCGATTCAATGGATGGATTTCACAAGAATTCCACAGGAAATATCAGGGAATAATGTATTTAATAACCATTGTTAGACATTTTCAGGGACTATAATCTTCCAACATCTTCCAATCATCCAATCCTTGGATCCATGGAAAAATCACTCCCCAAGGTCCAAACACATGCAACGAGAGTCAACATGTGGAGCTCCCGGCCGTTGACGCCTCGGCAGCCAGTACGACACAGTCACCACAGCAATGGCCTTGCTTTATAGTAGGATTTAACATGGTTTTAACATGTTTTAACCATTTAATTGTTGGATTCAATGAGACTAATGGGATATTATGGGATATTCATGGGGATATCCTGGGAAATCACTCCCAGCAAGGAAGAATCAGGACTCAGTATTAGTGTGAATTGGGTCCAGTTTTTTTCTGCTTGCAAATGGATCAAATGATGCAAGACAACAAACAAAAGTGGAATGTATGTGGAATGTGAGTCTGAGGTTCATGCGTATGGACTCATCAGGCCCCATGTTCATGCCATTCTGGCGCTTCTCTTGGACCTCTCCGCTGAAGGGGCTTTTGGAAACGGGCACAAATTGGAAGGTATATTGCATCCATTTTTTCGAGTTCGAGGAGTGGGAACATCATGGAACACCTAAAATAACAATTTTTGGACTCCAAATGAATCCCATCACATTTCATCGGAATAGGTTGCTACTTAATCATCTTAATCTGCACATTTTTTTCTGCAGCACTTCGCGGCTTGGCGAGTTGAGCGAGTTGTTTTCCGAGCATCAGGCCCCGTCTTGCAGCATTCGGATGGTTACTGGTGTCAGGGTATGGGCCACCGCCTTGGCGCCACCTGGAAGAATGGCAAAGTATGGCAATCGGAATAGAGAAAATGAATGGAAAATGATGATTCATCAATTTCATTAATTTCATCATGTTTCATCAATATTAATTGATTATAATGATATATAATGATTATATATAATTATTAATCAGCAGACTTAAGATATTTAAGGGTTCCAAAATTTAAAACAAAACCCAAACGATAATAATTGCCACAGAAACATCGACAATGATCATTACTTTGTGAAGAATCGATGTCATCAGCTCGCTGTGCCATTGGACAGCAGTGCTGTAGATATTTCTGCATGGTTCCAACCAGATATCTATCACCCAAGGATATGATATGACAATATATGACATGATTACTATACTTCAAAAAAAATGCTTTTTGCTCTGTGTTCAAATAAAGCTCTGCTGTAGCATACTCTGGCCTCCCAATATCTAACATCACCTAATAACATCATTTAACCCCAAGATCTTCAACATGTTTCAAATGTTGGGTTGCAGTGCTATCCTTTCCGGCTGCTTGACGCCTTGTGGTGCTTCTTGAGCTCGACCACCACCCTCGGTGAGTCTTCAACATCAGCTTGCAGGGATTTCCATGATCCTTCCACAATCTGACAAGCAGCAACTCATACCGATACCTTCAATATCTTTCAATAGGAGTAGACGGGTTGAGGAATGTTGAGGAGTTCAATGTGATTCGAAACAATTCGTCGCCTACTCTACAGTAGATGTCTTTGTTATTCGTTGTTTCTCTCTACCCAAACTCCGGAACTACATGCGAAGGCAAGCGTATGCAAACACAATAAGATCTCATCAAATGCGAATGGCAATGGCAGAGCACGAATGCAAATCCAGGAACGTCGTTCAAGAAGCCAGCCAGGCCCTGTCCCGGATTTCATGGTGTTTCTAAGCTGCAACATGCTGCAACCAGTTGCGATGTGACACACGAAAAACTCTAAGCAAGGGCACTCCTGCCTGGGTTGCAGGTGGGTTCATGGCTGCCTGGCATCTCCCATCGATGGCTGTAAGTCTTGATCAGTTTTCGATTCACCATCTGCTGCATGGATATGGGGTCCCATATGAACAGCCAGCACAGCCTCAGGCTGATCAAAGCCTCCACCACCTCCACCATAGCCTTCAAACTGCACACAAAACATCCTGACACAAAGTCTGTTCGAACTTCAATCCAATTCTTGTAGATATATATGTAATGATATATATATATATTTGTAACTATAACATATTGTAATTATACTAATAATTATCATGATTATCTATGAATAATGACAATATACAGTAAATACAATGCTTTGATACAAATCTTTCTCATCTTGACATGCAAGACAAAATTCAGTTCCGATTGGATTGGAATTTGTCCACTTCTCCCGAGATTTCGAGCGGATTTCTGCCAAGGCCTTGGGCGGCTGCAAAACCGCCACCGCCACCACCAAACATGGCGAGAAGCGTCGAACCCCTGCGCCCACATTCTTGACATGTGGACCGATGTCTAAACCCATCACCCAAGATGCAAAGTTGCAAGTCAAAAGAAGCTGGTCCAAATCTTTCTTGTTGAAAGTGGTGGTCTGGTTCAAGACTCACACAAATCTGTCACAGTCATGAGAATCCACCGTGCACTGCAACAACTCTAATGTCATTCCATTTCTTGTGTCTTGAGAATTCTTCAGAGACCCTGAGACTCAGTGCAAATACACGAGGCAACAAGACTTCAGAAATTCATAGCATCGAACAACGTGCCCTGCACAAACTCAGATGTCCCGTGGTAGAAAACAAAAGACATCACCACACATCTCAGCAAACCTCGCCTCCACACTATGGCTCTATCCAATCTGTCCTTTGTGTGACCACTAGTCTGCACTAGCCTTGCCAGCAAGAATTTGTTGCATCAAATCTCTTCTGTCTGATCTGTTGCATCTTTATGTCTTTCAAACTTTTGAGTTGTCAGAAAGTGAAGCTCTGTGTAGCTTTGGCGGCTTTGCATGTCATTGCGAAGCTGCTGTTTATTTTTATCGTCGTGCCATGTCGTGCCATGTCGTGCCATGTCGTGCCTCAGCCAGAACGGCAAGTGGGTTTGGATCAGTTTGTAGCGATGAGTCGATGAGCCAAGATTGCCAGGATAGAATGCACAGATCAAAAGTTTTTCCCAACACAGCCGCTGCATTCCTTGGGCCAAGCCAAGGCCTGACATCTCAGAGATTCGAGTACAGTCCAAACAGCTGGCCAACTCCGTCCTCCATCTCTCCTTGCTGGGAGCAGACCTGGCACTTTGATATTCCTTGATGAACCAGAGACAGTCAGAGGCTTTGACGAGTCTGATATTCTTTGATATTCCTCTATCTTTGCAGCTTTGACAACCAGAGACAGTCAGAGGCAACACCATCCTTGGATTCACTTAGCGCATCCTTTTTGTTGCCACGTCGGATCTTTCATGATCTTCCCCTTGTTGCCCAGACCAGGGTCTGGAGAAACAACAGACCTGCACAGTTTGAAAAGGCGTGACAGAGTGGTGAAAGACTAAGACGCAGGATTTCTTCATCTACAGCGTAGTAGAAAATGAACTACATGCCTGACAAAAAGATACAAAAAGTTGAAGCTTTGCAAAAGATGTTGAAAACTCAGCTACCGCTGATTCCATCTGGATCTGGATGTTTCATGGCCTGGGTCTTCAGTCGCTGGTTGCACGAGCTTCACGCCTCAACACATTGAGATACATTGAGCAAATGGCAATCTGTCCTAAAAGCTTCAGATTTGCAACCACTATTGCCAAACCTAGAAAAGTCAATGGCATTAAATCAAGCTTAATTACACATCACATCACATCACATCACGTCACGTCACGTCACATCACATCACATCACCATCCACAGCAGCAACTACCATTCAGGAAGAAAGCGAAGTGGTGCCAGGCTTCAGGCTTAACCCCTCGCTTAGACTCGTCGCACCATTCCTGCATGTTCTGTATAGATGGAAATAAACTAAATGACAAACAGAAGCTGGTACTACTAAATACAACTCATTGTTTTTGAATATGACAAAATTGACAAAACCAAAAGACACAACAGAACGGTACAAAAAGCGAGCCTTCCATTCATCTCCCCTCGCAATGGAAATGTCGCCGTAAGGCTTTGCCTGCGAGGGTGAGCTTTTGCGCATCCTTCAACCTACTGGATCCACTGGAAGCATGCAATGTGATCAATGTGACTTGAACTCATTTCATTATCATTTCATTATCAATTCATTATCAATTAAGCAGTCTCAAACTCTTGTGTTTTTTCAAGACACTTTGGAGACCTCTTGGCCTCTTGCTTCAAAGACAAATGTGCATCAAAATTTGGTCAATAGGCTGTTCAATGACCATCTTCTTGGTACTTGTAACTTGCGGTTTGCAGCCCCGTGACTGGCCTGCTCCAAAGATACAACCCCGTTCATGTGGAGTGAAAGTAGATCAACAAAGCGGCACGCCGCCGCCTGTCACAAGATTTTGGCGCTTCGAAAACAATGCACTTTAATGCACTTTGTTTGCAAGAACAGAACTTGTTAAAGCACCTGTCCATCAACTGGCCCATCAATCGGTGTCACCAAATGTTTGCAGGGTGAAACACAAATGTGAAAAGACTCAGGAAACAACCAAACACAAATCACCAGGCTAACACAATGTTGCCTCTGCAGTGCATGCTGCACACAGATCCAAGAATGACAACGCATTGTCCTCACAAGTTTGTATAGTTTGGGTGTGAAATGTAAAAAATGTGTCATGTCACTGCATCACTTAGGATTGTTTTTGCAGGCAAAGGAGTTTTCGAGCAATCTTGTTATAGATGCAACTATATGCAACTAGCTTCCATGGAAGCTTCAACCACACAGCTGATTTTTCAGATCCTCATGGAGCGATGCACGGAGCTCTCTGCCCTGGCGGGAAGTGGGACGAGTCCGTCGTCGAAGCCGTGCAGAAAAATATGACGTTTCAAAGTGTGCCGATGTTGCTGAATTAGAAGTCGCAAGAGACATCTGTTTAACATCAATATAGAATATATATATATATTATAGAATATAATAATATAATGGAATCATGATTCACGGCATATCATCTATGGATCAGTCGAAATTTGCCATGGAACAGCAATTGCTTCGCAGCCTGCTTTGCAGACACTTTGTTCAGATCGACCTCGATGCGCTCTTCTTGCTTCACTTGAACCTGTCTGCTGTTGCCAACATTTGCCGATAAGGCCAACACCGAGACACCGAGGACCAACACATGGAGGAACAGAGATGTTTTTGATGTTTTCCTGAAGCCCTAGAAGCTCAAGTAGTGGCTCCTAGGGTCAATCCACAAACCTGGATGATTCCCAAAAAAAGTGGTCTTTCTGTTAGTGTTCAACACCCTTTTTCTCGAGGGGACCGGCCATCGACTCATGCCATCGGATAGCCAGATTTTGTCCAACGGTGCACCTGAGGAGGAACCACCTTCACCGGCACCACACTGCCACCTGTCGCATCAGTCTGACAGCATCTCCCATTTTGGTCATCAAACAGACTGATACGCCAAATTGAGGAGACCCAACCATTGGTTTGCTATAAGATTCTAGGACAATAGGTCAACATTATCCAACAGATAAATTTTGGGGTTGCCATCTTCAAACCTTCAAACATCCAAGACTCCAAGACCTTTCACCGGGCTTGGCGCCTTGCATGTCTTGCATCTCAAGAGCTTGTCTCTTAGGAGGTGGCAAGACTACTTGGACCTGGGGGCGATGCGGATAGTATTAATTGAAAAACAAAGGGCAAACAAGACACAACTTCTTTTATACCGCCGGACTGGAAATTAGAATGCTGTTTTGTTTTCCAATTTTTTTAACAACCAAGTAGAATGTGTCTGGTATTTTTTTAAGAATGCGGCCCCCCATGGGTTCCCAAAAACATTCAAAATATTTGCAGAATTAGCTGGGGAAAACAGTTTTTTCTTTCTCTTATATTAGCAGTTTCAACAGATGATGGGGAAACCAAATGATGGTGAACTTTGTTCTTGTGATGGTTTCGAAATTAACTGAGGAAAGCTTAGAATGCTTCCCTGTGGGTGCTATGGTTGTGTGAAAGTAAAGAAATGTATGAAAACACAGTTTTCCATATACAATCTGGTCTATATCATTGTTCAAGTGTATATATATATTATAATATATATTATATGTGCAAGTATCCATTCCTGGCAGTCCGGCGGTACACACTGAAAGTTAGAATGAGGCTTTTGTGGAAATACATGGATTTCAAGTAAAAAATTTTGCGTACCCCGTGAGAAATCTGGGGCGCATTCTAAGCCTACTTATTTAGTCCTGAAACCCCTAAAAGAATCCGGGACGGCATTCTAAGCTTATTTATTTAGTCCTGAAACTCCTAAAACTCCAAAATTCTTGACGAATTTTCGACCGTCCCGTGTCTTCCATGTACTGCAAATATGCAGAATATATGTATGTAAATTGCAAAAAAACTACCCATGATCAAAAAAATGACAGAATACGCAGAAAAAATGCAATATCGTCATCCGCCGATCCAAGAACACCTCGTTTGCTCACATCTAACATGTATGTACATGTAATCCCTTCCCCCTATTACTAAACCTCCCCCAAATACTAAAAACTAGGTTCCATCTCCAGTTTTGGAAAAATTCAGATTGGCCAATTTGACTTTTAATTGATCCCCTTTAGAAAACAATTTAAAAATAAAGCTACCATTTGTGGGTTTTGCCCCCTAATACTAAAAACTAGTTGATCACCTTTGAATCTTTGCCCAAACCCTTTCACTAGTCCTGCCTCAGAAGCCTGAGCCGCCTCTAATGGCACTACCTCGAGTGAAAGGGTCTGGGTGGTTGAGGAATGTCTGGGAGCTTTCCAGTGAAGTTAGTAGCTTTCGGATGCTTTCGGTCCCTCTCTGTACGCCCCTCAGAAAGTCAATGTTTCTTGCAAAGCTAAAAAGGTGTGAAGAGGTCTTCCATTATCTTCTATTGTCTTATCATAAGTCTTAATTGTCAATGCCGGGCCCTCCAATCAAAGACATTTGAGATCATTTGAGTCGTTGTTTCTTAGCCCAATGCCCCCCACCAGTCCAGCTGCGAAACCACACTCGGCATCTCAGTCTATATTTCTATACTGCAAAATGTTGAAACTAACAGCACAAGTGCCAAAATAATCCAAAATATCAAGAAAAGGAAATCCAGATCCAATTTCAGAGGACTTTGTTCAATCTTGTTCAGCATCACTACTCTTCATCTAAATTCCAAAATCGTCCAAATTCCACCATGGATAAGCCATCAGCAGAGTCTGGATCAGGCAAGCTTTGCCGCTCTTCTGCCTGACAGAATGCATATTAAATTTCAGCTAGAATGCCGATATTTATGCCAGAAAGGATGCCAGATCGAATCTCAGAATATATGTCAGATAAAATGTCACTTGGTGGGGGGGTCACTCGAAGAAAGTAATTTGGTTGTGACTTGGAGATTACTGTGGGTGGAAGCCAAGCTGTGTGAACACAGTCTCTTGTCTGTGCTTCAGGCGGCAGAGAATGCAGGATCCTCCACCTTGAGTGTCCCAGCTCAACTGCGTCAAAATCGAATGCAGAACGTGTGCAATATGCAGTCAGAAAGTGGAGTGAACAAATTCAATTAATGGTACAATTTGTATAGTGATACAATTGATACAATTAATTATAATGACACGAACACAGATACAGTATAGATATCAAAATAATCATTAGATACCAACAGATCCAAATGTCAAATAGATTCTAAAAAACTAATCACTTCCCCCTACTGTAATACTAAACGCACCCCCCTATTAATACACACCTCAGGTAGTTTTTATTATTAGGGAGGTATTTATTGTTAGGAAACCCTACTAATCAATTTAAAACCTTAATAATAAAAACTATATAGTTTGTTCGATTTCAAAATCAATTAAATTTCCTTAAATAACGCAATTAAAAAATTGCCAAAAATTGGATTTCGAAGCGGACCCTATTAATAAAATTTAAACAGTAACAATAAAAACTATTTTTTGCGATTTCAAAATCAATTAAATTTCCTTATATAACGCAATTAAAATATGGATTTCGAAGCGGCCCCTATTAATAAAATTAAAACCTTAATAATAAAAACTAGTTTGTTCGATTTCAAAATCAATCAAATTTCCTTATATAACGCAATTAAAATATGCCAAAAATTGGATTTCGAAGCGGACCCTATTAATGGAATTAAAAACCTTAATAATAAAAACTAGTTTTTGCGATTTCAAAATCAATTACATTTCCTTATATAACGCAATTAAAATATTGCCAAAAATTGGATTTCGAAGCGGTCCCTATTAATAAAATTAAAACCTTAATAATAAAAACTAGTTTGTTCGATTTCAAAATCAATTAAATTTCCTTATATAACGCAATTAAAATATTGCCAAAAATTGGTGTTCGAAGCGGGCCCTAATAATAAATTAATAGCCCTAATATAAAAAACTACAATAAACACCCGGGTGTTAACTAGTTTTTGTTATTGGGGGGCAAAACCCACAAATGGTAGCTTTATTTTTAAATTGTTTTCTAAAGGGGATCAATTAAAAGTCAAATTGGCCAACCTGAAATTTTCCGAAATTAGAGATGGACCCTAGTTTTTAGTATTTGGGGGACGTTTAGTAGTAGGGGGAAAGGATTAAATCTAAAATATGTTCAAATCTTTTCATAACATTGGGATCTTCGAAAAACCCTCAGCTTTTCCACATCTGCAGAATGACTGTCCAGGCATGACTGTCCAGGCGTGACTGGGGCCACTGCTGCACTCAGCTGGGGGGACAGCTCTCCCTGAGCCAACAGCGCAAGCCGTGTCCCCCATCAACTGCAGCTCTAAGAAATGATCTGGGTCAATTATATACAGTATTGTGAATTCGTACCTAAAGTTCTGCTAGGCTCTCGGTGTTGGTAGGGCATCTGATTTCAAAAAACACTCAGCTTGACCAAAAACTCAACAGCCTTGCGCTGCACCCTTCCTTTATTATCCTTTATTATCCTAGTATGTACCAGTGCTCCATGGAACGTCCATTCAATTTTGCTGAGGATGATTTCTGGCAGGATTGTTTGCTCAGTACTTGGAAAACAGTATCCTCAGAAGCGTGACGCAAAACGCTCAAATGACCTCAATGTCAACTGGATCTTTCGAAGGTTGCACAGCCCCCTGCAGGTGACTGGTGGTTCATGGAAGGCAAGTCTATCGGGACATCATGCATTTCTCGCTGGCCACTGGCTACTGAGTCCAAGATTCTAGAGAATCCAACACGACAGGAGGTTTTTCTTTCCTGTCTTGTCTTATCTAGATTGCTGATGGCCTGCCTACAGCAATGGCATGCAAGGCATAAGGACTTCTCTTTTTTGCACAGGATTGGGTCCAAATGAGTCAAGGCTTCGAGATGCTTAGGTCGGTTCACGGAGTTCACGGCGAGTTCACGGGTGAGCAGCGTTCCATTCCTTTACTTTGGGGTGATCACCGACCCGCTCAACCAAGGCTTTCAATCGAGGGCATTCATCCAGAATAGTCGTTCTGACGCCATATGCATAGCAATCGGTGAGAAATCCCAAGCCCATGACCTGAGTCTGAAAATGGTAGATACGTGCCCCAAAAAATGCCGTTTAAAATCATTTAACTGCGGAGAATCTGAATAATCCATTGGGCATTTTCTTATATATATTTTTCAAAGAATTCCAAGGTGTTTATACGTGTTTGATGTTTTGCTCACAGATCTTTTGGTGCCCAAAGGTGCCAATGCTCACTCGATCCGATGCTTGAACTGAAGTCAAAACACGTGCATGTCAACAATACAAGCTAGAAAATCCCAGAAATATGAAATTATATGAGCCATGGTCAATACTCACTATATGGTTGATGGTCATCCCATCCATAATAAGGATCCTTATAATGGTTATTATAAATCCCTATGAACCATTGGATGACTAGCCCCTATTAATGGTTATTAACCATGTGGACCATGAGTATTGACCACAGCTCATATGAATATCAGAGCTATCATGAGCTATCCACAACTCAGTCCTTCCTTACTTGGTGATCTGCAACTCTGCAACTATACCTGTTGTCCAACTATTATTTTCGCTAAAGTTGCTGCTCCCTATGTCAGTCTTAAGTCTTCAGTCTAGCAACATAGAAGCTGAGGTCGCAAGTTGTCATGGTCTCGCCACAAAAGTATGGGCCACCAGAGTTCTCTAGGGCACGTTCAAGTTGACCGAACCTGTAGGGAAGGGCAATTTCATTCAGGGCTTGCAGCACTTCTTCCTTTTGCGCATCAGATATTGGCACCAAGGGCTCTTTGGTTGCAGGATTTCGTCCCAAGATCGATCCATACCATACTGAGGGAAGCAGTTTCTTAATGTCAGTTAAAGCCTCCTCAATCGCATCAACTTTGAGCTGAAGCTTGTGATCCTCAGGATACAAACCACTTTGTCTCCCAGCCCATCGTAAGATTGCCCCACTTTGTGCGTAAGTCACACCATCCAGCTGCAGAACTGGCACTTGGCCGTATGGAAGCTTCCCCTCTTTGGCCATTTCTCGAATCTCAGCATAGCTGACCCTGTGATCTTCAAACTCAATCTTCCCAATGTAGAGTGCCAGCCGAATTGCTTCTCCGAAACCTTTGATGTCCAGGTAGGTGAACTTGGGAATTGCCATGGCAGCTGTCAAACGATTGAAAGACCTAAACATAAAACAGGCAAGGATGCAGAAAGAGAGTGCCTTCCGACATTGGCGACGAAGCGTTGAACCCATTCAAAGGTTTCAAAGCCTTAGAGTAGTAGCCTAGTGTAGAACTTCAGAGGCCTAGCCCACTATCTGGCAAAGGATATCAAAAGATGCGAGGACACAAACATATTAAAAAGCGTTCACAAAGTTGAGTCCCACCTGCAACTACCATGGTCGCATGTACTGTCTGCATCTTTTCATGAAGCTCGGAGGTCAGCGCACTGAGCTGTGAGCCCTTTTCAAACATGCAACATGTGTGACAAGGTCCAGTCACCAAGTTCTACTCAGTATGCCCTGATATTGCTAAACATCTCAAGATCAGGCAACGAAGTTTCTGGGTGCTTCCGGGCCATTTCTTCGGGAGACCCCTCCAAATTTGGACCCATCAACTTTTGAAAGTCTTAGCTTCTCGAACCTTTTTCTCAACAGAGAGCACCATTCATCCGCTTTGAGTAGGCTCCAGGGTCAGCAGGACAGGACCGTGCAGAAGTGTGAGCAAGCTACATACACTACAGATTGGCATATTTGGATGTATTTTGAGTGTAAAGACATATCGCTTGACTCCGACTGTGCCTCTGGAAATGGCCTGAGCATGTGCTGAACTACAGCGAGCGGGCCAGAGATGCAACGAGGGAACCATCCTTGCACTTTGTGCAGAGGATTGCATTTTTCACGATGATTAAAAGTACGATGACAGAAGAGGGCTCCTGATCCTTGATGTCTTGTCTAAAATTGTCTAGAGGCGCCTTCAATGAGGCAATAATGAGACAGGGGACAGTACAAAAAGCCGTGCTTTTGCAGCTCTTTGCCAAATGTTACAGCCAAAAAATGGTTTCAATCGATTCAATAATGTGAGTTCGGGTGCAAAGCATTCCATTCCGTCACCTTGGGGTTGTTACCCACCCGCTCCACCAACTGCTTCAATAGAGGGCATCCATCCATAATAGTTGATTTGACACCATCCACATAGCACTCAGTCAGGAATCCCAAGCCCATGACCTCAGTGTCTTTCGAGCAGATTGCATTTGCGCTTCGTAAGTTTTGCTGCTACCGTTCAGAGGCGGCCTGAATCTCAAGCAAGTGTGCCAAGCAAAACCCTTAGCCAGGATGACAGGGCCACCTATATGCTAAGTTCTGGGACTCGTATGGAACTCAGAGACCGCAACTAGTGGCACCATGTGGCACCCTGTCAGAAGGCAGTCCTAAAGTCGGAATACTCTAGACTCTAAACTTCAGCTATCTTCGGCCCTTCGGCAGTTACTACCATGCTACCATTCTCCACATCCTTGTTGGCGATTCTTTCCTGAGTCTTTTGTGTAATCAACAATTGCGGAGCCGATTCAATTTCAACATGAAGGCGCACACGCGCTGGGGCAAGGCGCCGTCCTTTTTGTCACCCCGCTTCTTTAATGCAAAATATTTCAACTAATTATTCAACTGACAAAGCAACCACTCAAAATTTCTTGCAAGCTTGATTCAAGGCTGGTTGTGCCTGAAACATCATGTCATGCACTACTGTACCTATTTTGGTTCTTGAAGCACAATCGTTGAGGTCCCAACAGGTCCTGACTTGCCGCATCTCTCAAAATCCCTGCTACACCTTGTATATACCTTGTATAGTTATACACCCTTGCAAAATAACATACACCTCGAAAGACGAAAAAACCTCTCTTAACATGGCACCTGCGGTCAAGGGTTTTATCTTAACATGGAAAAAAGTCTACCCCACGGATTTTATATTTGCTTCTATGTTGCAGATAATTGGTCATACCCTGGAAGGTTCCATGTCAAATGGTCCAAATCACCAAAACCTGCAAAATACATCAAAATACTGCATCTTTTTCTTTGGTTGACATGGACCATTGCAAACTTGGGTTTCAACATTGATTTTCTGTTAATATTCCATGTTAAAGGGCCAAAGCCCCAATACTGTGTAAATACCGCGTAAAAAGTGCCAAGTTCCATGTTAATCTCTGAAATTGCCAAAATCGTGATTTTTGAGGTTAACCTGGACCATCCCGCACCAGAAACACCCCTCAATTATATAACATGGACAATGAAGAAAACTATTTTTTTTGTCCATATTATTTTGCCAGGGAGTACCTTGTATCTATGTTGACAATCGATCTGGTTCCCCTCCCATGCAATCTAGCGACATAGAACTCCAGATCGCAAATCGTCATCCTTGCACCGCAGAAATAAGGACCACCAAATTTCTCAAGGGCGCGTTCAAGTTGACCCATACGGTAGGGAAGCCAAACCTCGTTCAAGCCTTTCAGAACATCTCCCTTCAACTCATCTGGGATGGGCACCAAGGGCTGTTTGGTGAAAGGATTCCGTCCACAAATTCCACCATGCCATGCGGGAAAGAGCACTCGCTTGATGTCCGTCAGAGTATCATAGATTTCATCACAACGCATTTGAAGCTTTTCATCTTCAGGGTACAAGCCGCTTTGTCGCCCAGCCCATTTCAAAATGACTCCACTCTGTGCGTAGATCTCTCCATCCACTTCCAAAACGGGAACTTGGCCGAAGGGAAGTTTGCCAGCCTTCTCCATTTCTACGCACTCTGCGCGGCTCACCAAGTGGTCCTCAAACTGAACATTCCCAATGTAGAGCGCCAGTCGAATTGCCTCTCCGAAGCCTTTGAGATCCAAGTAGGTGAACTTGGGAAGTGGCATGGCTGTCATTGGAGGATGAGAAGGGACAAATAATATGTCATAATATGTCCAAGTGACAAGATGTGCGACATTTAGGGCACTAGACTCATGGTTTCTGTTTCTGTTGATGCTTGAGTCTCCAGGAACAGGATGAGATCATACACCAAGAAGCACGGGACCTTGCAGAAAAATGCAGAAAAGATGTCTCTAAGATTCTTTAAGTCTGCAATTACCTCTGACCAGCTATCCACTAGCCCAACAGCAGCCGCCTCTGTCATCTGCGACTCTTGGCCCTATCAGCGGAAGCCGTTGTCGGAAAGCCGGATTTGTGATCTGCACTGCGTTATAAACTGCTCAAATGTCTGCAAACAACAGACCCCCCAAATTCCCCAGGCCAGCTCGCTGTCTTTTTTTGGCGCGGTTGCGGCAATTGACCAATACATCGGACAACTTGCCTTCAAGTTGGCCAAAGCCAACTCAAATTGGTGAAAATGTCAGGGTGAAACAAGCCTCAACACCAGTGCTGTGGCCAAGGGATTGTCTCTGTGGATCTTCCTTTTGGTCCATTGTTGTGCTAAGATGTGCTAGGTAAGCTCGCTTCAATGCAAATGGCTCAAGCATGAAGAACGGGGCAGTTGTAGTTGGCTGGAGTTGGGAATCTCCTAAAGTTTCCAAAATAATCTCGCCTTTTTCAGAGAAGGGCCAGCTGGAGGTGTTGTGTTGGTTGGAGTAGAAGTGTAGAATGTAGAAGCTTATGGTACACTGTGGGAATGTTCTGGGACATTTACAGCTCTGTTCGCGAGGCCCGAATTCTATCTACAAGATTCGTCAAGATTCTACAAGCTTCGCCGCCGGAAGCAACAAAAACCACGCTTCGGTCGGCTCTGAGGCGATAAAGGCGTATCTGCTTGACCTTTGCTGGAAACCACTGATCGACCTTCCATCTTTTGGGCTGCTTTTTGTGAGCGCCAACTTTGCGCTGACATCCCAGCATTGACTCCATTCACACTAGCAGTACCAACTTGAAGACCTCCAGGAGTGCGACTCTTGCCTTTGGTTGGACTTGCTGGGGGTTCTTCAGTGATTTCACTCATCTGATCCAACTCGATTCCTCCGCAGAAGGCCTGAACAAAGGTGCGCCAAAGTACTCGGCCTTCTGCATCCTTCTCAGCGAGTAAAACCACCCGATCCTCATCATCTTCTGGAAGTGATCCAGGCATTGCCCAAGACTCGGCCATGGCCGCTTTCAAAGCACGCCGAAAGTCTGGCTCTGAAAGCAGCTCAGCTGAACCCGCCACCGAAGTGAAGCAAGAGGCTTTACTCCAAAGGCGTTGTCGCACTGCATACCGCAATTCCAACACCATGGTTTCCATCTCGGGCTGACCTGCACGGTCCACCATGTCATAGAGCAACGCAACTTGAACACAACCAGAGTCACCTGAGCGCTTCCCACCGGTGGCGGCTATGGCTGCAAGCAGTTCATCTGCTTCTGCCACAGAGATGGAAAGTCTCAAGTGCCCCAGCAAACTGCCTAGCAAATCCCGGTTGATGACAGCTGACTCAGCCAGTTGCCGGTTGGAACCATCAGCAACATCAAATAAGCCCAGGAGGGAGCCTAGGGTAAGTTGGCTGCCCACAAACAGCCTCTGTCGAATGCGATACAACAAGGTCGCAAGTACCAGAACCTGTGGCAAACTATGCGCCACAGAGCGAATGCCTTTGGCCGCAGGCGGTCTTGGTGGCACTGTGTTCCATGACAAAGGTTCTGCCCTGCCACTGGGCCCAATGCCAAGTCGTGGAAGAAGGCTTGGAGGTAGAAGACGACCTTCACAATCCTTGTCAGTGAGCTCGGACAACCACTCCATCTGATTGTGGGTCATGTAAGGTTCAGCCTGCATCAATGCCACCCTGAACTCCTGCTGCGATGCCCTGGCACCCAAACGCTGCAATGCAGGGCCTAGCCGCTTGGCATCGATTTGCCCTGCTGCCTCCAGTGGCACTCCAGCATTGCAGGCCGCTTCAGCAGCAGTGGTCAACTGTGATAAAGGCAAGGTGCCAGTGCCACAACCCCTGACCTGGGCAAAGACGGATTGCACCTCTGCACGTGAAATGCCCAAGGGCAGTACACTCACAGCTTCCATCACTTCTTCCAGGGTGACCACATCTGGATTTCTCGCAAAGAGCCTGAACACCTCAACCCCAGGACCAGGAGATCTTGGTTTTCCAAGCAAACGCTGCGACAATCTCAACAGCACTGCTTCACCCCGGGCATGATGCCCTGCAGGGCCTTGCCGCGCTTGTGCCGCCACCGGTGATGGAGTTGGTGCAAGTCCATGCCGGTACTTTCCCCCCATGGGAGGCCCAGGGTTCAGGGTTGGCATCAGCTTTGGCACCGCAGGGGTTTTGGTGTTAAAACCTCCCAGTGGAGTCTGATTTCCAGCATGCAACGTCTGATCAAAGCCCCTCTCCAGCTGAGCTAGCGCCTCGGGGACATCCACCTTGCCATCAGGGCACTTGGGTAACAACCACCTTGGCTTGATGGAAATGATGGGAACGTGCACAAAACTACCCTGTTCCGATTTCATCCAATTGTTTCAAGATGCTGCTCAAGAAAACCAGGTACACATGAGGAAAAAACACATTAAGATGCATTAAAAAATGCGCTGTGCAAATGGTAGGCACAAAAGCTTCTTCATTTGCTCCTGGCTTTGAGGAAGCAAGCGTTGCACTACAGCTTGGAAGTCGGTCTCGTGCACTGCTGTCACACCATCCTGGCACAACAGTCGATAGATGGAGATGGTCTCAGAGGTGCTGTTGGAGTCAGGACCTTTCATCCCTGGATTCAAAGGCTCCAGGTTCTCATCACGAATCGCCTTGACTCCCACACCACTGATGCGCACTTGCCAACGGCAGGTGGCGGCATTCCAGCTCTCTACTACGCCTTCACAGCCATTCAGTTTGGCACCAAGGGCACTTTGCAAACTATGAACTCGCACTTGTGCACCAGGGAAAACATCCCGGCTGTTGGCATCCTCCACCTAGAAATTTGGGTGTTGCTGGCTTGACCAAGCAAAAAGACCTATCTTTATCTTTATCTATTTGTCATGTCTTTTTCAGGGGGCTTGGACGTCCTGGAAGAAACCCGCTATGAGTGCGTAAGCAGTTTCATCAATATGCATGCATTTTACCTGATGAGTGACCAAAATATGCGCGCTGGAAGCATACTTACAGACTTGCATTATTGAAGTGGCAAAACTGTGTTAACACAACAAATTACAACAGCATCAGTTCGAGGCCACTTTGAAACTCATTGAAAATCCACAGTTTTGGCCTCGCCTGTGAAGCTTTCTGGGCCAGCTCTCCGAGCAAATTCTTGGCCCAATCCTCCAATTGTTGAACTTCAGGAAAAACGCGATGGAGAGCATCTCCAAACCTGGGCTACAGTTGACACTCAAAAAAAACATGAACTGATATAACAATAATACTGCATGTAGTAACAACATATATAGATAATATCGGATATATTTTTTAATCATATTGTATAGTATATTATACATATAATTTGATGATAAATATATATATATATTATAATATATATATAGGGGTAGTGAACCATTCACTCCGCGATGAATTGCCATCTAAAGAGTGGCGATTGTCAGCCAAGTCACATGTCCACAGGCACATGACTTTGGGTGCCCTGCAGGAAGATCCGAACCTCCCGGATCTCCTGATCGCTTAAGCCCAAGGCCATAGAAATCACCGCCCGTTCGAACTCGGCTTCGTTGAGCTGACCGTCACCTTTGTGATCAAAGCTCGCCTGGGGGATGAGCAGTTCCACCAGTTGTGAAATTCAAAAATTCACAAAACCTCCTGTCAATGCCCTGCATGTTTTTTTTGCTACGTAAATATTTGGGACTAACATGGACTAACGATGTAAAGTGTCCTTGTTGTTCTTGCTATTACACACATGAGAAAACAGTCCTTAAATCAAGCCTCTCTTACCAACACGGAAATTCCTGGCAACAGAAGCACTGCATGTTCCAGGCTGGATTTCTTTCCAACTTTAAAAACTTTATGTTGAGGACAAATCATGAAAAAAATATTAAAAAAATATTTTTAAAAAAAAAGTGAAAAGAGAGCGTTTCTGAAGCCAAGCGTAGCTGACAAAGACTTGAAGCCAGTTCTGCCGCCTTGCTTGCAAACCACGACGGACGCGGCTCAGCAATACACGTGCACACAGCTCATGTTCTGGCAGGGAATGCTGAGGAGCTGGTTTTGAAACAAAAGGCGGAGCGCGCCACTCGCGCCTCACCGGAGGGTCCTCGGCTGGTTGAGGAGTTGCTTCAACCACCTTTTCGACCTTTGGTCCAGGGCTGTGTGTGGGCACCTGTGCTCTTGGCGGGGTGGACACAGGCTCTGGTTTGGAGTCCAGGGGTTCGATCCCCTTGACATGTCGGAGTTCTTTGGCATCTTTTTCCGCTTGCCCAAGGACATCGAAGCGTTTGACATAGGCTCGAGAGATCAACTCTAGCCCACTTGGCCTTTTGGAGGAGGATTTCTCAAGAATGTCATCAATCAAGGTCCGCAGGTCTGCACTGTACTGTGGAGGAATGGGTTCGTAGGTCTCACTCACAATCTTGTACACAAGGCCAAGCAATGATTGTCCCTCAAAGGCGTGCTTCAACATGCACATCTCATAGAGAACACATCCCAGCGCCCAAATGTCACTCTTGTATCCATAGGGTTCTGCTTTGCAAACCTCAGGAGACATATAGTATGGAGTACCCACAACTGTCGCAGCCACATCGATGGTGCCCTCCAAAACACGGGAGATGCCAAAGTCACCGATGCGGACATCAAACTCCCCATCGCCTCTAGGGCTGGTGGTTAAAAACACATTGGAGCTCTTCAAGTCTCGGTGCAGGATATGCCTTTGATGCATGTAATTCAAAGCCAAGGTCATCTGTACAAACCAGGTCATGATCTGAGGCTCGGGAATGAGGTCTGCCGCCTGAGTGCGACGTTTCACCTCACCCCTCAAATCACCACTATTGCAGTATTCCATGACTATGATCAGCTCAAGGCTGGCTTCAGTGAGGAAATGATCCCGCAGGGCCACAATATGTGGATGTCTCAAGGCTCGCATGAGCTCAACCTCCTGGAAGGCCAAGTTATGCTCCTTCTCCGGAAGATATTCCAAGCCCACCACTTTGGCCACCGCCTGATCTCCATTTGGATGTTGACCTTTCCGTTCTTCACCACATTTCTCTTCGTTCCAACAAACCAAATATGCTGTGCCATATTGCCCTCGACCAAGCTGTTTGCTCACTTGCCAGCCACTCGAAGCGACAATGCGGTCACATAAGGCGGGCTCACCCATCCACAACGACCAGCGGCCTGCTCGCTGCACGAAGCCATGCCACGGACACGAAGCTCTCAACTACCGGACCGAAATGCCCAAGGTCGGAAGATCTTGGAACAAACAAAGCATGAAAGCGTTCCAAGGAGCCCGCGGTTAGGCAAAATTGGTCACTTTGAAGTTAGTCAGTCTAGTTCAGTCATCTTTGAACATCCTCAACTTCACGTCCCAGGTTCTGGCTGACATTCTAGATCATTCTAGATTAGGCATGACGGAATCATGACGACTTCATGCTGGAGAAATAATAGAGGCAATTTAACAAAATGGAGACTGAACTGACTGAACCGATATTCAGTTTTGAACAATTTAGAAGTCTGTGCTAAAGTCGTCGAACTACTATTGCATCTGCAATCTGCATAAAATTGTTCCCTCGAAGCAACAGACAGCCTCGGCGGCAGACTCTTGTGCAGCTTCTTGCAAAGGTTGCATCACTCCCTGTCGCATTTCTGCAATCACATGGACACACCATTGATGCAGGACAGCACAAAGAATTGATATTTGGTGCATGACTGCCCCAGGCACAAGGCCATGAAAGAGTGCGCTTTCAAAGGCCATCACTGGCCAAGCAAACGAGTCGAAAATGCATGCAATATGTCTGTGTGCACGCACATACATACATACATACATACATACATACATACCATACCATTACATTACATTACATTACATTACATTACATTACATTACATTACATTACATTACATACATACATACATACACACACACAGACATACATACATACATACATACATACGGATGCATATATATATGTGTGTGTGTGTATGTGTGCGTGTGTGCGCATGCGTATGCACATTATGTGTATGTATGTGAATTATTGTTATTATTGTTATTATTGTTATTACTATTACCAGTAGTACCGCACAAGGCGGTGGCGGAAGTTTCAAAAATAGGAAACCTATAGGAGAGCTTGGTTGTTGTGAATCAGGGATGGCAGAGCGAAGCCACTGATGGACCGAAAGGTGCTTGAGGTCTCCTCTCTTTCTCTCTCTTTCTCTGACTATCTATCTATGTATCTATGTATCTATGCATCTATGTATCTATGTAATATGTATCTATGTATCTATGCATCTATGTATCTATCTATCTACCTACCTACCTACCTACCTATCTATCTATCTATCTATCTGTCTACTATCTATCTATCTTTCTATCTATCTATCTACCTATCTATCTGTCTATCTATCTATCTGTCTATCTGTCTACCTGTCTATCTGTGGTGCAGTGTCATTCCGTGTAATGTAGTGTAATGTAGTGTAGTGGAGTGTAGTGGAGTGTAGTGGAATGTAGTGTAGTGTAGTGTAATGTAATGTAGTGTAATGGAGTGTAATGGAGTGTAGTGGAGTGTAGTTGTGTAGTTGTAGTTGTAGTGGAGTGTAGTGTAGTGTAATGTAGTGTAGTTTAGTGTAATTTAGTGTAGTGGAGTGGAGTGTAGTGGAGTGTAGTGGAGTGTAATGTAGTGTAGTGTAGTGGAATTTCGTGTAGTGGAGTGTAATGGAGTGTAGTGGAGTGTAGTGGAGTGTAGTTGTGTAGCTGTAGTTGTAGTGGAGTGTAGTGTAGTGAAATGTAGTGTGGTGTAGTGTAATTTAGTGTAGTGGAGTGTAATGGAGTGTAGTGGAGTGTAGTTGTGTAGTTGTAGTTGTAGTGTAGTGTAATGTAGTGTAGTTTAGTGTAATTTAGTGTAGTGGAGTGTAGTGGAGTGTAGTTGTGTAGTTGTAGTTGTAGTGTGGTGGAGCGTAGTGTAGTGTAATGTAGTGTAATGTAGTCAAGTGTAGTGGAATGTAGTGTAGTGTAGTGTAGTGTAATGTAGTGTAGTGGAGTGTAGTGTAATTTAGTGTAGGGGAGTGTAGTGGAGTGTAGTTGCGTTGTTGTAGTTGTAGTGTTGTGGAGTGTAGTGTAATGTAGTGTAATGTAATGTAATGTATTGTAATGTAGTGTAATGTAGTCAAGTGATGTCAAGTGTAGTGGAAGGTAGTGTAGTGTAGTGTAGTGTAATGTAGTGTAGTGGAGTGTAGTGTAGTGGAGTGTAGTGTAGTGTAGTGTAATTTAGTGTAGGGGAGTGTAGTGGAGTGTAGTTGCGTTGTTGTAGTTGTAGTGTTGTGGAGTGTAGTGTAATGTAGTGTAGTGTAGTGGAGTGTAGTGTAGTGTAATGTCGTCTATTGTAGTGAAGCGAAGCGAAGCGACATCTGAACCTCCAAAAGCGGTCCAAACCCCTAGTGTTTTGAACATTTTTACTTCGAAATGTGCTTCGCACCTCAACGGCGTGCACTTTTTCAACATCCGAACCTCCAAAAGTGGCGCGAACATGTGGTGATTTGTACATTTTGACTTCGAAATGTGCTTCGCGCCACAACGGCGTGCACTTTTTCGACATCTCAACTTCCAAAAGTGGTCTGAGACCGTCAGTTTTTACACTCTTGACTTCGAAATGTGCTTCGCGCCACAACGGCGTGCACTTTTTCATCTCTCATCTGGCCAGCTGGCTCCGCACCCGTGCCTACTTTTCGACCCTCCTGGAAAAACACAGTGTTTCGCGACTTTCCTACCTTTTCGCGCATCTGCATCTTCTTTCTTCTTAGTCTTTCTCTTCTACTCTTCTTTCTTCTAATCTTTCTCTTCTCTCTGCCTCTTCCCTGCTCTGCTTTTCATCTGTCCATATTGTCGGAAGTTTGACTTCTAAACTTCCTTCGATTATTATATATTATATATTCATAATGTGTTTGTGTGCATGTACAGCGGGTGAAACAGATTTGAGTTGTAGGGGATGGATGAAGAGTTGCGGACTCAGAAAAGCCCAATGTGGGCGACAGCATTTTTGACTGCAAAATAATGAAATTATATCAAAGAAAACTAAGTGACAGTCAAATAACATACGTAATTATCAACGTGATTCAACTCAAAAGTACGAATAATGATGAATTATGAAATAGGATCTTGCTTTAAAAAAGTAGTATTAACCATATAAATTGCGTCGCCTCGCTTTGAGCCTCCGTTTGGGAGGGCTGCGGCGCCTGACAGAATTGGCAGCGGAAGGTGTGTTGCTTCAGCTGAAGTTGTCCCTGAGAGTTCCCAAAGGATCCCCAAGGTATCTACGTATCACAGATCTCACACACACACAGGCACACACACACACCCACGCACGCACGCACGCACGCACCCTGCATCAATACCAGTAGTAGACCCAGACAGACAAAAAAAAAATAGACAAACATTTAATTTAATTCATATGCATATATATATATATATTTAATGATATTATATAAGACCCAATGTAGCCATTGTTATGTGTCCCAGTGCTGTCCGGCTTGCTTCCCGAATCTTGATATATGTGTCTCCAGGGCGTCTCCAGGAAGAGAGGATGCACCAATCAATACCAGACTGGTTTCCCACCTCAGCTGCACTGGCTCGCGACTCCCCAGGAAGTTCATCAGCAGCTAACCTCAAGGAATGGGGCACAAGTTCAAGCATTGGCCATGGACTATCGAAAAGAATGAATTTCAGAGCGATCAATGATATGTCTGCAGTTGATGATTTTGATGTGCACAGATGTGCACCTTCGTCTGATTGAATCTGCGCAAAATCCAAGGTTCGCATGATATCACGCTATTCTTGCACTTGCACACTTGCATGTCTTCCGAAGACCATCTACACCTTGACACGATGACAGGATTTGCTAAAAGTAATCCGAAGACCCTATCATCCGTATCATACCTATATCATCCCTATATCATCCCTAAATAATCAATCATCACTATGAATCACTACGAATCACTACGCTACCCCAAGGATCCCTAAGGCGTCCCAAGGAATCTAACACCATTCAGCTCAGCACAGGCCTCTGGAGCTGAGCTCCCGAACGGCACTCGCGGGGGAGAAGGCACATCAGCCTCCTGACATGTTTCAACGTGGCACCATGATATCCGCCCATAGCAGATTTAAGATTTGTTTTGGTGGGATGAGTCTGCAAAATCCTCAGTCCATCTCTTGCATTTTATATAACTATTCTAAAACCCTGAATGCCTTTTCCGCGCTGACCACAGAATAAAAATGAACATCCAGCCATTGAGGACAACATTTTGACATATTGCACCATATCTTCCGCACATGATGCCTTGCCCCACCAAGCAAATCATACCAAATCTCTTTTTGATATCAATATACTCAGTAGATCCAACGCAAACAAACAAACAAAGAAACATTTGTGTGAGACCCAATGTAGCCATTGTTATGTGTCCCAGTGCTGTCCGGCTTGCTTCCCGAATCTTGATATATGTGTCTCCAGGGCGTCTCCAGGAAGAGAGGATGCACCAATCAATACCAGACTGGTTTCCCACCTCAGCTGCACTGGCTCGCGACTCCCCAGGAAGTTCATCAGCAGCTAACCTCAAGGAATGGGGCACAAGTTCAAGCATTGGCCATGGACTATCGAAAAGAATGAATTTCAGAGCGATCAATGATATGTCTGCAGTTGATGATTTTGATGTGCACAGATGTGCACCTTCGTCTGATTGAATCTGCGCAAAATCCAAGGTTCGCATGATATCACGCTATTCTTGCACTTGCACACTTGCATGTCTTCCGAAGACCATCTACACCTTGACACGATGACAGGATTTGCTAAAAGTAATCCGAAGACCCTATCATCCGTATCATACCTATATCATCCCTATATCATCCCTAATCATCCCTAATCAATCATCACTACGACTACGAATCACTACGAATCACTACGCTACCCCAAGGATCCCTAAGGCGTCCCAAGGAATCTAACACCATTCAGCTCAGCACAGGCCTCTGGAGCTGAGCTCCCGAACGGCACTCGCGGGGGAGAAGGCACATCAGCCTCCTGACATGTTTCAACGTGGCACCATGATATCCGCCCATAGCAGATTTAAGATTTGTTTTGGTGGGATGAGTCTGCAAAATCCTCAGTCCATCTCTTGCATTTTATATAACTATTCTAAAACCCTGAATGCCTTTTCCGCACTGACCACAGAATAAAAATGAACATCCAGCCATTGAGGACAACATTTTGACATATTGCACCATATCTTCCGCACATGATGCCTTGCCCCACCAAGCAAATCATAGCAAATCTCTTTTTGATATCAATATACTCAGTAGACCCAACGCAAACAAAGAAACATTTGTGTGAGACCCAATGTAGGCATTGTTATGTGTCCCAGTGCTGTCCGGCTTGCTTCCCGAATCTTGATATATGTGTCTCCAGGGCGTCTCCAGGAAGAGAGGATGCACCAATCAATACCAGACTGGTTTCCCACCTCAGCTGCACTGGCTCGCGACTCCCCAGGAAGTTCATCAGCAGCTAACCTCAAGGAATGGGGCACAAGTTCAAGCATTGGCCATGGACTATCGAAAAGAATGAATTTCAGAGCGATCAATGATATGTCTGCAGTTGATGATTTTGATGTGCACAGATGTGCACCTTCGTCTGATTGAATCTGCGCAAAATCCACGGTTCGCATGATATCACGCTATTCTTGCACTTGCACACTTGCATGTCTTCCGAAGACCATCTACACCTTGACACGATGACAGGATTTGCTAAAAGTAATCCGAAGACCCTATCATCCGTATCATACCTATATCATCCCTATATCATCCCTATATCATCCCTATATCATCCCTAAATAATCAATCATCACTACGAATCACTACGAATCACTACGCTACCCCAAGGATCCCTAAGGCGTCCCAAGGAATCTAACACCATTCAGCTCAGCACAGGCCTCTGGAGCTGAGCTCCCGAACGGCACTCGCGGGGGAGAAGGCACATCAGCCTCCTGACATGTTTCAACGTGGCACCATGATATCCGCCCATAGCAGATTTAAGATTTGTTTTGGTGGGATGAGTCTGCAAAATCCTCAGTCCATCTCTTGCATTTTATATAACTATTCTAAAACCCTGAATGCCTTTTCCGCACTGACCACAGAATAAAATGAACATCCAGCCATTGAGGACAACATTTTGACATATTGCACCATATCTTCCGCACATGATGCCTTGCCCCACCAAGCAAATCATAGCAAATCTACTTTTTGATATCAATATACTCAGTAGACTCAACGCAAACAAACAAACAAAGAAACATTTGTGTGAGACCCAATGTAGGCATTGTTATGTGTCCCAGTGCTGTCCGGCTTGCTTCCCGAATCTTGATATATGTGTCTCCAGGGCGTCTCCAGGAAGAGAGGATGCACCAATCAATACCAGACTGGTTTCCCACCTCAGCTGCACTGGCTCGCGACTCCCCAGGAAGTTCATCAGCAGCTAACCTCAAGGAATGGGGCACAAGTTCAAGCATTGGCCATGGACTATCGAAAAGAATGAATTTCAGAGCGATCAATGATATGTCTGCAGTTGATGATTTTGATGTGCACAGATGTGCACCTTCGTCTGATTGAATCTGCGCAAAATCCAAGGTTCGCATGATATCACGCTATTCTTGCACTTGCACACTTGCATGTCTTCCTAAGACCATCTACACCGTGACGCGATGACAGGATTTGCTAAAAGTAATCCGAAGACCCTATCATCCGTATCATACCTATATCATCCCTATATCATCCCTACATCATCCCTAAATCCGCCCACACCGCTTTGGCGGTGAAGGCGTGCTTATTGGGGGGCAACAGCAACACTAAATGCTCAATGACATTTGTTAATATAGCAGTCGCTATATCAGCTTTAGCTGGGGGGGGGGCCAAAAACGGTTTCGCACCGAGACCAGAATACGGTGGTGTTTTCGACATTTTTCGAGGATTTTTGGGTGTCTGAGCGCAAGAGGGTATTGAAATGGAATTTTGGGTCATTTTGGTAGCTTTCCGGCAATGGAAAAACGGCCAAAAATGAAAAAAACATTGTACATAGCAAGATTTTGCAGGGTTTTTGGATGCCAGAGCATTGAAAACACTGCAAAAACAAGTGTTTTGGACTGACGTTATAGCAAAAAACGTGTAAATTACCGTATGCTTGACTGGAAACATTACAAAAACACTGTCAAAAGCAATGTTTTGGAAGGATTTACTGCCTTTATGGCAAAAAACGTGTAAATTACCGTCTGTTTGACTGGAAACATTGGAAAAAACACTGTCAAAAACAATGTTTTGGAAGGATTTCTTATATATATGTTGGAGTTGGCTACCGGCATTGGCACATGGAAAAATTGAAGAAAACACTGTAAATAGCGGTATTTTCAACGGTTGGGGAGATAAGGGAATTGGAAGCATTGTCGAACATGATGTTTTCGACCGGTTTTATGGCGACAAAAGTGTAAAGTACCGTGCTTTGAAGGAAACCATTGCAAAAACATGGAAACACATTCAAAGAACACGGGATTTGGGGGACTATCTAGGCGTCGTTGTCTAGCTATTTGAAATTCCGCAGCTTGGAGAGCCTCCAAGGGAGGGAAAAGTGAAAATTCCATAGCTTGGGAAGCTGTCATGGTGGGGAAAAGTGAAAATTCCCTAGCTTGGGAAGCCCCCACGGGGGGGAAAAGTGAAAATTCCCTAGCTTGGGGAGCCCCCACGGGGGGGGAAAAGTGAAAATTCCCTAGCTTGGGGAGCCCCCACAGGGGGGAAAAGTGAAAATTCCCTAGCTTGGGGAGCCCCCACGGGGCGGAAAAGTGAAAATTCCCTAGCTTGGGGAGCCCCCACGGGGGGGAAAAGTGAAAATTCCCTAGCTTGGGGAGCCACCACGGGGGGGGAAAGTGAAAATTCTTAGCTTGGGGAGACCCCACGGGGGAAAACCACCCTTAGCCCCTCTCACGGACCGAAATAAACCTGCGGTGTGGGCGGCCACCCCACGCGAAGCGGGGTGAATAATCAATCATCACTACGAATCACTACGCTACCCCAAGGATCCCTAAGGCGTCCCAAGGAATCTAACACCATTCAGCTCAGCAGGCCTCTGGAGCTGAGCTCCCGAACGGCACTCGCGGGGGAGAAGGCACATCAGCCTCCTGACATGTTTCAACGTGGCACCATGATATCCGCCCATAGCAGATTTAAGATTTGTTTTGGTGGGATGAGTCTGCAAAATCCTCAGTCCATCTCTTGCATTTTATATAACTATTCTAAAACCCTGAATGCCTTTTCCGCGCTGACCACAGAATAAAAATGAACATCCAGCCATTGAGGACAACATTTTGACATATTGCACCATATCTTCCGCACATGATGCCTTGCCCCACCAAGCAAATCATACCAAATCTCTTTTTGATATCAATATACTCAGTAGATCCAACGCAAACAAACAAACAAAGAAACATTTGTGTGAGACCCAATGTAGCCATTGTTATGTGTCCCAGTGCTGTCCGGCTTGCTTCCCGAATCTTGATATATGTGTCTCCAGGGCGTCTCCAGGAAGAGAGGATGCACCAATCAATACCAGACTGGTTTCCCACCTCAGCTGCACTGGCTCGCGACTCCCCAGGAAGTTCATCAGCAGCTAACCTCAAGGAATGGGGCACAAGTTCAAGCATTGGCCATGGACTATCGAAAAGAATGAATTTCAGAGCGATCAATGATATGTCTGCAGTTGATGATTTTGATGTGCACAGATGTGCACCTTCGTCTGATTGAATCTGCGCAAAATCCAAGGTTCGCATGATATCACACTATTCTTGCACTTGCACACTTGCATGTCTTCCTAAGACCATCTACACCTTGACACGATGACAGGATTTGCTAAAAGTAATCCGAAGACCCTATCATCCGTATCATACCTATGGTCACCGACAGAATTATGGAAAAAAAAAAACGTTCAACTTAGACAGGCGGCGCCTGCGTCCGATTTTTCCATAATTAGATTTTTCCCCATAAGGGTTCAAAATATCCCGGAAGTGATCCGAACCTTTTTTTTTCCATAATTCTTGGAGGTGGCCTTTATTTCCATAATTGATTTTTCCTGTGAAATCAGGGGGCTAGGGCAGATTGACCGGTGTTTCCATAATTATTTTTTCCATAATTATTTTTTCCATAATTATGTTTTCCATAATTAATGTTTGGGGCTCCACTTGTTGGACATGTCATGGATCCACAATTCAAACCCAGATCTTTAGACACATATTTTCTATAATTCAATATTCCCCCTTAAAATGCATTCAAATTGCGAATCGATGGTCACCGACAGAATTATGGAAAAAAAATAATTATGGAAAAAATAATTATGGAAAAAAAAAGTTCGTAACTTTTCTATCATAGACAGGCAGCGCCTGTAAATTGAAAAGTTTTTTTTTTCCATAATTCTGTCGGTGACTGTATATCATCCCTATATCATCCCTAAATAATCAATCATCACAACGAATCACTACGCTACCCCAAGGATCCCTAAGGCGTCCCAAGGAATCTAACATGATCCCTGCCATAGCCCCCCCCATGCCAGCATACCTTGGAATAATTGGATATTATTCCAGCCCCATTGCACATGTTCTGGGAAAACATTCCAGTATGTCACACGACATCGGGAATAATTAGGGTAAATTTAGGGCAACCCCCCCCTCTCCACTCATATAAAAATGTGTTGATTGAGGTTGTATTGCCACAAACCACTAGAAACCTAGTGTCAGAAAACCTTTTCAAATAAGCTCAAAAGTTTATTGGGATCTTGAAAGTTTTGCTCGCTCCTGGTTTCAAAGATGTGCTCCGGCAATGCTCCACCTATCTCAACCTGTGAAGAATTCCTAGGTGTTTCCTGGTGATGCCCAATTTCCCCTGGGTGGTTTAGAGTGGAGAGACAGTGTAACAGTCCAGAGGTGAGATCTGGCGGTACTGTCGGAAGCTCATCTGGGAGAGGATAGTATCCTGCAGTGTCCTTGGGATCAATGGGTCCCTTACTACGTGCCGCATGAGTTTTGGCTGCTACGTAGGCTTGTTGAATCAGCGCTCCATGCTGTGTCGCCATGATGTGCAGGTATCTATAAGCCCGTATGGCGGCTTTTCTCGTGCTTGGACCGTCGTCGGCTTGATTTTTGTTGGCACGGGCCAGAATGTTCCTCGCTTCTTCTTCCCTTCCTTTAGCGGAAGACATATGGGTAACTTATGGTAACTTAGCCAAAGACCAATGGACCCACTGAGTGAACATTGTGACCCAATGAATGGTTTGAAGAATCCCTGGGTTTTTTCTGGATTTTCCTGTTGATGCCTAATTATTCCTGGGTGTTCTGACATATGTGGGTGACCTGTGGTTAAAATATGGGTACTTTAGCCAAAGACCAATGGGCCCACTGAATGAACATTGGTGACCCAATGCATGGTTTGAAGAATTCCTAGGTGTTTCCTGGTGATGCCCAATTTCCCTTGGGTGGTTTGACATATGTGGGTGCCCTGTGGAAGACATATGGGTAACTTATGGTAACTTAGCCAAAGACCAATGGACCCACTGAGTGAACATTGGTGACCCAATGAATGGTTTGAAGAATCCCTGGGTGTTTCCTGGTGGTGCCTAATTATTCCTGGGTGTTCTGACATATGTGGGTGACCTGTGGAAAACATATGGGGATGTCTCAAAATAGGGGTGCCCACATGAATGCCCCAAACTTTTTTTCAGATGAAAAAAGAAAGTTTGGGGCACTCCATTTTGGAGACATTCCCATATGGGTAACTTATGGTAACTTAGCCAAAGGCCAATGGACCCACTGAATCCCACTGAGTGAAGATTGGTGACCCAATGAATGGTTTGAAGAATCCCTGGGTTTTTTCTGGATTTTCCTGGTGATGCCTAATTATTCCTGGGTGTTCTGACATATGTGGGTGACCTGTGGTTAAAATATGGGTACTTTAGCCAAAGACCAATGGGCCCACTGAATGAACATTGGTGACCCAATGCATGGTTTGAAGAATTCCTAGGTGTTTCCTGGTGATGCCCAATTTTCCCTGGGTGGTTTGACATATGTGGGTGCCCTGTGGAAGACATATGGGTAACTTATGGTAACTTAGCCAAAGACCAATGGGCCCCTGAGTGAACATTGGTGACCCAACGCATGGTTTGAAGAATCCCTGGGTGTTTCCTGGTGATGCCCAATTATTCCTGGGTGTTTTGACATATGTGGGTGACCTGTGGAATAAATATGACAAATGAGTCAAGATAAATAATTTCCTTGGGACCCCTGTGCTTTTCTATCTGGCATATCTTCTGACATCTTCTGACATTCTATCTGGCATATCTTCTGATATCTTCTGACATTCTTTCTGGCACTCTATCTGGCATATCTTCTGACATTCTATCTGGCATATCTTCTGATATCTTCTGACATTCTTTCTGGCACCCTATCACGGGCGATGAAACAGCACATAACAGATCATAACAGCACATGTATGCACATGTATGCACATGTCATCACCGTTCATCTATTGTCATATATTGTCATCTATTTTTCAAATAATGGCTCAAATTTTATCATAACTTATCATCTGAGTTTATATGCCCATTAATAGCTAATTATTCTGAGGTATGTTGACACGAATTATTCCATACAACATCTGACATAGAATAGACCCCCTTAGCAGAATAATTAAAAATAGGCCCTAAAACTATTTATTCCAAATCAATTATTCCTGATGTGACATGCCCCCCTGGAATAATTACCCAAGGTAGGGGCCATAATCTAACACCATTCAGCTCAGCAGGCCTCTGGAGCTGAGCTCCCGAACGGCACTCGCGGGGGAGAAGGCATATCAGCCTCCTGACATGTTTCAACGTGGCACCATGATATCCGCCCATAGCAGATTTAAGATTTGTTTTGGTGGGATGAGTCTGCAAAATCCTCAGTCCATCTCTTGCATTTTATATAACTATTCTTAACTGATCTCATTTGTTTCACACAATTCTGTATAAACGAATATAAACTATTATAAACTGATATACAGCCACAAAACATCACAAAACCACAAAGCCCAAGGATGCTCATCCATTGGTTCTCAATGGCCTCGACTCTGGCCTCGGCCCTCGCTTTTCTCTGCCTCGCAAAACACCAGGATTCAGCAGGGCTTATTGCAGAAGATCCCATGAAGCTGACCATGTTTTTACATCTGTTCCAATAGCAAGAAACTCTTGGAAAGTTGGAGAGATTTGCATACCTACACTTAAGAGATGTTAAGAGTATCTACAGTGGCAAATTCATTTCGATTCATGACATGAGAGGTCACAATGGCCACCTGAATCGCATCCGATCGATCCGATTGCATGGCCTGGCCCCAATTTCACTTGCACGTCGCAACCTGCAGGCTGGAAATCTGGAAATGAGGACAAAAATCGGGACATCTCATGTGCCCAGCGAGTCACTGTGTGCAGACATAGAGTAATAACTGGACGTATCTCTTTCGGATGTGCAGTGGTGATGACGAAAAACATATGCAATATATTTAACTATATTTATCTGGAACCATTCGGATGCACTCATGTTGTTTAGATTAGATACAAGAAATGAACAAATAGATCTGATATGAGCATTAATATGAGCTGTGTGTAGCTTAGCATTCATGGTTTGGGATTGGCTTATTGTTTCGTATCTCAGAGTTTTTCACATCAGCCGGATTACCGGATTGGGCTCCCAACGGATCGCGAAGCAGTGGACAAATATCACCAAAAGCAGTGGTCAAACCAACATGATAACTCCTTGGAAGGAACCATCACAGCGGTACCGGGTTGCAGCAATTTGGACCCAGTTTTTCTATGTTTTTCTCGGCTTTGCCAAGTTTGAATCATCAACTTTTACAAACGAAGTTTAATTGACTGATTTCACCCATCCCTACAATGAAAAGGTATGAAAAGGTGGTGATTATCGAAAGCAACAACATGAAACGATCAACCAGCAGCTGGGCAAACTTGTACAGTAGTGATTCCAAGGCTGAAGCTGGTGAGGCAAGAAAATGCCATACTCGAAGGGGTTGGCACGAGTGATCTTGCTCGTGTTGTTGTACCTGTCAAGGCACTGCAAATGCAGAACCTGCGGCAAATATAATTGTAATGACCCACTGTGGCGCACTAACATGAACCCCGAGTTCAATTTGTTCTAGATTCTAGATTTTCCTCTACTGGGAAATACCGAGCTTAATAAGTCCCTTTAAAAGAGATACTAGAAACGTAGGAGACACCCATTCAAGGTTGGCATGGTTGTCACATGTTGTCACTGTACTCAGTGCAGCACTAACAGCAAAACAAAAACCAGGAATATGACCTTTTCTGTATCTGGACGCCACCAAGATAAACCTGGACCAACATGCCTGCACCATGATGCACCCAGTTCGTGGCCCGGTAAATTTCTCAGCCATGCAGTCATTCAAACCACCCCCAGCTGCATTTTCTTCAATCCAGCCTGAACAATTCATCAAATCATCGGTTTTAGTTTGATGATTAATACATCGATATAGTATTTATATAATATATATAATATAATATATATATATAGTATATATATTGTTATATATTTATGTAATATCATTTCGTAAGACCTGATCCCCAGTTCACTCAGCTGAAGCCCTTCCTTTCATTGAGTGAGTGTTTATCATCCTGAGAAAATATTTCACCACAGGTTGCATTGGCAAACTGGCATACATGTAAATGTTGCAAAATCTTCGGATTTCGTTGGGATTTTCAGAATTTCCAACATTTTCTAACCAGACCCCAACCATGGTCACGCCCTGTCTGAAATCTGCGTCTTCTCATCAAACCAAATGGATCTCCTCCGCCGCTTTCGACGCGGTACGATCTGCATCTCCTTTGCGGAGGTCGCTTTGCGCAGGGATATGGAGACACGTTGGCGTAGTGCAATCTCACGATGCTGAACAAAGTCAATGCTGGTATCGGATATTAACAGTCATGGAATAGTACAGTATCTGGATAGTTCCAACTGGCTGAGACTTGAGACTGCAGAAAGGCGGGATTGGCTCAAGAATCGCTCAATTGGATGATTTCATTCCTAAAATCAGTAGATATGTGGATCCATTGTATTCCATTGCTACCTCATTCCAAAAACCGTCTCCTCCTGCTGTTGTAGCTCCCTCCCTTCGGGCCCTTCGGGCCCCTCGGGCCCTTCGGGTGCTTCAAGCGCTTCCGGCCCTGCTTCGGCTTCGGCTGCTTCGGCTGCTTTGGCTGCGGCTGCTTCGGCTGCTTCGGCTGCTTCGGCTGCTTCGGCTGCGGCTGCTTCGGCTGCTTCGGCTGCGGCTGCTTCGGCTGCTTCGGCTGCTTCGGGCTCCATGGCAATGTCCAGATCATCCAAGTTCTCCGCATCTGGCAGGACCAGGTCCTGCAAGATCTCGGAAACCTGCCAAGGACACCGCTTGGAAAGAGCCGAGTTTGTGACTTTGACAGGGGAAAGAAGGCCAATGGCACTGGAATTGCTTGGCGACAACACAAAGTATTTCATGAAATTTCACGACTCATTTCAAGCAAAGGTTTGCATTCTGTCTGAGAAAGATTCAGCCAGTGTTGCTGTGTTTGGATACTGTGAGAGAGCAACCGGAGTGATGCCAGCAAAAGCACAGCATCGCCAATCAATCAACCAGGACCATATCTAATAATAGAATATAGGATAATATAGGCTTAGGTATCATTCTTATTGTCATATCATTCCATAATCATCATCAGTATTCCATGCATATCCATGCCATCCTTTTTTCCATACATCTGGATACATGGATAGCAGTCATGCATCACAACCCAACTGCGGCTCAGGGCCAACGACTGGCGCCTCTTCCGCGACCTTCTGGGGTTCCAAGAGCATCTTCATCTGCATCGCAGCCTCTGATGTGGACACCTGGGCGAACCACGTGGAATACCGTAAAAAGATATTCCGAACAAACAATGAAACCACCCGCGGTGTCGGAGCTTCAATGTAACCGCCATTTTAAAACAGATGAACACCCCCAGCATAATATCATGATACATCACTGAAGAAATCTGCGACTCAGTTTGCCGTGGTCAAGTCATACAGACCAGCCTCTGGCGCCGCCCTCAGCAGGAAGTCCATTGGAGGCAGATCGCTGCATTCCTGGCAGAGAATATTGTTCTGAACATCATTTGGGTTGCCTCACATTGCTGAACCAAACCCTCATATTCTGATATGTGTTGATCACATGTGTGTGTGTGTGCGTGTGTGTTTAGATTCTTTGGCTAATGACATCAACCGGCATTGACATGGGCTGCATCAAAGCAGGAAACACACACAAGATCCCACAAGTCTGAAGTTGACTAGATGCCTATTCTATGCCAAGCAAGATCATGCGAAACCTATCACCGGCCAAATTTGGGAATATTAATGGCCCGTGACAGATACCCAAAAAAAGAGAAACCAGCAAGACTGACCAGACTGTTGGTGTACTTGAATTTATTCGAGGTGGTTCCATTGATTTGGGGTTCGATTTGCCGCCAGTGAATTCCAGTTCTCCCAACTCAACCACAATCATTGGAACACATCAACCAGTGGCTTTGTCTGAAAATTAGAAATTCCAAAATATCATGATTGGTCACTTATTGTCATTGTAATTGATGTTCCCTTAACGTTACAATTATGTGGACGTCTCCCATTTCCAGACACACAGACACATCCTTGGATTTGCCGAAACAAAAAAAATACCGGAACCACCCTTTTTTGATGTTCCCTACGTCCCAATGAAGAGCTCCATATTGTTGCTTCTGAATATCCTATTACATCGCATGACATTACCATTGTTAGTGAAATCCCCATAATATCCGTAATAACCCCATAATACCATCATTTTTCTTAAATGAAATTCTCTTAAATCACCAGTGTTGTCCATTGTCGCAATGAACACAGAAGAAACCGGAGCCTTTGAAATTGGTATACAATAGAATCATTCTTGTTACATACATATATATATATAGTATATAGTCACGGGCGGGTAATAAGCAGATTTCCTCCCCTGCCGGCAGACAAGCGGATTGCTCAACTGCCTCACTCGCCGGTAATCTATCTGCTTATTGCCCCTAAAAATGTGTAAAATGAAAATCTGCTTATTACTGTTGTCTCCCGACACTGGGCCACTTCTTGAGTTGTTTGGTGTATATATATATATATATAATTTGGGCTGTGCATAATTTTGCTCAAAATATGCGTATAAAACATGAATATATTATATATATATACACATAAGACAACTTTTGGGCTTTCAGCCAGTGGTCCGCTCTCCCCAGATGCCCCAAGCTTTGCACTTCTGCATTTTTTCTCCCTTCACTTCTCGTGTGCGCTGTTTTTTTTTGGCTTTCAGCCAGTTGCAGACCCGCCTTGCTAATTAGGCTTATGAGATTTTGTGAGCCGCATCCTGTTTCATGAACCTCATTTAATCCTGAAATGAGGATAAAATCCAGATAAAATGAGGATAAAATGAGGATTTGATGAGGAAATGAGGATAAAATGAGGATTTGATGAGGAAATGGGGATAAAATGAGGATAAAATGAGGATAAAATGAGGATTTGATGAGGAAATGAGGATAAAATGAGGCTAAAATGAAGATAAAATGAGGATTTGATGAGGAAATGAGGACAAAATGAGGATCGAGAATGAGGATAAAATGAGGATTTGATGAGAAAAATGACGATAAAATGAGGATAAAAAGAGGATGTGATGAGGATTTGATAAGGAAATGGGGATAAAATGAGGATTTGATGAGGAAATGAGGATAAAATGAGGATTTGATAAGGAAATGGGGATAAAATGAGGATTTGATGAGGAAATGAGGATAAAATGAGGATTTGATGAGGAAATGCGGATAAAATGAGGATTTGATGAGGAAATGCGGATAAAATGAGGATTTGATGAGGAAATGGGGATAAAATGAGGATAAAATGAGGATAAAAATCCAAGGCAAAATCTGATGTAAATTTAATGAGGTTCCAGAATGAGGATAAAATGATGATAAAATGATGATTTTTTTTTCGATACCTGGCCCGCAGAAAATCTCATAAAATTAGGCCTCAAGATCCTTTCCAAGATCCACAGCCAATGCACCTTCAAGCATTTTGATGCGCTCTGTACAAACAGGACAGGATGGGTGTTTCACACGGTGCTGGCGCCATGACCACAAAAGGCATTCTAATAGCGCAGTAGCGCATGACACCTTTCCTTTGCCCTTCACATGTTCCCCAAAAGTTCGTGCAGTCGATTGTTTTTCCCCGGTGGGGTACCGAATTTGCCATGTACTGGTAGTAAAATGAATTCCAATCCCGCATCCTTTTTCATTCGGGATCTTTGCCAAACCAATTGACGCAAGCATTTTAAATGCAGGGACGTCATCAAATTTTGCGCCTGAAACCTCAACTGAGACCTGATGATCCTCACCTTGTTCGTCAGGTTCATCCTTTTCAGTCCCAACTTCGAAAATTAAACCTGAATCTGTGATTTTCCACATTTCTTCATTGCCAGTTTCACTGGCAACATCATCCAAATCAGCCTCATACTGGCCTCCGGCACCACCAAAAAGGTCAACAGAAGCCTCTTCCGTCGCATCGCCAAACGACACCTGCAAGACGCACAGTGGCTACATGTTGTATACTTTCACTGAGAACAAGCTGTAATAAGCAGATTCCCCAATCTGCTTATTACAGGCACTAATTCAGAGCCCCTACTAATACAGAATTGTTTGCGTAAGCCTGTACATATATATATATAGACGTATATGCATATGTACACAACTGTACCCCTATTGGACAGAACTCCGTGCACAATTCTCCCACCTGTAACAAGCAGATGCCCAATCTGCTTATAACAGACCCCTTGTCGGCCTCCACACCAGCTTCAGCAAAGTCAGCAGGGTTCGCGCCGATGATGGCATTCAATCCGTCCTCAGCAGCTTCAAACTCATCCTCAAGCACTGCCACATCACCTGGCTCCTCCATCCCACCAGTTTTCTGGACCTCCTCTGTTGATCCATTTTTCCCAGAAGAAGATGAAGAATTGGAAAACTTGAAGCCCTCCATGAGATTGCTGGATTGGAGCGAAGCAACATCTAGGTGAAGCCGCACTTCCTGAAGCTCTCTGCTAAAGCCAGTGACGGAAACAATCCTAAGCTGCCTCTCTACCACGGGATCAGAGAGGGTCGATAGCTTCATGGAATCCACGCATAGCTGATAAGCCTGGATTTTGTTAGACACCGAAACTTTCAGCTCACCATTGTCATTCTGCACAGTCCTCCTGTAGACTTCCTGCCCAACCTCCTTCCCACTGCCCTTGAGCATCAAAACGATGGAACGCGCACCCTTCCCAGACTGAAGGTCCACGAGCTTCTGGTTCGCATTTTTGGTTTTCACATCGTTTGCACCGAAGGTTTCAACACGATACTCATAAAGAGCCTGGGCGTCTTGAAGAGAGGACTGATATTGAGCCAAACGGGCATTCAAGACAGTCTGCCAGTGTTGTGGAAGACACCTCCATGCAGAATCCTCTTTTTCCCAATCATCTTCTACATCAGAGTCTTCTGTGGCAACCTCAACCTGCCAAATGAACATGGTTCTGTTCACGTCTGGCCGGGAGAAAACCTCATCGATGCCCGCTTCCCATTCGCCATCCTCCACATGTTTTTCGCACTCTTCCATTTCTGACTTGAGACCTTCTGGTGTGACTTCACCGGGAGCGACTTCACACATCTCTTCGATGGATGCCATACCCCTCGACAGCCACGCCCACCTCAAAACGAAGGGTAGATGTAAAAAGCAGATTGGGAAATCTGCTTATTACAGCTATGTCAAACCAGATGAGCAATGGGAGTCCTATATATAGTGTGTCTATATATTATATGTAACCATTCGTATATACATATAGTGTGCCTATAGTGTATATAGGGTATATAGATGCAGGTCAAACCACATGAGCAATGGGATTCTATTTTTATTTCCAACCCCCTGCCTCAGAACCTTCTGCTTCTTAGCCATGCGCTGCCACCCATAGATGCAGGAAAGCACAGAATCTTCATGACTCACAGCTAGGTGCACATTGCCGTTGCTCATCAACACAGGAGTCTCAGTAGCCCTAGACATCAGGCCTGACCTGTAACCCAGACATGTCTCCAGGTATGTGTTCATGTTCTTTCGCAAAAGCGCATGGATGGCATCGCAAGGCTGCCCTCGGGCACTCCACCCGCCGGGTTGCCTCTCGGGCAGCACCACGCGGGTCGTCTTGGAAAAAAGCTCTCCTCAGTAACAGGCAGGCATTGTAAATAGCCCAGACAATATATATATTGATATATACATATTCAAATATGTGCATACACACGCATATACATATATCTATATATATACATATATACACATATAATTATAATATTTATAGGTGGGTGTTCCACACACGCATCATCAAAAACTTATCTACATACCAACCAAAAATGCATTTACATAACGAGGTTCGCTGGATGTCGACCCCTTCGGAGGTTGAGTGATGACCTGTGAAGGAGTCACACAGAAGCACACCCCACTCATCTTGGAAACTTTTTGCATACCTTTCAGCCAATCGAGCTCTTCGCCTTTCAAAGGCATCTGCTAGGATCGTCTCAAAAAAAGCCACTACACACTCAGCATTCATGAAGTGGGTGGACCGGCCAGATGACAGAAAGTAGACATCGGGTCCAAAGCGCTTTGCGAGCTCAGCTTGCTTCTCCCCGGGTAGGAATCCTTGAGGCAACACCAGGCATAAGGGCCCCACCTCACCGGATCCCCAAAGGGAGGTGATCATTGTGATGGAATGCCGACTTTGCTCGACAGAATCAACTCTCGCGTCCTTTCCTGTGCAGGGATGGATAGGGCTGGAGTACACACACACACATAAACACCAGGATTAAACCATCAGTTTGTGAGAACACACATTATGTTTGTGTTTGCTGTAGCTGTACTAAGCAGATTAAGGAATCTGCTTATTACAGTCCATATGTAGCCCAACCAGCTTGCAAATTAATTTTGGGAAAAAACACGCTCCCCTACTCCCCTGGTGTTCATTTCAGGGGTCGGCGGATACACTTATCCCCTTGTTTTCATGTCGATAACTGGTACTAACAATTCGGGAAGTCCCCCTTATAAGAAAGAAGCTTGGCCATAGTGTTTCCTTTGACCCAGGAAATTATCAATATATATATATATATATATCATATTATATATACTGATATATATATATATATATTTGGTCGACTATATGTACATATTATGTTTGTGTTTGCTGTAGCTGTACTAAGCAGATTAAGGAATCTGCTTATTACAGTCCATATGTAGCCCAACCAGCTTGCAAATTAATTTTGGAAAAAACACGCTCCCCTACTCCCCTGGTGTTCATTTCAGGGGTCGGCGGATACACTTATCCCCTTGTTTTCATGTCGATAACTGGTACTAACAATTCGGGAAGTCCCCCTTATAAGAAAGAAGCTTGGCCATAGTGTTTCCTTTGACCCAGGAAATTATCAATATATATATATATATATCATATTATATATACTGATATATATATATATATTTATTTATTTTTGGTCGACTATATGTACATATTATGTTTGTGTTTGCTGTAGCTGTACTAAGCAGATTAAGGAATCTGCTTATTACAGTCCATATGTAGCCCAACCAGCTTGCAAATTAATTTTGGAAAAACACACGCTCCCCTACTCCCCTGGTGTTCATTTCAGGGGTCGGCGGATACACTTATCCCCTTGTTTTCATGTCGATAATTGGTACTAACAATTCGGGAAGTCCCCCTTATAAGAAAGAAGCTTGGCCATAGTGTTTCCTTTGACCCAGGAAATTATCAATATATATATCATATTATATATACTGATATATATATATATATTTGGTCGACTATATGTACATATTATGTTTGTGTTTGCTGTAGCTGTACTAAGCAGATTAAGGAATCTGCTTATTACAGTCCATATGTAGCCCAACCAGCTTGCAAATTAATTTTGGAAAAACACACGCTCCCCTACTCCCCTGGTGTTCATTTCAGGGGTCGGCGGATACACTTATCCCCTTGTTTTCATGTCGATAACTGGTACTAACAATTCGGGAAGTCCCCCTTATAAGAAAGAAGCTTGGCCATAGTGTTTCCTTTGACCCAAGAAATTATCAATATATATATATATAATATTATATATATATTTAGTCGACTATATGTACATATTATGTTTGTGTTTGCTGTAGCTGTACTAAGCAGATTAAGGAATCTGCTTATTACAGTCCATATGTAGCCCAACCCTCTTGTCAGTAAAAAAAAAGTATATAACTGGATTTCTTACTTTGTCCATTTTCTGCTTACCACCAAAAAACAGCAACTACCCTATTTCCCTCCTGCGATTCTTCTGCGCTTTGCTGTCCACTGAGCAGTACCCTTTTGCATAGCCATAAGCTGATTCCAAAGTGCCTCTCGCTTTCCTTTGAGGGAAACAGAAGGGCAGTCCGTGTCAAGCACGCGTGTTAGCACCTTCTTCGGATTTGACCAACTCTGTTTCCAAACTTGATCAAAGTTCAGGGCCATGTCTAGCCGAACATCATTTTGCAACCTGCAGGGATCTGTCGAGGCAGAGATGACTATATAATTACTATACTGACCAATTATATCAATATTCATGCGCTGGTCCAGACATGAGGAACCCCCCCGACCTACCTACTCGTACTTCCAAGGAAAATGGTGATATACCAGTGGTTTTGAAGGTTCCCCATTGGTGAGAAGCACATTGTAAACCTTACCTCCTGTTATATTTTTTTTTACATGCTTATTGTACATATATATATGTAAATGCCCCCAAAACCACCCCAGTAGCCTGAGAAATGCCCAAGCTTTTCTTGATTTTACCATACGCTCATCGTCAAACTCCAAGTATGCTCCCAGAGTATTCGGAGTATTTCGTTTCCAACCATAGTGGGATAGCAGACGATTGATCCAACGCTCTGATACTGTGGACTTCACTTCTGGCATGGCCATCCCATGTTGTGCAGCAGCCTGCTGCTGGGCCCTGTTGTAGGCCTCGAGTAGTATCTCTGCCTGTTTTTTCACAGAGTCCACTTTCACACTGCCGGAAGTCAACCGTGTTCCCTCCCCGCAAGTCACTTTTTCAATCATTTCGATGATCTTTCTGGTGACAGCACCTGGAATGTTGGTTCCGCTTTTGAACTTGTCAAGTGACCTAGGTGGCAACCCCATTGGTAGGCGGATCCAGTCTGGTAAGTCTTTGAGTTGCTGATCATGGTTGGACATCTTTTCAAATGGGATCTTTCTCCAATCTTGTTCATCGCACTGAACCATCCAGCGCCCCAGCATTCCCGACTTCATCCTCCCTTTCGTGCCCATGAACATCTCAGGAAAAGTAGCCATCACCTTTTTTTCTACACCAGTTTTCAGACCTTCCTCAAGAAATCGATCTGCCTCCCTGATCGCAAGAAGTTTCTTGTAAACAGGAAGACGTGTTCTTCTTGACAGTCCACCCCCTTTTTTCTCCTTGTCCTCTTCATCCTCTTCACCCTCTTCACCCTCATTGTCAACCACTTCCCCCTCCTCAACCCGCTCATCCTCCTGAGCTTCTTCAGGGCAAAGAACGATTTGACTTTGTTGTCCAGGATGATGTTCTTGAACACCGTCTTCCTGCAAAAACAAGTTGTCCCAGCAAACTTGGTGTGTATGTAACGATACCCGCGAGATATATATATATATATATAATATATATATAAGAAAATTGGGAGAGCCCCCAAAAAAAACAAAACACAACATCTGTTTTTTTGTACAACAGTTTCCTTATAGCCTTATAGAATTGTTGATTTGTAACATTTTTTGGCTCCAAGAAGGGGGGACCCCATGAGAGGGCAAAAAACATTGACCCTTCTGCATTTCGGAATCTTTGTAGCTTTTTGGGCTCCTATTTCCCCTTAACATAGACCCTGTAGCAGCACCATGTTATTGTTTTTCAGAACAGTATATACAAGGAATTCGGGATCATTGTCATACCTCTGAACTCCCCTTAACATAGACCCCGTTCCAGATTTGTGATATTTTGTTTTTAAAAAAGTAGATACAAGAAAATCGGGGTATCCTGGAAAAAACAAAATACAACTTCCTTTTTTTGTACAAAAGTTTCCTTATAGAATTGTTGATTTGTAATATTTTTTGGCTCCAAGAAGGGGGGACCCCACGAGAGGGCAGAAATCATTGACCCTTCTGCATTTTGGATTCTGTGTAGCTTTTTTGGGCTCCTATTCCCCTTAACATAGACCCTGTAGCAGCACCATGTTATTTGTTTTTCAGAAAAGTGTATACAAGACAATCGGGATCATTGTCATACCTCTGAACTCCCCTTAACATAGACCCCGTTCAAGCACTGTGATATTTTGTGGATATATATATATATATAGATAGATAGATAGTCGGATAGATAGATACATACATACATACAGATTTGATCATATTTTCATCCATGGCTATATAACGAGTCTTGCTTGGACCTTGAACTTGACAGCCCGCACAACCTGCTCCTCAAATTCTTTACATATAAAAGCAAAAAACCAAATGTATATGTTTTTTTTGGTTGAACCTTGTGTAGCCATTTGTGACTGATATATAAGCAGAATCAAAATCTGCTTATCACAGCTAGGACAAAAACAACATATGGATCAACCGGGTCCTCATCTATCACAGAGTCGACAGCCACAATTGAAGAGGAAGCTTGCTCTGAACTGGTATTGGGAGTACTGCCCGGGTCAGTTTCAAAACTCTGAGAGTCTGTTTTTGAGTCTGGCGTGAACAATTTTCGGATTTTGCTTGGTGGTGTGTGTAGCTCCCCTTTCTTCCTTTTCGTTCTCCATTTGGACCCATCAAAAGTGTGACCAGAAGAATCCGCCGCTTCTCGTCTGGCAGCCCGAAGTTTCAGATTGCTTTGGAGACCAAAGACGGAAGCCAACAGTTTTGCAGCAGCCCCCACATCTCTAGGACATTCAGCGCAATTGGCCTTCTGAAGCTCTGTAGATGCCATGGGGAACTTTTTCAACTCATTTTCAAACTCTAGCTTGACAGCGGGGGAAAATGCGCTAAAGTTGCTGATCTGGCCAGTCAACCAGTCACCAAACGCACCCAGTTCATCAGCAATGTTGGTCAGGGTGGCGACAGCTGTGCTAACTTCTCCAGCGTTTGGTACCTGAGCTTTTTCTGCAACCTTCTTCAGGCACCCTTTCTTTTGCAGCAAGGCTCGACGTGCCTCCTCCTCCATCACTTTCAAAGTAGCAAGACGTTCACTGACTACATCACAGTAGTAGAGGGAAGACTTGCCCACCCAGGTAACCGATTCACAGAGTTTTGTCACGTTTGCATCTGTCACTTGGTGATCCTCTATGCTTTCCTCTGGTAGTCGAAAGAAGTGAGAGATTCGATCAGACCCTGTAACAATGGTGACAAATTTTGGAATGCATTCCTTTTGATGTTTGCAAGCCATTTCAAAATCCAGTTGGTGTAGCTCTGCAACCCCACCAGGTTTCACAATGTTGCACCCCACAACCTCATCGGATTTCTCGCTGCGTAGTTCCTCCAATGAACTATCTTTCCAACTCAAGGAGTAGATGTTTTTTTGGGCCTCCCAATCCGGGCACCAACATCCCTTGATGTGAACAACCCCTTCCGAGTCCACAGAGCCCAAGAGGAAGAAGAATGTCATTTCCTTGGAATTTCAAGAAGTAGCTTCAAAAAGGACCTTAAAAACCCAACCCCTTCAAAAAGTACCTAAAAACAACCTATTTTACTTAGGTAATCTACAGGGAATATATTATATTTATATATATATATCTCTCTCTCTCTCTTTCTTTCTCTCTCTCTCTCTCTCTTTTTGGGTGTTTCTTAAGCAAATCCAAGATTCTGGTGATCTTTTGAGTGCAACATTGTTCATGTGTGCCAGAGCCCCTCCCGAAATCACAACCTCAGCGCGCTTGTCCTTCCTCTTGATCCACTCCAACCTCTTCTGCAATCTTGCTTCTGATGGCTTCAGATGCTCCTGAAGCGTGCGTTTTCGTATTATACATATATACATATATTGTGATAACTCTGCGGTGCATGCAATGCTGTAATAAGCAGATTTGGGGATCTGCTTATTACAGTCTTATTTTTTCTTTTAAACAAATAAAGCAAAACTATGAAATCATATATATAAGTGTGTGTCTGTATGTAATGTCTATGTAATGTATATAATGTAATGTCATGTCCTGTCAAGTAATGTAATGTAAGTATGTATGTATGCATGCATGCATGCTTGTATGTATTTATGTATACCGTATGGACTCATGTATGTACTGAATCCCCCAATTTGCAGGCAGAAGCAGCACTCGCTCCTTGTGATCCACAAGCTTCACTGATTGACCCTGAAGCAAGTCAGGTTGCGAAAGCTTCAGTGCCTCAGTAGCCTTTGCGGTTTTGGGTCCCTTTTTTTTGTCTTTTTTTGGCTGTTCTGCTTTTTTCTTTGCACACGGCCCGGTTTTTTTTGCTCCATTGGCTTTTGGTTTTGCTGTCTTTGCACTGCCGGGACCCTCTTCAACAACCGGAACATCCTCCTCACCAACCGGGACATCCCCCTCGTTCTCACCAACCGGGGCATCCTCTTTTCCACCTTCCTCACCCTTCGACAACGGTCTGTAAAGGGCCCTCCCAACTGCCCCACGAAGTTTGTTGAATCTCAAGGGTGTCAATTTCTGAACCTTGCTGATTCTGTGGCCTACCATGGGGAAGGAGTAAGGTGGGTTTGTACACTGGTGAGCTTCCATCAATGATTCAAATTCATCACTGTTGCAAATTTCGATCGGGTCCGAGACCATGCACTTTGCATAGATGCAATCCTTGGCAGCAAGGTACATGTGTTCCTTTTCATCAATGAGGGTTTTTCTCAGCTCCAGTGTTTTTTCTCCCTCCAAAATTTTGTCAAGCCATCCTTTCTCAAGCACCAAAATCTTTCCAAGTGGTGGTGGTTCTTCGGAAAGAATGCTTGAGGACACATCAGCTTTGAAGTTCTTTGCAGTTTCTATCTGAACACTTTTGGGAACCTCTTCTTTTTGCGACTGCTTGGAGGTGGTGACTGCTGCTTTTGGAGTAGGCGTCTTTTCGTTTGAGGCTTGTTTTTCAGGCTCGGCGTGCAAGAATTTCATGTAGTAGGCCTCCAACACAACCACTTGCTTGTCTTCTTTTGTCTTTGCCTGGTTGAACTTTTTTCCGCTGCCCCCCCACTCTCCGAGCTTCTCTCTCAATTGCTGAACTGTAAGCGCGGATTGCTCCAGTCTCGCTTCCTTGGCAGGTATCAACTCGATTAAACGTTTCCTCCAGAGGAGGACGGCGGTTGAAACCAAGATGATATACATGTGTATTTATATATATATGTGACTGAACCCAAACTAAAGTCAAATGGTATAATTATAATTGCAGTAAATAATGAGGAGCCCTTGTTTCCTATAGGTCGTCTCTTGCAGGAACAATGTGAAAGTTGCATTTTTACGCAAATGTGGATTTCTGTCATCACACGCCCTTGGATCCTAGTGAGCTGTAAGAAGCAGATTTGGGTTTCTGCTTATCACAGCCTGATCGCAGTGCGAGCTTCGAAACTGGAAAGGGGTCTCAAAACAATCTCCGAATACGCCCCAGATATGCGGATACATTTTATTTATTTATGCAGTTTAAAGTCAAATATGGTATATAATTACTGTGTATGTATATATATATATATATAATGAGGAGCCCTTGTTTCATTGAGGATGATCTCTCTTGCAGGGAAAATTTGAAAGTTGCATTTTTACGCAAATGTGGATTTCTGTCATCACACGCCCTTGGATCCTAGTGAGCTGTAAGAAGCAGATTTGGGTTTCTGCTTATCACAGCCTGATCGCAGTGCGAGCTTCGAAACTGGAAAGGGGTCTCAAAACAAGCCCGAATACGCCCCAGATATGCGGATACATTTTATTTATTTATGCAGTTTAAAGTCAAATATGGTATATAATTACTGTATATATATATACAATGAGGAGCCCTTGTTTCATTGAGGATGATCTCTCTTGCAGGGAAAATTTGAAAGTTGCATTCTTACACAAATGTGGATTTCTACCATCACACGCCCTTGGATCCTAGTGAGCTGTAAGAAGCAGATTTGGGCTTCTGCTTATCACAGCCTGATCGCAGTGCGAGCTTCGAAACTGGAAAGGGGTCTCAAAACAATCTCCGAATACGCCCCAGATATGCGGATACATTTTATTTATTTATGCAGTTTAAAGTCAAATATGGTATATAATTACTGTATATATATATATATACAATGAGGAGCCCTTGTTTCATTGAGGATGATCTCTCTTGCAGGGAAAATTTGAAAGTTGCATTTTTACGCAAATGTGGATTTCTGTCATCACACGCCCTTGGATCCTAGTGAGCTGTAAGAAGCAGATTTGGGTTTCTGCTTATCACAGCCTGATCGCAGTGCGAGCTTCGAAACTGGAAAGGGGTCTCAAAACAAGCCCGAATACGCCCCAGATATGCGGATACATTATATTTATTCTTGCTTATATATATATATATATATATGTGTATACATATTTTTTATTCGTGTATATCTACATATGCATGGGCATTAGTCCTTTAAAAGGTTCCAGATGGAATCTTTTTGATTCAAGGCTCGTGAAGCTGCTTGTGGATTTTGTAGGCGAAGACTTTGTCACCCCCAACTGGAATGTCTAGGTGACCCACCTTGAGAATGTATACCCCGTCCACCACCGATAGACCATCAGGTTCAGAAGGAGGTTCAATGAAGAGCAAATTTTCTGGAGCCTTGTCTCTTATCCGTAGATTTGCAAGGGCTGCAAGCAACACCAACCCCACGTTTTGAAGCTGGTTTCCATTTCCGACTCTGTCATGCCACCCCATATCAAGACTCCACTGGACGGGCGCCCTGATACCAGCCTCCTTTGCCTGAAGTTCAGAGATTGCCAAACCAGAAGCTGCCAGTTTTTCCCGACTTGTTAGCCACCTGAGCTTCTCTCCATGGACAAGTCGCCTGAGCCAGCGGAACCATACAAAAAAAGCAAAGGAATATTCAGATAGATAGATATTTCTAGACACACACATATATTTTTTTTTTTTGAGTCAATGTTTTGGAATGGCTGAAAGAGAGGACTTGTGAGTCTAGACTGTACAAGGCTGTACATTCTGGTCATATGGACATATGTATATACATACCTTCGAAAACAAGTCAGGTCTGTTTTGTTCACCGCAGAAACCGTTTTACCTCTTGAAATTGACATTTTGATGCTATACCCAATTTTTATTGATACGTCCATGTTGCGAGTTCGCGTCTCTTGTCTCACACGCGCCCGCTGACCCCAGGGATGTGTAATAAGCAGATAATGGATCTGCTTATCACAGTCAAGTTGAACCATGGGAACCCTGCCCAAAATATCTTTCATTCTGGAACCAAAGTATATAAGGATGAAGGCAATTTGAAGGGTTTTTTTGGTGAGGGAAATATTTCTGAGGATTTTGAATGAGGGCTTACTTACTTATACAATCATATTCACATATATATATATATACATACATATATATATATATATGTATAATGTGAGCAACACAATGGGAAAACCAACCAATGATTGGTATATCAAATGCTTGCGGTGATGGTAGGTGATCACCCTCCAGGTATTGAAGATTACTATAATTTTGCAGGTAAAACCAGCTGAACAATTTTGCATTCCCAAATTGGAGGGGAATGTATACATATAAATATATATTATATATTTATATATATATATATCCAAGTCGCCTGGTGCCACTCTTGGTCATGCACGGCAGCGAAAAATCACTTCCTCCAACAGCTGTGGGGTGGGTCTCAAAGTTCTGGCTCACCGCAAAGACGGGAGGAGGTTTCTTCTCCCCTTCGAGCTTGTCATGCCTCCCAAATTTTGTGGCAGGTGCAGCCCACCAAGAAGAACAAATGGGGTTGGCCCAAAACTGAGACAGATAAAGAGAGAGAGAGGGATATATATATATATATATATAAATAGACTGTTGAAAACATGTTCAAAACTAAACCAACACCGTTCTATGTGACTCACAAAATATAGGGCTATCCCTAACAAAAGACCCCAATTGGGAATTGCTTGTGATTGGGTATATATATATAGAGGTTCATTGATGCCCTTGCACATGAAAAAACACACCAGGCCACCTCTTCATATAACCATCGAAATTCTTCATCTCAAAGTCCGTGAGCAAGGGTCGCCAGTCGGTCAAAGAGCAAGTTGCAGGATCTCCTGGCAATAGAAACATGATTCTGAGTAGGTTCCTGCCATACTGTAGAATTGATAGAAACATGTAGGCGTGTAAATATACATATATACACATACAATATAGCAAACACCGGAACATATATAGGGTGATATGTCTTCGCTCTCTCTCTCTCTCTATGTCTGTATAGATATATATACATATATAGATACATACATAGATACATACACACATACATACATTCATAAATACATTCATGCATGCATATTGTGTGCATTTGCATGCTTTTTCAAACAACATTTCCAGATCCTTAAGCTCCCCATTTGTTGGGCTGTAATAAGCAGATTGCAAAATCTGCTTATTGCAGTTTGCAAATGTCACCGTTTATTTTGGGATACACACACGGGCACATGTGCACACCTAAGAAACGGAAAGCTTTTCGCCCTTTTGCACTGAATTGCCACCAGTCGAAAACAACTAGATAGAAACACGCTTGGAGTTAGTGCTACACTTGTTGAGCCTTTGTCTAGAAGCTCATTCTTCCTCAACTCCACCATTACCCCGCTGCCTTTTGGCTGCTCGGGCTCTGATCCCGGCAGGTGTTAAATGCTCGGAAATCAGAGTTTTGCAAGCTTTACATTTCACCTGAACTTTAAAATGGTTTGTTCCTCGCAAAGTTAGATGTCGATGTTGGCAGTTGATCCCAAAGTCACACTGCTCCGGGCCCGTGAGGTTGTTCTGGGATGGTGATCTAGGAGTTCCGGGGCCACTCACAACACTCCAGTCAGAGCTACGGTCATCATTATCTGGTTCGGCTGCGTAGAAACCCAGACCACGCTCACAAACATAGGAGATGTCTTCTTCTGACATCATGTAGAATGCCAGGACAACAAAGCATTTCATGGTGAAACTGACAACGCTGGTAAAGGCAACGAACATGAGGGATGCGATGGATAAGAAGCAGGTTGGCTTTTGTGCAGCCATCTCTAACAAGCAATTCTCCTACACACACACAGCGCTGGTTCCTTGAGCAAAACAGGCTCCAATCACCCAATTCAGTAATGACCAGTTGTAGCACATACTGATGGCAAGCAGCTGTAATAAGCAGATATGGAATGTCTGCTTGTTGCAGCCCTAGTTTCAAAAGCTTATTCATTGTCATGTATTTGTTTGGCTTGACTGTCGGTCAACGGTAAATTGTGTCCAAGTGAAAAATCATAGTTCATACTGCGTGAAGAAATCTCACATGAAGACCAGTGAAAGCAAGACATTCGTCCATGTGCGTGTATAAAAACAAACATGTTTGTTCACAATCTTGGCCCATAACATTTGAATTTCTCCCACTGCAGTAGTCAGTCCTTTAGCTGATCCGGATCGCTGCATTTCCAGTCTGAGGGCCGTCTCGTCGGTCTCGAAGTAGAAGTCGTCCACCTGAGTTTACCCATGTTTGTTGTGTTTGGTTGCACATTTGGTGGCCTCCCTCCGCTTCAACCCATGCATGGTTATCTTCAAATATAATATGTATATATCTATATATGGATAAGATATATATATATACAAGACTTGCATGTGTATGTCTACAAACATAGCCGTGCATAGACACACGTGTAAATGATTGTGTATGTGTATATAAATATATTATACATATATATATATTTATATGGCTTTCCCGGCCTGACACTCCGGGAGGTTGGCCCTGATGTTCTTCGCAAACTCCTGATAGGCCTTCTTGATGTCTCCCACAGCTTCCAGCAATGAGGCTTTGTAGAACAGGTCATACCTGGGCTTTGTGGAAACAGGTATATATATATACTGTGTTCGGCATTTGTTCTTTTGGCACGATGGGAACCCTTTTGAGCTGTAATAAGCAGATTGGGTGGATCTGCTTATCACTGCCTTGGAACCAAATGGGCCCACACCCTTTAGGAGTCCTGCTTAGGGGCGCATTTCTAGCTAGCAAGTGGGCCTCGCATCATACTTCCAGGGGTGATATGTATATAATATACATATATATATATATATATATCCGAACTGTTGGTGGTTACACTCAAAATTACACATATCAAAGTATACGGTATGTATGTACTAAATATTTAAATAAATATATATATATACATACATATCTGCGGACGCAGCTGTTGGCTGATACACAGGGCCATACGTGTTTGAAATTATATAGAAAACAAGGTACTTGCGAGGCCTTCCCACATGCATACCGACGTCCATCGGCTTGGTGGAAAACGCCACATGCTCATACCCCATCTCTTCTGCGAAGTCTCTCATGGACGTTGTTTCAAAACCTAATACGTTCTCATGGAGCACGATCGGTACACCTTGCTTGAAACAACACACCATGTAGATGCACAAAAGAATGGCGTTCACGGATTCCTCCTTTTCTAATGACCCCAAAGTGCTGTATGCAGTGCATATGGTCCCGCTGGTATCTAGGAACCTCTTCCGGATGCAGCACCTAGGGCCATACAAACAACAAATGTTGCATGGTTGGGTAAGCATATAACGTGGGATACCCAAGAAATTTAGTGCCAAATCATAAGAAGATCAACACAAAATAGGGTGAAACCCTGGGAAATGGAATGATGTAAACATAGATTAGGAAACATCCTTGAAGACATGATGAAAACCACATAACATATAGACACTTCTGAGAACACATGCTACAAACCATGAAAACATAGGAAAATTGTGCACTTCCACTTTGTACCTTGTATATGCAATAAGCAGGTATGCAATAAGCAGATTCAATAATCTGCTTATGACAGCTCATGCAAGATGATGTCTAAGTTCAGGACGCTACTTGAAACTTGCAGATAATCATACTTGTTCATAAGAAAAAGCAAGAAAAACATCAAAAAAACATCAACAAAATGAAAACTGATGAAAGACATCATACACACATCGAAAAAACACTGAAAACTGATAAAAAACATTGCAAACACAATGAAAACTTATGAAGTATATATATACATTGCAAAAACATTGAAAACCCAATGAAAATTGATGAAAAACATTGCAAAAACATTGAAAAATAATGAAATCTGATGAAACACATGGCAAAAACAATGAAAAACAAATGAAAATTGATGAAAAACATTGCAAAAACAAATGAAAATTGATGAACAACATTGCAAAAACAATGAAAAACCAATGAAAATTGATGAAAAACATTGCAAAAACAATGAAAAACCAATGAACATTGATGAAAAACATTGCAAAAACAATGAAAACCAATGAAAATTGATGAAAAACATTGCAAAAACAATGAAAAAATAATGAAAACTGATGAAAAACATTGCAAAAACAATGAAAAACCAATGAAACTTGATGAAACACATTGCAAAAACAATGAAAAACCAATGAAAATTGATGAAAAACATTGCAAAAACAATGAAAAACCAATGAAAATTGATGAAAAACATTGCAAAAACAATGAAAAAATAATGAAAACTGATGAAAAACATGGCAAAAACAATGAAAAACCAATGAAAATTGATGAAAAACATTGCAAAAATAATGAAAAACCAATGAAAATTGATGAAAAACATTGCAAAAACAATGAAAAACCTTGCAAAAACAATGAAAAACCAATGAAAATTGATGAAAAACATTGCAAAAACAATGAAAAACCAATGAAAATTGATGAAAAACATGGCAAAAACAATGAAAAAATAATGAAAACTGATGAAAAACATTGCAAAAACAATGGAAAAATAATGAAAACTGATGAAAAACATGGCAAAAACAATGAAAAACAAATGAAAATTGATGAAAAACATTGCAAAAACAATGAAAAACCAATGAAAATTGATGAAAAACATTGCAAAAACAATGAAAAACCTTGCAAAAACAATGAAAAACCAATGAAAATTGATGAAAAACACTGCAAAAACAATGAAAAAATAATGAAAACTGATGAAAAACATGGCAAAAACAATGAAAAACAAATGAAAATTGATGAAAAACACTGCAAAAACAATGAAAAAATAATGAAAAGGTTTGGCCCGAGGACTTCGACCCAACAACGGCTGGCCCGAGGACTTTGACCCAAGGATTTTTTTTTTCCGCTGCGCGCGCGCGCGTTAGCGGAAATGCTGGCCCGAGGACTTGGACCCATCCACCCGGGGTACTACAACGGGGCACTACAACGGGGAAACACAACGGGGAAACAAAAGGGGAACAAACGGGAAACATGAAAAATGGAAAAATGAAAAGAAAAAAATTATTTTTTTTTCCATTTTTTTGATTTAGTTTATATTCAAAACATGTTTTAAAGCATTTTGATACACTATTGCATTTAAATCGAATGAAAAAATAAAAAAAAATATTTCCAAAAAAAAATCTGATTTTTTTTTCATTCGATTTAAATGCAATAGTGTATCAAAATGCTTTAAAACATGTTTTGAATATAAACTAAATCAAAAAAATGGAAAAAAAAAACATTTTTTTTTTTCATTTTTCCATTTTTCATGTTTCCCGTTTGTTCCCCTTTTGTTTCCCCGTTGTGTTTCCCCGTTGTAGTGCCCCGTTGTAGTACCCCGGGTGGATGGGTCCAAGTCCTCGGGCCAGTTGTTGGGTCGAAGTCCTCGGGCCAAACCTTTTCATTATTTTTCATTGTTTTTGCAGTGTTTTTCATCAATTTTCATTGGTTTTTCATTGTTTTTGCAATGTTTTTCATCAATTTTCATTTGTTTTTGCCATGTTTTTCATCAGTTTTCATTATTTTTTCATTGTTTTTGCAATGTTTTTCATCAATTTTCATTGGTTTTTCATTGTTTTTGCAAGGTTTTTCATTGTTTTTGCAATGTTTTTCATCAATTTTCATTGGTTTTTCATTGTTTTTGCAATGTTTTTCATCAATTTTCATTTGTTTTTCATTGTTTTTGCCATGTTTTTCATTAGTTTTCAGTAGTTTTTCAATGGTGTTAGCATTTTGAATTCTACATCATCTTGCATGAGCTGTAATAAGCAGATTCCTGAATCTGCTTACTACATACTAGGACAGGGTGGAAGTGTACAACCTTGCTTTGGCAAACACAACTAAGGGAAGCACTGCTTCAAGTGTCGTGAGCAGAATGCCTTCTTGGCCACCTTGCCCTTTTTTGCTAGCTGAAACCATTTCTTGAATTTCTGAACATTCCCCTTCACACTGATCTTCTTCATTTCTTTCAGGGTCTCAGAATCGATGAACGATTCTACATCTGTGAAGCGACAAGTACCTTCGGCCAACATGTCGAAATGAGAGGCTCTAGCCTTTGCGTTCTTCTCGCACGTCCACACGTTCTCCTAGGATTGCAAGGATCAATCCAAGACCTGGGGTACACTAGTTTCCCTTTGAAAACCACTTTGGTTTGTGTTTTGGGTCTTGAACTTCGACATAGCTGTAATAAGCAGATGTGCAATCTGCTTATTACAGCTTCCCAAAATCAAATGAATCAATGCTTGTAAACATAGATTTGGGGGGTATTGGTTATTATATATTACATATGTTATGACTCCATTTCAACTTGTTTTGCCACCAATGATTGGCGGACAAACTAGTAAAGACCTTCCAAAAAAAGATAAGTGTCAGAGAGAGGTGGGAGTGTGGGATCCATCTCTCGGCGAGCCGCATCGATATATTCTAAAGCCCGCTCAGGATAGCAACATCCCGAAAACATACTGCTACTGGCCAGGGGTGAGTCTGACCAGAGTAATGTGGCCTTATCGATCCCCACATTTTGCAGCACATGCTTCGCCCATCGCTGGGCTTTCAGCAAACACTCCGGGACTTCAGCCATAGCTAACCTGAAAAAGCGTCACAACCCCTGACGCCTGCAAGCCAGCAACTGCGGGGGACGAACAGCATCGCAGTGTTGGAAACAATTGAGCAATGATCAAAACCGTGGCGGTAGTAGAAAGGGATGACTAGGTTTTGAGCACAGCTCAATTGAGTCCTCCCTTTGCACAAACAATTCCCAAGCAGCCAGAAATTTGAAGTTTGGATGATATTCCCAATAAGGACGAAAATGCGCAAACCATTCCCATATTCCGTGTTACCTCTAGAAGGGTTTATATAGAACTCGAGTTTGAATTGTGCAAGCAGCTGTAATAAGCAGATTCCCGATTTCACCAATTCCCACATAATGGGAATCTGCTTATTACAGGTCTGATTTAAGGGTACCCCATTCTAGCAGATCCTTATTTGAGCGTTTTTGAGGGTTTTCGGGGTGTGATAAGCAGATGAAAATCTGCTTATTACCCGTCCGCGACTATATAATGATAACAACAATAATAAGTTATACACATATGTATTATATTGGAGATAATGTATATCCATCAATGAATCGAAATGAATCACAGCCAGTGAAAGAGGACAAGTTGAAACCCAAAGATAGCACCACAACTCCTCGAAAACGGCGTCTACCATCTGCAAAGCAGATTGCCCCACAGCTGCCATGGACGCTTGATCCTCCAGATATGCTGCAGGCTGCTGCAAGGCTTTTGTGTGACAAGCCAAATACAAAGCTTTGACATCGTGTTCATGGCCTTTGGCTGTTCAATTCACAGAGGAAACCCTGCAGTGTAAGAAGTTGATTCTTGACAATCATGAATTCTGTTTCTTCTAGTGCATCGAGTACATTTTATATCAACTTGCTTCGTTCCACTATATGTTCCACTCAAATCAGCCAAGAATAATTATGCGGTCGAATTCAACTGTTCAATCAGAACTTGGATGAAACTGGTCAAATGGAAGTTTCCTAAAATGAGGGTACCCCCAGTTATCATCCATTTTCATGGGATTTTCCATGAAACAAACCGTCCATCAATTTGGGGGGTACCCCATGGGAAACAATGACTCCTCCGCGCTGGGGGCGCCGAAGTCATCAATCTCCACGATGGGCTCTGCTGTGGGTCCAGAGCCTCAAACGATGTGACCAGGTGACCATGTGATGCTCGTGCTGTTTCGATATCTGAATAATGCATACATTGCGATACTTGTTTATGTGTAGATATGTATGTGTATATATATATATGTATGTATGCATAAATATGTGTATATATATAATCAATTATAATCATATATCACATAGTTGTATAAAGATATATAGTAATATATATCCGCCGACCCCGGCCGACGGCAAGGGGGAGCGCGTCAGGGCAGAGAGGTTGTAACAACACCAACACCAACACCAACACCAACACCAACACCAACAATAACAACAACAACAACAACAACAAGAACAACAACAACAACAACAAGAACAACAACAACAACAACAACACCTTCAGAGGCATGGTGTTTTCCGCCCGGGAGGAGGTGATTTTTTCGAAGCTGTTTTACTGCCGCACCCGCAGGCAACAGAAGCTGTCGAAAAATGTTGTTTTTCTAGAATTTCAGACGACACGTTAGGCAGTTTTTTGGCGTGGTTTTGGAACTAGCTCGTCCTTCAGAAGCATGGGGTTTTCCCCCGGGAGGTGAGTTGGCGTTTCAGCGTTTCGAGTGGTGTCCATACACCAACACCAACACCAACACCAACACCAACAACAACAACAACAACAACAACAACAACAACAACAACAACAACAACAACAACAACACCTTCAGAGGCATGGTGTTTTCCGCCCGGGAGGAGGTGATTTTTTCGAAGCTGTTTTACTGCCGCACCCGCAGGCAACAGAAGCTGTCGAAAAATGTTGTTTTTCTAGAATTTCAGACGACACGTTAGGCAGTTTTTTGGCGTGGTTTTGGAACTAGCTCGTCCTTCAGAAGCATGGGGTTTTCCCCCGGGAGGTGAGTTGTTCGAAGCTGTTTAGCTGCAGCAGGCGCAGGCAAAAGCAGCCGCAGGCAACAGAAGCTGTCGAAAAATGTTGTTTTTCTAGGATTTCAGACGACACGTTAGGCAGTTTTTTGGCGTGGTTTTGGACCTAGCTCGTCCTTCAGAGGCAGGGTGTTTTCCCCCGGGAGGTGATTTTTTGTAGGGTTTCAGAAACAACATTAGGTACTTTTCCCGGTCACTTTTGGAGCGTTTTGGGCACGAAATTAGGTGGCGTTTCAGCGTTTCGAGTGGTGTCCATACACCAACACCAACAAAACAAACACCAACAACAACAACAACAACAACAACAACAACAACAACAACAACAACAACAACTTCAGAGGCATGGTGTTTTCCGCCCGGGAGGAGGTGATTTTTTCGAAGCTGTTTTACTGCCGCACCCGCAGGCAACAGAAGCTGTCGAAAAATGTTGTTTTTCTAGAATTTCAGACGACACGTTAGGCAGTTTTTTGGCGTGGTTTTGGAACTAGCTCGTCCTTCAGAAGCATGGGGTTTTCCCCCGGGAGGTGAGTTGTTCGAAGCTGTTTAGCTGCAGCAGGCGCAGGCAAAAGCAGCCGCAGGCAACAGAAGCTGTCGAAAAATGTTGTTTTTCTAGGATTTCAGACGACACGTTAGGCAGTTTTTTGGCGTGGTTTTGGACCTAGCTCGTCCTTCAGAGGCAGGGTGTTTTCCCCCGGGAGGTGATTTTTTCTAGGGTTTCAGAAACAACATTAGGTACTTTTCCCGGTCACTTTTGGAGCGTTTTGGGCACGAAATTAGGTGGCGTTTCAGCGTTTCGAGTGGTGTCCATGAGTCGAGCTGTTGCAGCTGACGTCAAAGCGACAGGACGCGACAAGACAGTTGTCACAAAGGCAGGCAAAAGATCTTTTTTTCTAGGCTTTGAGGGCAGGCAAAAGATCTTTTTTTCTAGGGTTTTAGAAGCAACGTTAGGCACTTTTCCCGGTCCCTTTTGGAGCGTTTTTGGCATGAAATTAGGTGGCGTTTCAGCGTTTCGAGTGGTGTCCATGAGTCGAGCTCGGCAACGGCAGCAGCCTTCTAGTATGCTTCAGTTCCCTCATGTCTTCAGTTCTAGTAGGATTCCAGAAGTCAGCGGCAATGGCAGTAGCAGCGGCAGCAGCAAGTCCGCAGCAGCGGCAACGGCAGCAGCCTTCTAGTATCCTTCATCAGTTCCCTCAAGTCTTCACTTCAGTTCTAGTAGGATTCCAGAAGTCACGTTAGAGAGTTTTTTGGTGCGATCCTGTGGCCCGTTCGTCCTTCCGTGCCCTGCTGTTTTGGTGCCGGGAGGTGCTTTTGGTACACTTCTGTCAGCAGCAGCAGCAGTAAGAGCAGCGGCAGTGGCAGTAGCAGCGGCAGTAGCAAGTCCAGCAGCAGCAACAGCAGCAGCGGCAACGGCAGCAGCCTTCTAGTCTCCTTCATCAGTTCCCTCAAGTCTTCAGTTCTAGTCGGATTCCAGAAAGTCCAGCAGCAGCGGCAGTGGCAACGGCAGCAGCTTTCTAGTGTCCTTCATCAGTTAGTTCCCTCAGGTCTTCAGTTCTAGTAGGATTCCAGAAGTCACGTTAGAGAGTTTTTCGGTGCGATTCTGTAGCCTGTTCGTCCTTCCGTGCCCTGCTGTTTTGGTGCCGGGAGGTGCTTTTTGGTGGCAGCAGCCTAGTATCCATCAGTTCCCTCAGGTCTTCAGTTCTAGTAGGATTCCAGATGTCACGTTAGAGAGTTTTTCGGTGCGATTCTGTAGCCTGTTCGTCCTTCCGTGCCTTGCTGTTTTGGTGCCGGGAGGTGCTTTTGATACACTTCTGTCAGCGGCAGCACCAGCAGCAGCAGCAGCAACGGCAGCAGCCGTCTAGTATCCTTCATCAGTTCCCTCAGGTCTTCAGTTCTAGTCGGATTCCAGAAGTCACGTTAGAGAGTTTTTCGGTGCGATTCTGTGGCCTGTTCGTCCTTCCGTGCCCTGCTGTTTTGGTGCCGGGAGGTGCTTTTGGTACACTTCTGTCAGCAGCAGCAGCAGTAAGAGCAGCGGCAGTGGCAGTAGCAGCAGGAGCAACGGCAGCAGCAAGTCCAGCAGCAGCAGCAGCGGTAACGGCAGCAGCCTAGTATCCATCAGTTCCCTCAGGTCTTCAGTTCTAGTAGGATTCCAGAAGTCACGTTAGAGAGTTTTTCGGTGCGATTCTGTGGCCTGTTCGTCTTTCCGTGCCCTGCTGTTTTGGTGCCGGGAGGTGCTTTTGGTACACTTTTGTCAGCGGCAGCACCAGCAGCAGCAGCAGCAACGGCAGCAGCCGTCTAGTATCCTTCATCAGTTCCCTCAGGTCTTCAGTTCTAGTAGGATTCCAGAAGTCACGTTAGAGAGTTTTTCGGTGCGATTCTGTAGCCTGTTCGTCCTTCCGTGCCCTGCTGTTTTGGTGCCGGGAGGTGCTTTTGGTACACTTCTGTCAGCAGCAGCAGCAGTAAGAGCAGCGGCAGTGGCAGTAGCAGCGGCAGTAGCAAGTCCAGCAGCAGCAGCAGTAGCAGCGGCAACGGCAGCAGCCTTCTAGTCTCCTTCATCAGTTCCCTCAGGTCTTCAGTTCTAGTAGGATTCCAGAAGTCACGTTAGAGAGTTTTTCGGTGCGATTCTGTGGCCTGTTCGTCCTTCCGTGCCCTGCTGTTTTGGTGCCGGGAGGTGCTTTTGGTACACTTCTGTCAGCAGTAGCAGCAGCAGTGCCAGCAGCAGCAGCAGGAGCATCGGCAGCAGCAAGTCCAGCAGCAGCAGCAGCCTTCTAGTATCCTTCATCAGTCCTTCATCAGTTCCCTCAGGTCTTCAGTTCTAGTAGGATTCCAGAAGTCACGTTAGAGAGTTTTTCGGTGCGATTCTGTAGCCGGTTCGTCCTTCCGTGCCTTGCTGGTTTGGTGCCGGGAGGTGCTTTTGGTACACTTCTGTCAGCAGCAGCAGCAGCAGCAGCAGCAGCAGGAGCAGGCAGCAGCACGGCAGCAGCAGCAGTAGTAGCGGCAACGGCAGCAGCCTAGTATCCATCAGTTCCCTCATGTCTTCAGTTCTAGTAGGATTCCAGAAGTCACGTTAGAGAGTTTTTCGGTGCGATTCTGTAGCCTGTTCGTCCTTCCGTGCCTTGCTGTTTTGGTGCCGGGAGGTGCTTTTGATACACTTCTGTCAGCAGCAGCAGCAGCTTTTGGTATATTTCTGTCAGCAGCAGCAGTAAGAACAGCAGCAGCAGCAGCAGTAAGAGCAGCGGCAGTGGCAGTAGCAGCGGCAGCTGCAAGTCCAGCAGCAGCAGTAGCAGCGGCAACGGCAGCAGCCTTCTAGTCTCCTTCATCAGTTCCCTCAGGTCTTCAGTTCTAGTAGGATTCCAGAAGTTAGGATTTCAGAAGGGACGTTAGGGACTTTTTTAATGCGATTCGGCGTCATTTCCGGTACGAAATTAGGTGTTTTTGGGTGCGATTCTGTGGCCTGGTCGTCCTTCCGTGCCTTGCTGTTTTGGTGCCGGGAGGTGCTTTTGGTACACTTCTGTTAGCGGCAGCACCAGCAGCAGCAGCAGTAGCAAGTCCGCAGCAGCGGCAACGGCAGCAGCCTTCTAGTATCCTTCATCAGTTCCCTCAAGTCTTCACTTCAGTTCTAGTAGGATTCCAGAAGTCACGTTAGAGAGTTTTTTGGTGCGATCCTGTGGCCCGTTCGTCCTTCCGTGCCCTGCTGTTTTGGTGCCGGGAGGTGCTTTTGGTACACTTCTGTCAGCAGCAGCAGCAGTAAGAGCAGCGGCAGTGGCAATAGCAGCGGCAGTAGCAAGTCCAGCAGCAGCAGCAGTAGCAGCGGCAACGGCAGCAGCCTTCTAGTCTCCTTCATCAGTTCCCTCAGGTCTTCAGTTCTAGTAGGATTCCAGAAGTCACGTTAGAGAGTTTTTCGGTGCGATTCTGTGGCCTGTTCGTCCTTCCGTGCCCTGCTGTTTTGTTGCCGGGAGGTGCTTTTGGTATACTTCTGTCAGCAGTAGCAGCGGCAGCAGCAGCGCCAGCAGCAGCAGCAGGAGCATCGGCAGCAGCAAGTCCAGCAGCAGCAGCAGCGGCAATGGCAGCAGCCTTCTAGTCTCCTTCATCAGTTCCCTCAGGTCTTCAGTTCTAGTAGGATTCCAGATGTCACGTTAGAGAGTTTTTCGGTGCGATTCTGTAGCCTGTTCGTCCTTCCGTGCCTTGCTGTTTTGGTGCCGGGAGGTGCTTTTGATACACTTCTGTCAGCGGTAGCACCAGCAGCAGCAGCAGCAACGGCAGCAGCCTAGTCTCCATCAGTTCCCTCAGGTCTTCAGTTCTAGTAGGATTCCAGAAGTCACGTTAGAGAGTTTTTCGGTGCGATTCTGTGGCCTGTTCGTCCTTCCGTGCCCTGCTGTTTTGGTGCCGGGAGGTGCTTTTGGTATACTTCTGTCAGCAGTAGCAGCAGCAGCAGCAGCAGGAGCACCGGCAGCAGCAAGTCCAGCAGCAGCAGCTGCGGCAACGGCAGCTGCCTTCTAACAGTTCCCTCAAGTCTTCAATTCTATAGTAGGATTCCAGAAGTCACGTTCGAAAGTATTTCGGTGCGATTCTGTAGCCTGTTCGTTCTTCCGTGCCTTGCTGGTTTGGCGCCGGGAGGTGTTTTTGGTACACTTCTGTCAGCAGCAGCAGTAAGAACAGCAGCGGCAACAGCAGTAAGAGCAGCGGCAGTGGCAGTAGCAGCGGCAGCAGCAAGTCCAGCAGCAGCGGCAGGGGCAACGGCAGCAGCTTTCTAGTGTCCTTCATCAGTTAGTTCCCTCAGGTCTTCAGTTCTAGTCTAGGATTCCAGAAGTCACGTTAGAGAGTTTTTTGGTGCGATTCTGTGGCCTGTTCGTCCTTCCGTGCCTTGCTATTTTGGTTCCGGGAGGTGCTTTTGGTACACTTCTGTCAGCAGCAGCAGTAAGAACAGCAGCAGCCGTCTAGTATCCTTCATCAGCTCCCTCAAGTCTTCAGTTCTCATAGGATTCCAGAAGTCACGTTAGAGAGTTTTTTGGTGCGATTCTGTGACCTGTTCGTCCTTTCGTGCCTTTCTGTTTTGATGCCGGGAGGTGCTTTTCGTACTCTTCTGTCAGCGGCAGCATTAGCAGCAGCAGCAGCAACGGCAGCAGCCGTCTAGTATCCTTCATCAGTTCCCCCAGGTCTTCAGTTCTAGTAGGATTCCAGAAGTCACGACGGCAAGGGGGAGCGCGTCAGGGCAGAGAGGTTGTAACAACACCAACACCAACACCAACACCAACACCAACAATAACAACAACAACAACAACAAGAACAACAACAACAACAACACCTTCAGAGGCATGGCGTTTTCCGCCCGGGAGGAGGTGATTTTTTCGAAGCTGTTTTACTGCCGCACCCGCAGGCAACAGAAGCTGTCGAAAAATGTTGTTTTTCTAGAATTTCAGACGACACGTTAGGCAGTTTTTTGGCGTGGTTTTGGAACTAGCTCGTCCTTCAGAAGCATGGGGTTTTCCCCCGGGAGGTGAGTTGGCGTTTCAGCGTTTCGAGTGGTGTCCATACACCAACACCAACACCAACACCAACAACAACAACAACAACAACAACAACAAGAACAACAACAACAACAACAACAACAACAACAACAACAACAACAACACCTTCAGAGGCATGGTGTTTTCCGCCCGGGGGGAGGTGATTTTTTCGAAGCTGTTTTACTGCCGCACCCGCAGGCAACAGAAGCTGTCGAAAAATGTTGTTTTTCTAGAATTTCAGACGACACGTTAGGCAGTTTTTTGGCGTGGTTTTGGAACTAGCTCGTCCTTCAGAAGCATGGGGTTTTCCCCCGGGAGGTGAGTTGTTCGAAGCTGTTTAGCTGCAGCAGGCGCAGGCAAAAGCAGCCGCAGGCAACAGAAGCTGTCGAAAAATGTTGTTTTTCTAGGATTTCAGACGACACGTTAGGCAGTTTTTTGGCGTGGTTTTGGACCTAGCTCGTCCTTCAGAGGCAGGGTGTTTTCCCCCGGGAGGGGATTTTTTGTAGGGTTTCAGAAACAACATTAGGTACTTTTCCCGGTCACTTTTGGAGCGTTTTGGGCACGAAATTAGGTGGCGTTTCAGCGTTTCGAGTGGTGTCCATACACCAACACCAACACTTTCAGCGTTTCGAGTGGTGTCCATACACCAACACCAACACCAACACCAACAACAACAACAACAACAACAACAACAAGAACAACAACAACAACAACACCTTCAGAGGCATGGTGTTTTCCGCCCGGGAGGAGGTGATTTTTTCGAAGCTGTTTTACTGCCGCACCCGCAGGCAACAGAAGCTGTCGAAAAATGTTGTTTTTCTAGAATTTCAGACGACACGTTAGGCAGTTTTTTGGTGTGGTTTTGGAACTAGCTCGTCCTTCAGAAGCATGGGGTTTTCCCCCGGGAGGTGAGTTGTTCGAAGCTGTTTAGCTGCAGCAGGCGCAGGCAAAAGCAGCCGCAGGCAACAGAAGCTGTCGAAAAATGTTGTTTTTCTAGGATTTCAGACGACACGTTAGGCAGTTTTTTGGCGTGGTTTTGGACCTAGCTCGTCCTTCAGAGGCAGGGTGTTTTCCCCCGGGAGGTGATTTTTTCTAGGGCTTCAGAAACAACATTAGGTACTTTTCCCGGTCACTTTTGGAGCGTTTTGGGCACGAAATTAGGTGGCGTTTCAGCGTTTCGAGTGGTGTCCATGAGTCGAGCTGTTGCAGCTGACGTCAAAGCGACAGGACGCGACAAGACAGTTGTCACAAAGGCAGGCAAAAGATCTTTTTTTCTAGGCTTTGAGGGCAGGCAAAAGATCTTTTTTCTAGGGTTTTAGAAGCAACGTTAGGCACTTTTCCCGGTCCCTTTTGGAGCGTTTTTGGCATGAAATTAGGTGGCGTTTCAGCGTTTCGAGTGGTGTCCATGAGTCGAGCTCGGCAACGGCAGCAGCCTTCTAGTATGCTTCAGTTCCCTCATGTCTTCAGTTCTAGTAGGATTCCAGAAGTCAGCGGCAATGGCAGTAGCAGCGGCAGCAGCAAGTCCGCAGCAGCGGCAACGGCAGCAGCCTTCTAGTATCCTTCATCAGTTCCCTCAAGTCTTCACTTCAGTTCTAGTAGGATTCCAGAAGTCACGTTAGAGAGTTTTTTGGTGCGATCCTGTGGCCCGTTCGTCCTTCCGTGCCCTGCTGTTTTGGTGCCGGGAGGTGCTTTTGGTACACTTCTGTCAGCAGCAGCAGCAGTAAGAGCAGCGGCAGTGGCAGTAGCAGCGGCAGTAGCAAGTCCAGCAGCAGCAACAGCAGCAGCGGCAACGGCAGCAGCCTTCTAGTCTCCTTCATCAGTTCCCTCAAGTCTTCAGTTCTAGTCGGATTCCAGAAAGTCCAGCAGCAGCGGCAGTGGCAACGGCAGCAGCTTTCTAGTGTCCTTCATCAGTTAGTTCCCTCAGGTCTTCAGTTCTAGTAGGATTCCAGAAGTCACGTTAGAGAGTTTTTCGGTGCGATTCTGTAGCCTGTTCGTCCTTCCGTGCCCTGCTGTTTTGGTGCCGGGAGGTGCTTTTTGGTGGCAGCAGCCTAGTATCCATCAGTTCCCTCAGGTCTTCAGTTCTAGTAGGATTCCAGATGTCACGTTAGAGAGTTTTTCGGTGCGATTCTGTAGCCTGTTCGTCCTTCCGTGCCTTGCTGTTTTGGTGCCGGGAGGTGCTTTTGATACACTTCTGTCAGCGGCAGCAGCAACGGCAGCAGCCGTCTAGTATCCTTCATCAGTTCCCTCAGGTCTTCAGTTCTAGTCGGATTCCAGAAGTCACGTTAGAGAGTTTTCCGGTGCGATTCTGTGGCCTGTTCGTCCTTCCGTGCCCTGCTGTTTTGGTGCCGGGAGGTGCTTTTGGTACACTTCTGTCAGCAGCAGCAGCAGTAAGAGCAGTGGCAGTGGCAGTAGCAGCAGGAGCAACGGCAGCAGCAAGTCCAGCAGCAGCAGCAGCGGTAACGGCAGCAGCCTAGTATCCATCAGTTCCCTCAGGTCTTCAGTTCTAG
>CAMXCT020002953.1:0-75000 GCA_947184155.2 Cladocopium goreaui
CATTGTTGCAAGATCTGAGCTGTTTCATGATCAAGTCCGGATCTTTGATGGTAATATATGCTAATAATATGTGTGATAGCATCAAACATGTGTGATAGCATCAAACATGTCGTACATGAAATATCCCCACTTCGGAATTGGAGGCTCCAGGGGGACATACTACCATAACCTGGATGTCCATGGTTGTTACAAGATGATGCCCTTTATCCTTATCTTGGTGGATGGAAATAACTGTGAATTAACATAGGTGAACTGAAGTTTTTGGTAGATATGGAGCTTCTCTAAGTCATGGGGGTACCCCCAAATCATCCAAGAAAAGACCATGACTTAGTAACTTAGTATTAGGACAAACCATAGTGATTTGGGGTTTTTCCATTTCCATATTTCAATGGGATCTGACCATCATCTATAGTGAATGAGCTTTAATAAACCAAAAAGCTATGGTCAACATGTCCATTTATCATCATTTATCCATCGTAATTCTAACTCAGTATCTATATCTGATATAACTATGGTTCATCCATTGAACCATCCATTATATAAATCATCCAATAAACCCTCATAATATATACCATCATAATAATCTATGGAATACTTACCAACATTTACCCCATAAATCACCCAGTTTTGTAGGTTAATATACTATACATGGAGCATTTGGGATATATCATGATATATCCAATTAAATCATCCATCAATCATCCATTAAATCATCCAATAAACCCTCATAATATATATATATAAATATATATATAATATATACCATCTGGTTATGACTAACAGTTCGCCATGGAAAATCACCATGTTGAAGTTCGGTAAACCCGGTTGTTCACCATCTATTTCGATTAGGGCCATCTATACCATGGCTCCGACAGGTCGCCATGGCGGAACCGCCCGAGAAGTCCGAGGCGGTTCCGGAGGACGAGCCGTGCGCCCAAAAAAAAGATGGGGGGACGACAAAAATCGCATGAAATGAGAGGGATTGAACCAGCAAAAAACGGGAATTTATATGATTACTATGTAGATAAGAAACAATATATATATGTGTTTTTTTTTAAAGAAAACATCTATAAAACATGATCTTAAATGATTTATTACTATAATTAGTTTCATGATTTATGATGTGGAACATGTCCACCATCATTCTGATGATGGGGATTGATCCGCCAGGAGTTGAGTGAGTTTCACCAATCGACCTCCATCAAAATAGGAGGACATCAATTCGAAGCCGACAAGAAATAGCTGGTTTAATATCGTTTAATATGGTTTAATATGGTTTAATATGGTTTAATATGGTTTAATATGGTTTAATATGGTTTAATATGGTTTAATATGGTTTAATGGTGGTTTAATGGTGATTAATGGTGAATAATCATGGTGATTAATGATAAATTAATTGGTTGGTGGTTTGGAACATGGCTTTTTATTGTCCCCAATAGTTTGGATGATGATCCAGTCTGACTTTCATATTTTTCAGGGGGGTAGGTCCACCAACAATTAGAATAGGTTTACGGATTTCAAAAAGAATTGAGGTTTCAACTGATCTGACTAAAAGAAGCGGAAGAAATATGAAGAAATGAATCTACACAATTTTTACTACAGTAGATCAGTGTATGGTCACAACATGTCACAACCCCCAGAAAATGTAATCTTAGGACATGCAGCTCGAAGGAATTCCTAGCAATCTACCAGATTTGTTGTGCTGAACTAATGTGGAATAATGTGGTACCCATATGAAATAGTTTCTGCCAGTATTCCGAATTCCATTGCCCACAAACTCAAAGGCTAGCACAGGCTGTGGATTAACTGCTTAGACCATGTGTTCATCAGCCAGTTTTCACCTTGGATTTTTCACAACTTGGGGGGGTCCAAACATTCATAGAATTGGATGATGGGAAAATTTACAGGAAACCCCTATATTTGATGGTAAAAACCATGGTTTCCTGTAGATCTTCCCTTAAACCAATCCAATGAAACATTGGTTCCCCTCGAAGGAGAAGGAGAAAACCACGGAGGAACCCAAGGAGGCGCCCGATGGTTTTTGCGCCAAGGAGTTGTTGGATGTTGTTGGGCTCGTTGCGTCGAATCCCCGGGAAGGTTAGATCAGCTACATGTTAGTCCTACAAGGTGGTGCCCCAGTTCGTTAGCTAAGTTGGTTTAGAATTCCAATAACTATGGTTTATGGTAGATATAACTACAGTATAGTTAATGGGGTTTATAAACCAACTTATAACTATGGGGCACCACCTTGTAAGGATAACCAAATATTGTAATTCCATGGATGGTCGGTTCACCTTATCCTGTTCTGTTTATGCTCCATAAAGTGGCAGACATTTTACACGTCCCGTTTTTGCAAAGTAAATAGATCATAATAGATATCCACTGGCCTGATTTTTGCTCACAATCCTCACCGACTGCTTGGCAGTTCCATAGTGAATTGTAGAGAAAAGGATATCTAAGGAACCCAGCAGGGAACAGGACGTTCACTTTCCAAGTTGAGTGCGATAACTCTCCTTAACGGCTTGGGGATGGGTATCAAAAAAAAATTATTATTAGGATCAAAAAAAATTATTATTAGGATCAAAAGAAAATTATTATTAGGATCAAAAAAAATATTACTGTTTGTAAGTAAAGGAAAGAAGGAAGGGGGGGAAGGAAGGAAGGAAGGAAGGAAGAAAGATTGAAGTAAAGAAAGGAGGGTAATTTAATTTGGGATTTTTTTTTTTTTTGATTTTGTTTTTTTTCTCCTGGCTCCTTTGGCTCCTGGCTTCTGTGGCTCCTGGTGGCTCCTGGTGGCTCCTGGTGGCTTCGTGGCTTCTTGGCTTTTTGGCTTCTGGCTTTTTGCTTTCTGTGGCTCCTTCGGCTCCTGGCTCCTTCGGCTCCTGGCTTCTGTGGCTCCTTCGGCTCCTGTGTCCCCGGTGGCTCCTGGTGGCTTTTTGGCTTCTGGCTTCTTGTCTTGCTCCTCCGGCTCCTCTGGCTTCTTCGGCTCCTATGGCTCCTTCGGCTCCTGTGGCTTTTGGCTTCTATGGCTCCTACAGCTCTTCTTCTTTTGTACTATTCTCTTTCTCTTTGCACATGCAGTCAAAAATAGTTATTATTGCAAGCAAACAAAACTATTATTGCAATGAAAAAATATTCAGGAAGGAAGGAAGGCAGGCAGGCAGGAAGGAGGCATCTAGATCAAAAAAAATATTATTAGGATCAAAAAGAATATTTTCGGACAAGGGAAGGAAGGAAAGGAAAGGAAAGGAAAGGAACGGAAAGGAAAGGAAAGGAAAGGAAAAAGGAAAGGAAAGGAAAAAGGAAAGGAAAGGAAAGGAAAGAGAAGGGAAGGGAAGGAAAGGAAAGGAAAGAGAAGGGAAGGGAAGGGCAGGGAAGGAAAGGAAGGAATATATGTATATATATATATATAGATTGCACGCGTATATTTGAACTACATACATGCTTGCCGATCGACCTACAGACATACATACATGCATCCTGCGCCCTCCCCCCGCGCCCCCCTCCCGGCTTTTTATTTTCAAGCGTCCCCGCGGCTTGTGACACCGCCCCAAAAGGTGGATGATAAGGCCCACCTACATTGCGACTGAATGTATCATGACCATGTGACGCTTTGCGGGGGGAGGCGCTGGGCCCTCCCCCCGCGCCCCCCTCCCGCCTTTTTATTTTAAAGCCTCCCCCGCGCAGCTTGTGACATTGCCAGAAAGGTGGATGATACGGCCCACCTTCTGTTTCAAAGGTGGATAATACGGCCCACCTTCTGTTTCAAGCGTGTGTGATCAAATTTGTCGTCAAAATTCAAGTGCGTGCTTTGCTGCCACACCACCTCGCCCATAGTAAATCAATTAGCCTAAGCGCGTGCTTTGCTGTAATGCTATGACAGAGCCACAAAGGTGGATGACACGGCCCACCTTTTGTTTCAACGTATGTGATCAAACTTGTCGTCAAATTCAAATGCGTGCTTTGGTGCCATGCTGTGACAAAACCACAAAGGTGGATGATATGGCCCACCATCTTTGTCGCTACAAAAAGATGGATGGTATGGCCCACCAACTGCTACGTCTACTGCTACCGCTGTATGCTGTGACAACGCCACAAAGGTGGATGATAAGGCCCACCTACATTGCGAATGAATCGATCATGACCATGTGACGCTTTGCGGGGGGAGGCGCTGCGCCCTTGTTTTTGCTTTAACTTGCATCCTACGTGGGTACTGCATGAGTATTGAGCACATTTATATACGAGTAATCTTGTGGACACCACTCATGTGACTATTACTATTAGTACTACTACTGCTATTATTTTTACTGCTACTACTACTACTACTACTACTACTAGTACTACTAGTACTACTACTACTAGTACTACTAGTACTACTAGTACTACTACTACTAGTACTACTAGTACTACTACTACTACTACTACTACTACTACTACTACTACTACTACTATCATTTCTATTATTAGTATTATTTTACTACTATTATTATTATTTCTATTATTGTTATTATTATTATTAGTATTATTATTAGTACTACTACTGCTATTACTATTATCATTATTATTACTATTAGTATGAATCCTAACAATATTTTTTTGATCCCTATAATAATTTTTTTTGATCCCTAAATAATATTTTTTTGATCCCAATAATATTTTTTTTTGATCCTTCACCCCAGTTCCATAGTGAATTGTAGAGAAAAGGATATCTAAGGAACCCAGCAGGGAACAGGACGTTCACTTTCCAAGTTGAGTGCGATAACTCTCCTTAACGGATAGGAAGCTGATTTTTGCCGTGCCTCAACGGAAAACGACAAGCTGGGAACCGGACGATGTTTTACTATTGGAAATGCATGATGAATTGGTTCTGTGTTTGGCATTTTACTTTGACAGGACAACAACAGCTCAAAAATGGAGGGGTTCTTAGAGTTGGGGACCCCAACAACAGCAGGGTTCAATTCTCACTGGGTTTCCACCCATATTTTGGGGCACGGTCTTCTTCCGGTGGAGCGCTTGTTGGATGCGTGGAACCTGGGAACCCGGAATCGAAAAGGAAGTGACGGAAGTGAAGGAGAAAGCGGTGGACAAGGTGCGAAGAGCCCAGTACTGTTCCCAAGTTAGAAACCGATCGGTGTGAAGGGTTTGGGTGTGTGACTGTATGACACTTTGAAGCTCATGAAAGATATGGCTACGAGAAACAAGGCCCCCCAGTGATGTTTGTTGGTTTGTTGAAACTATAAAACAGTTCGTTACATATCCCATTAACCCAAACTGTGCGATAACATGGGCTTATGGGGTTACGAACTGTTTTATGGGATATGTAACGACCCATTTTCATCCATTTTCCATCACATGTTGGGGCCTCGTTACATGTTAACCTTAAATGATGTGCCTCTGTGCGAAGTTTTTGGGGCCTCACCTTGTATATCATGGATCTGGGTCAAAACTCAGGGACCCTCGTGAGAAGCCCCTTCCAGAGACGGTCAAAGATTGGGGGTGATATGCACAGTGCGGATGAAGCGATGAAGCGCAGATTTCCGCAAGAGATGTGTGTCCTAAATTGGAAACACACTGTATACGTAATACACATGCATTTTCCTGGTGGTTGATTATAATCGATGTCACTATCCAATTTCCTAACAGTGTTGTTGTTGTTGTTGTTGTTGTTGTCCTAACAGTGTTGTTGTTGTTGTTGTTGTTGTTGTTGTAATTGTATACATATATATATATATCCTAATATAGTTTCTTTTTATACCAATCATTCATATCCCAACAGTCAATATTACCATTTTTTTACAAAAAAAACAATAACTCGATTTTAACAGGTACTGACTATCCCAACTTTTTTTATCCCAGTTGTTTTTCTTTTGTGAAACAATAACAGGTACTTGGCACTGACCTGCTGTACTCAGGCCACCAAGGAAGCGACGAAAAAGGCGCCCCGCCAGGCCGTTTACCGCCGCGCAGCCGCGCTGGGGGCGGTAGTCTCTGGTGTCACCAGTGTAAAAACCATGGGAAAATCATAGAGTTTATGGCCCTTAATTAACAGTTATAAAATGTTATAAATGGGATTATGATATTATGATTATCTCACCTTAGTTGGAGTGAGTTATTTAAAATCCCATTTATAACTGTTACTTGGGCCATAACTGCAGGATCATGGAAACTATGGGAATATTGTTTTCCGTGGCGCCATGAAGGCCATAGAGTTTTTTTTTTTGGTGGTGAACCCTATCATAAATTGATAAATCCCCATGATCGGTTGGTAAATGTCCTAATTTAATGGAAATATCATCCACATAGTTGGTAAATGTCCTAATTTTTTTGGTTGATATTTGGATGATATGTAAATGTCCTAATTGAACATCATCCAAATATTGGGGATATATGATATAATCTCCAACAGATACGTTTTCAAGTGATGTGAAACAAATCCCCAAAATGGGACATTTACCAAACCCTGATGATGTAAAAGGACATCCAATGGCTGGATACTGGATTTGGTTTATTTGGTCTACCACATTTTTCCCCACCTGCCAGGTGAGGGTTGTTAGATTTTATCAGAGTTGTTCTTCTCCTCCTTCCTCCTCCTTCCTCCTCCTTCTCCTCCTCCTCTTCTACCACCTCTGCCTCCACTTCCACGTCCACTGTTGCCTTGCCAACTCTTGGCCAAGCTCTTCGCCAACTTCGGAGCTCAGTGCGCACTGCTGGACCTCAACCTGGGACCTTCCCAGCTCAGTGCGCACCGCTGGACCTCAACCTGGGACCTTCCTAGCTCAGCGCGCACCGGTGGACCTCAACCTGGGACCTGCCGAGCTCAGTGCGCACCGCTGAACCTCAACCTGGGGCCTTCCGAGCTCAGTGCGCACCGCTGGACCTCAACCTGGGGCCTTCCGAGCTCAGTGCGCACCGCTGGACCTCAAAAGCCTGATAGAATGCCAGAAGATATGCCAGATAGAATGTCAGATAGAACGCGAGAAGATGTGCCAGATAAAATGCCATAAGATATGCCAGATAGAGTGCCGGGAGATATGCCAGATAGAATGTTAGAAGATATGCCAGATAGAATGCCAGAAGGTATGCCAGATAGAATGCCAGATAAAATGTCAGATAGAATGCCAGAAGATATGCCAGATAAAGTGCCAGAATGTTTGCCAGATAGAATGCCAGAAGATTTGAGCAGATAATATGCCAGAAGATATGCCAGATAGAATGCCAGAAGATATGCCAGATAGAATGCCAGATAGAATGCCAAATAGAACGCCAGAAGATATGTCAGGTAGAATGCCAGAAGATTTGCCAGTAACAACATGTATAAATGACATGGTGGGGATCACACGACGTAAAGTATTTGTTTGTATCATATGTGCTACCCGGAAGCGATAAAGAGGTAGACAAGTAAGTCTAACTTGTTTTGCACCTTGTTGAAGGTTATTACTATGATTGATATGAATGGTTTTTATTAATGGGATGCCATGGGGATAAGATAACCAACATGATATGTTTGTCCTCGCGATGCAGATCAGGGGACTTCGTTTGCTGAGTTTTTTGCGTCAATGCTTCACTGGGCTCACCAAGGTCGAAGGCATTCTGAATCACTACATCAACACTACGCCGGAAGGTGAGAGGCATGGGTATAAAGGTTTTTGCAGGATTCACTTGGAACTGTCTCTGCAGTCTCGTGCAGAGGTTTTGTCATTCAGAGAGAACGTCCTGAAGTTCAAGACCAAGTCCCATGTGTTGCAGGATATGATCCGTGAGATTGATGTGGAGCTACATCAGTTTGTCATGCTGTTCAATGACTGGAGCATGCCTGGTGTGGACGTGCGGTTGCAACAGGCTGCACGCGTATGGTTTGGATCATTTCTGGTTGCAGGGTTATCATCTAACTACACCATTTCACCCTATGGCATCAACATACTTCATGAGAAAGGGCTAACCCCACCATATCCCCTGCACCCCTGATAATTTCATAAGAGCCATGGTCAAAACTTCGGAAAACTGCCCCAGTTCTTGAGGGCTGGTCATCAAGTCCTCAATTGGGGATACTATTAAGGATTGGCATGGGATGTATGACCATACCCCCAAAAAACATGCCCTACGGCTACGGGTCAAGTCGGTAGCCCTAAAACTGGATGAAAACACTCAACATGAACAGTGGTCCCGCAGGCCCCACCAACCACTGAAGTCCCCGGAAAATGTTGTGGAGTTGCTTCGAATGCGGAAACCATCACTCCCTTTGCTGAAAAAAATTGACCAAACATCAATGGGCCTGAAAATAGGAGTATCCAAGAATGCTACCCTCTGGTAAAGAGCCACATAGCTATGGAAAGATCCACTATTTTGAATGGGTTTTTATCCACTATAAATCGACTGGGCCATGGCTTCTATTCTATGTCGCTATGTAACAGTCATTACCAGAGGGTAATCACCAGAGAGTTCCATTAAATCCCATGAAATCACCATTAAATCCCATTAAATCCCATTTAATCACCATTAGAACCCATTAAATCCATTAAATCACCATTAGAATCCATTAAATCCCATTAAAATCACCATTAGAACCCATTAAATCCCATTAAAATCACCATTAAAATCACCATTAAAATTACCAGAGGCTAGTTCATACAACGGAAATTTTCGGATGAAGCTCATCGAATTTCGGGGTACCAGACGGATAACTTTCGGGGATTCGGCGAAGCCCACATAATAAATATTCCCTTCGTGGGACATATTTTTTGTTCCAACAAAAATGGGAAATACAACATGTCCAACATATATATATATACCTTAAGCAACCAAATCCTTAAAAAAAGCAGGATCAAGTCCCAAATCATGGTTATAACAAGTTCCCAGACGAAAACCGTGATCTTGTGACGAAAACCTGACTTTTGACCCATCCCGGTCATTTGGCAGCCGTTTTGGACTTTTTTCAGAGAAAAGCGGATGCCATACCGCTCCAATGGCCGTGAACTCAGATCACTCCTGCCACGGTGAGGGCGAGCTGTTTTTTTTTGAAATGATCAAGATGGAATCTTTGAATTTGATCACCTGCTTGTTTGCAGTCCTACTTTTGGCTCATGCTAAATTTGGTTCCCAGTTTCTTACAATGGATGCCCCCATGTTCGACTGTGCTGAACTAAGCAAAGAATGGGATGACTCAGCGGGAACTCGTCAACGCATCAGGGCGGGTGAGAACTTGGTGCAGGAGGTCCCCGGAAAGGGAAAGTCCAGAGATGCCAACATACCACAGTGTGTTCTCAACAGCGAAGTGTTGACCCCATGTGTCCACAGAATGTTTGCAGCCCAGCAAAAGTTGCCAGACATCGGCCCTTTGAGGGATCAAGTGGAAAGCTTTTACCTGAACAATCAAAGGGTGGTGGCTGACAACATAGTTGATGATGATTCGTGGGAGTTGAGAAAGATGTTGAGACTGACTAAACGCAAAGCGAACCGTGGAGACCCCTCCTTGGCCACTTGTTTTGCAACCACTAGTTTGGTTTACATATGGTGTTTTTCCCAGTTGTAGGATGTAAAAAATAGCCTATGTAAAATGAACAATACTTGATATGCCAAGCTCTCTCCCCAGGACCGGGACTTTCAGGATCTTGTTTTGATTGCCAATCCAGACTTACAGGCGGGGTAAGTAATGAATCCAAGTTGGACCAGCTTTGACCAAAAAAGTCCAAATTCTTTATCATGTCTTATCCATAGCACCTGCTGTGGCAGGACACGGTAAACGAGTTGAATCGAAAGCACAAGGCTGGACTCATCTCAGAGGACTGCATGAATTGAACACCAACAGAAAAGATTGCTTTGGTTTTTTGAGAAATATATACTTTGCTCATCAAAAAGGGTTATGGACCAACATTATCAATATATCGATATAAGTCATCATCAAGTAACCTGCAAACGCCAGGATGAGAATGAAGAGCAATCTGATGGTGAACGTTCTGATACAGAGACTGTGCCTGGTGAACCTCCCTGCAATCCACCCATTGCTGCACCGGCCCCTTCGGCTCCTCCAGTTGAAACGGTGGCTGCCCCTGCCATCGCAGAGACTGGAGCCTCAGAACCAGATGAGACTGACAGTGGGAAGAAGCGTAGCTTACATGCACCATCATGTCATGCAACCGTGTGGCATTGATATAACTTAACATCATAATATGCAGAGTTTACTAACATATGAAATCAACAATCATTTGAAACCATCTGCAATCCTTCCCACCTCTATGGCATTGAATGGCGGTTAAGGTATCTTGGAAAAAGCTCAAGACAGGATCAAGTACCTGGAGAGTCTTTTGCAAAAGCAACAAAGGCTGTTGGAGAGACTTGGTGTATTGATTACTTCCCCATTGTTTCAGCCAATTTAAAAAAAAAACACCAGCCCAAGTTATCAATAAGTTCCAGCCGCCGTTCCCCAAGGATCCAGGCGATGCGACGTGCTGCGACTCCGCAGCGTGCTCCAATCTCCAATCCTGTCCAGCGGAACTTGACACCAGAGCTCACAGCTGCTACCACGGTGACAGGAGGAGTTTGTTGTAAATTTGTTTAAGGGTCATGGTCATTTTTCAAGAATACTATGGTTCTAAAACAACCTAAGGTTTTGCTTGGGATTGTTTTATATGGGGATTGTTTTATATGGGGATTGTTTTATATATTTAAATTGTGCCCTCTAGGTACGAAGACTCCTGACAAAGCTTGTGGGGATAATGATGAAACGCAGCCAGAGTTGGTTACCGGGATGCCTACGCCACCTTCAGCCCCAACTAAGAAGGTTCATTCTTTTGAAGATGCAGATGAACGCCGAAGCAATTACCAGAATGTTCCGCTGATCAACATTCATCGGAAAAAACCAACTTGTGTTCCTGATGCCACCACTTCATCGCCTGTGGGTCATGTTCCAGTTGAACCGACCCCACCAGAGCCCAAGCCAGCCACCGAGAGTGAGAAGCCAATGGCTACAAAGGATAGGGAGGTCAGAGGGTCACCAAAAAAGTGCAACAAAAATGTTATGGGGAACATTGCATAAGATGAGTTCAAGTTTATGGGATCAAATGATTTGAAACATAAACCATAGAACATCAGGTTTTTTTACTTTTATACAACTAGTGTTTGTGCCACCACTTGCTCCAGGTGATCACACGTCGTGATCAACTTCGACTGAAGGCCCCTGCTGAAAGCAAGGGGCGAGGCCGTGGCCGTGGTCGTGGAAAGGGATGTCGTCCCTCCAAAGCTTCCGGGGTTGACCATGGAGATCATGATTCAAAAGACTCAAAGGGTGCTGATGTTGAGGAGGATGTCCCAGAGGATGTCACCATTCCAACCATTGAGGTACCTACCCGCAGACTCAGGGGAAAGAGCCGGCTGAACCTTGATGCTGCTCAGGCATCGAAAGTCATCACCAAGAGCAAGCCGAAGAAGGGCACCGACAAGACTGAGATCAAGAAGAAGGAGACCAAAGCCAACAAGAGGACCAAAGCATGCAATGAGCGTAGGGAGACAAAGGAGACAGGCAGAAAGAGGTCAAGAGCACCAGATGCCAACCCAGGTGAAACGACAGCACAGCCCAAGCGCAAGTCTCGATCTTCAGGGTCTTCCAGACGCCGTGGGGAAACAGTTTACCCTCCCAGTGAACGCATGATCTACACCATGTCAAAGTTTGTGAGCAGTATTGACAAAGGGTTGGAGTTGGACGGGTTGAAACAGCAAATCAAGGATCGCATTGCCAGCTGTGAGTTTGAGTATGTCACTTTCACCACGTATTGGGCCAGGCCTTCTTGCACAGTGAGGCAATGGGTTGGTGATGATTGGAGCGACTCGCTTACTTCGGCTGGGATGTCAATACGAAAGGCAATCACCACATGATGTTGGTCATTGCATGTGCTGCTGCTGTTCGCTGTGTTTCTTGCCTTTCCTCTAGACTCTAGACAAGCCTGAATTCAAACACCATGGCTTGAACTGTTTGTTCATAAAGATCTCCACATTAGTTTTTCCCATGTTCAATCATGAGGCTCGCTATATCGAGAACCGGCAGGGTGAGTATGATCGGGATGAGTTTGAAAAGGAGAAGGGCGAGTGCAAGTCAAGTGCCATTGAGCTTCTGAAACGCTTGACCAAGTCTGAGGACGTGGACTAAGTTCCAACTTTTCTCTTGGGGTTCAGCATGCATAGCATGCAATGTCTATGACCAATTTGGTTTGGTATATCGAGTTTCGCCTAGCTTTTCAAGTCGCTTTGGGGCTGATGCAAAGTCAGTTGAAGAACATGGCCTTCCCAAATAAATCAACCCATGGTCTCTTAATGTTTCTTATGTGTTATTTATCAACAAGATGCTCAGTAAGGGGTTGGCCGTGAACTGGGAAAAGCAGTCCTCACTGTCGACTGCCAGCCGGTGGATAGCATAGTTCGTCGCTGTCTGCTGCCTGCAGTGAAGCCAAGACGGTTTGAGAGAGATCGATGAAGATGAAAAGTATTGCTATGGGATGACAAGAGTGGATTGTTTTCCTTCAAATCACGACATATCAGAACAAAGGGTCATGATCTTCTCTTCAGAAACCATTCCCAGCCAATTCGAATCCCCTATATATTGATCTTCAAGTGGGAAATAAACCAAAACAATCATCGATGCCCAAAATGAGGTCTATGGCGTGGATGTTTGGGCAGCGTGTCCAGACCCCGGCGAGTGAGGAAGGCAATCTACAAAAGCCGAAGTGCTCCTGACATGTTTGGGTTTCTTCTCATACTGAGTTGTGTCCAAAAAAACTTTCATCCAGCAAATCGTCTCCAAATGCTTGACTCCACTGCTGCTTTTTCTATCAGAAAAAGTTCAATAGAGGGTGAAGTTTAGCTGAGTGCCTGTAGACGCCATGCCCCAGAGTCATGTTGATCATGAGATGGACTTGTCCTTCCTGCTATGGATGCTCCGAAAATTGGGATCTCCGACCGTCACTTAACTGATTGTTCTTAAAGTCAAATAATCTTAAGGCCTAAGGTGTCAAGGTCAAATATGGTCAATCATATTCAATCCAATTCTTCTTGCACGAAGCTTCCACAACTAATGGAACCCTTCCCAAGCACCAACGCATTTCCTCCAAGGCTTTTTTGAAAATCATAGTCATGATCTACCACACGAAGGGCCTCTACAACCTCGATGAGGTGGGGGAATCATCAACCACCCCAGGTAGCCATAGTCCCTTCTCCAACTTGGCCTTCAGGAGGTCGACTGGGTGGAATACTTTGCAGGCATGTCTGCCTGCACGCACAGCCAGCGGGAGGCAGGGTACCGGGCAGCCCGGTTGGACATCAAGTTCTTTGATCAGAAAAACTCCAAAACAAGGAAGGGCCGCAAAACTTCAAACTACTATGACTTGACGAGCAATTCTGGCTTTATGTTTCTTGACTGATCTTCATATCTTTTGATAGATGAAATTCTTTCAAAGGTTCCCCAAATAATTGGTTATTATTCGTATTGATTGGCTATCATTTTTGTATGGGGTATTTAGGGTATAATATATATTTCAAGAGTTCATGTTTTGAACAAATTTCAGCTAAGACTAGCCTGCGTTATGGTGATGAAAGGGCGATCCCAAGATTTTATAGCTTGGCTTGCTATGAAATGTTCCTCCTTCTGTGGCATGAACGTGGGTACCAGTGGGCGCAGTGCAGCAGCTTCCATTGGCCGTGACTGGTACAAGAGTGTGAAAGAAGCTAACTGCCTCTTGGAAAGGATCGGACCTGCCAAAAGTTGAAAAGGGGTCTGAATGGGAATTTATGGTATATAGCCGCTAACAAAGCCCACCATGTGCTTAGAATATTTCAACATCAAAGAGATCCATGTATATCTTCATCCTGCATCCCCTAGGACTATATGCCTTTGTCAACTGGTGACAGCATGCTTTGGTGTATGGGTAGTGGAGCAGCCGGGAAGTTCAGTCCTTGATTACTACCCGGCATGGCTACACTTCTTGGCACGACAATACCAAGTCTTTGGGACATGTGCAGTCACAGCCCCAGAATCCAATCTTTGCCATTTTCAGTGTGCAGCCCCAATCCCCGGTAAATTAGCTACTACATAACCCTCGCCCAGGTCTGGAAGACTCGATGGTGGATGATGATGTACGGATCCCAAAGCCCCAAAAGGCATTGGGCCTACAGCAACAGTCGTAGTATTGGCAAACTTGACATTGGGTCAAAAAAGGGATTCAAATCGAAAATCACCACAGTTGAGAAGTACACCAACAGGGCTGGCAAGGTGTGCTACAAAGGAACAGACAAACTTCGTGGAACGGAGAAGTTTGGCCAAATTTCACCATATTTTTTAAAAATCAATTTCAACTGTGTTAAAATGTTGTTAATTGAAAAATGTGTTATCAATTATAGAGATTGCTGTTTGCCAACCTGACTTAGGAATTACCCCAAAGCATTTGGTGCTGCTGTCCTACGGCTTCGAGATGAACTTCTTGCAAACCAGACCAACAGCCATAAAAATCTATTTCGCTCACCCTGCTTCGTCGACACGCCGCCTTCAGGACCAGAGACTGTGACCATGAGCGATGAAGCTGCTGATGAGCAAGGCCTGTTTGCGTTTGCAGGCCTTCACACTGTTTATGAATATGCACGGGGCTGTAAATATCTATGCCTCCCGATGCATTGGAAAGAATTGCTTCCACACACCATTCCTGAAGACATTTCCTTTTCAAAACGGATGGAAATGGTCGAAATGGAAACCTAAAGGGTTTTACTAAAACTTCAATTCGGAATTCCGAATGGAAACAACTAAGTCGGAATGAACTGTTGATATGCAGAATATCCTTAATTTAAACATTTTTATCGGAATTTCATCGGAATTTGCGGGCAAAAGTTGGGATATGAGAGGAATCCCATATTCTTCCCATACAAATCCCATAATTACCCATAAAATCCCATATTCTTCCCATACAAATCCCATATTCCGACAAAACCTGCATTTTGGGAAACCCGTATGGAACCCGTAAATATCCCATAATCTCCCGTACATATCCCATAATGTCCCGTAGTGTAAAACCTGCATTTTGACATGGCTCGGGAACCACCAAAAAACATGCCGACTTAGCTGTTTTTCCTGCATCTTGCCCGGATCCAGTGGGCTACTTGGACATCGACGCCGATGAGGAAAGGAAAAAAATGAGAATTATCAGGTATGATCAGGTTCTGTATTGTTTTTTTGTGGAAGCTACATGTGCACATTTGGCAGTGAATACCATGAGCCTGAACTATGCTCATCCTATTGGCAACCTTTGCTCAAAGGGTGAAAGTTGTTGTAGCCGACCCTTATACCAACATGTCCAACCGTTGGTCTTGCTCCTCTCTTGAGGCTGGCTTCCGACATGTCATGGGCGACATGCTGCCTGATGACGATCTTAGAGATGAGGAACAGAAACTGATGATGGAAATTGAGGCAGGGCCTGATGGTAGTTACTGATTCATTACATTTTTTGTTCTTCTTGCCCCGGCACCACTTTCATGGAGGAAATTCAGAAACAGCTGGGCGTCACGGCTACTGAGACTTCTCCAGCACAAACCTCAAAAATTCTACAAACCTTACACTTCTAATAGATCATAGATCATCTTACCAGAACCCTGTATGTAACTATTATAACTCGCTAGCCCCTATAGCATCCCCTCCCATGCCCAGCCGATCTCTGAGGTTGCCTTGGTTGACCAGACGCAGCTCCTGCTGCCGCCTGTGGCCAAGCAAGTTGGGCAAATGGAGGATCTAAGCAGGGATGACCTTTCCACTACAGCTTCAACTGAAGTGGCCCATGAGGCAAGTCCACTAATCATACTGATATTAGATGTTTAACATGGCAATGCAGCTCTGAAAATCACCAAACTTTCAATTATTCATGCATCTTTTTGTTTTTGGTTTTGGAGGCTTCCAGCAGCCCAGCTGAGCCGGGGAGTTCAGCGACAGAGGCCATCTTTGGATATAGTACAAAACAATTATATGACCATTCTATTTTGTTTAATTTCCCTTTCAAGCGCTCCCAACATATGAATGTCGCAGGTTGCCACTCCTATGGGTGAGGAAACTGAAAAGGTGGACCAGTTGGACCCTGTAGAGGTCGATGGCTATGAGAACGTGTTCGGCTTACAAACCTTCAAAGCAACTGAAACAAAGTCATGTACGTTCTATTCAATCTGAATTGTTGCTAACTGACTGCCTAAGGATGGGGAAATTGAAGTCGATGATTTGTCAGTTCAACTGGCCTTGGCCTTTAGTGGATTCACTGTAAAGGAAGAAGAGGAAGATTCTAATGATGAAGATGGTGAAGAGTGTCCCAACCCTGATGATCCACCGGCGCCTGAAGGCAAAGCGAAGGAACCACAGGTGGCAGGACCTGGCCGACGCAAGAGGAAGAAAATTATTTTGACCCGGCGTGATACTTTGCTAAACAAGCCTTATATATTTTATCTTGCTATGCGCTCAAAATCTGTTAGCCATACCAGCAGTCAAGTTTACTGCCGTTTGTCATGGCAACTTGTTTCCCATGGGTGCTCAGGAGAAGCTCCTCAATGCTGCAAAGGCACGAGTTCGCAGAATGGTGCAAGAGAAGTCCAAGCGGACTGACCTTGCAGCACCAGAGTTCATCAAGTTGGAGTGGGAGAAGGGTACAGCAGCAAGAACCCAAATGGCACTGTGCTTGCAAGAGGTGAATTGGTCTAAGGAGTGGTTGAATTGTGAAAATTCAATCAAATGAATTGGTATTGACTTTAGAGATTATTGTTTCTAAGTCCAGCGGTTTTATGGTCATGAGCCATGATAGGACAAATTCCTAGTCGAGATGGAACGCATCGTCACAAACAAACGCAGCATCAAAATCACCAGAGATGCGGGCTGGTACTCGGAAGCTGAGATGAAGGTGGATCTCTCTTGGACTACGAACTTTTGGTTGCAAAAACAATTACACAGCAGTTTAGTTACAAATATTTTCAAATGTTATCAAATTGGTTTGGCCCAGGACTCGTATCAATGGAGCCAAAGCCTATTGTCAAGCCCCTGAGCGAGTCAAGACCCACTGCAGGCCTCCAACGTACTCCTTACTCCTGACACCACTGTTTGCCCAAAAAACGCCTGCGTGCCAGGTGCAACGTCTATGACAATGTCATGGAATTCTGGGTTGTGACCCGGGAACGGGGAAGCCAGGAAGATGCCCGGGAAATTGAAGATAAGAAAAGATCCCTCGAAAAGGCTCGGTTAGAAATTTATGGATTTTTTTTTCAACAAATCTTTGGTGTTCATTTGGCACTATTTGCATAAAAATATCCCCAACACAAACTTAAGCATCCTAATCTTTGTGAGGGCGACGCCCCGGTGGCGATTGCTGATGACATGTTCAACGACTTGGAAGATGGGGTCAACCGCATGGCCGTACCAGCTGCTACCGCAGAAGCTGCAAATGGCTCTGCTACTCCCGGTCAAGATGCTATCACCAATGCTAAGAACATTCAGGATTGGAGGGTTCTTTCATCCTTGTTGTTCTCATTTTAAAAATATAAACATTATGTTTCGATGATTGTACATTTTACTTCACCTATCTTTGCCAACCCTTTAGAACAAAGAGCACTTCAAGAAGTTTATGGACAGTTGCCTCAAAACCATCACCAAATTGAAGAGCCTGCACCGGGAGATCAAACGGGACTATACCAGTGAGTCCAATGCAGCGTTGAAGCCTTGATTTTCCCAATGTGAGTAACAGGAATGTTTCTTATATCCCATGTATGCCAAACAAAAAAATATATCCTCTAGCTTAGGTCGTTGAAAACATTGACCGAGCACATCGGTAAGTTGGAGACGGAATATGATGTTCTGAACGATGAGCTTGCGAAGGGAGAGTCATCTAGCTTTGGTGGGGAGCCGATGCCTCATTTGATCCACTCGGGTCCATGAAATCAATACTAGTATAAAAGTGGTTTCATACAATAAAGGGTTTCCTTTGTTTCATTTCCATACAAGGTGGTGGAACCTGGCCCATGAAAAGATGAAGAAGGCCACTTTCACGTATCGAACTTAGTGGTATGAACCCAGGTGTCAATTTCCATAACCAGAGTATCCCTGCATGGCCATCCTGTTAACCCGATGCTCAGGACGAGTCGCGCCACTGCTGCTGAAACCAAAGTTCGGCCACGGCCTGAACGGTCAAGAGATGCCAGTGCTAGCAAGGTAGAGTCCAATATTAACATATAGGACAATTACGAACTTAAGAGATCTTGCCTTATGATTCCACTTTTAGATCAATGCCCCCAAAAAACACTACATATGATTTCTTGTATATCTTAAGTCAAAGGATGTAGTTCACCCAGCTCATCCATTAAGGAAGTCAAAGCAGTTCCTGGATAAGAATGCGGCGGACACTTCCCGGAGGACTGATGACAAACCCCGACAGAGCAAGCGTATTGCAGAGGATGCATTGCCCAAGGCAAAGGCTAAGTCGGTCCCCAAACGCCGCAGGCGTTAAGCACATACTTTTCCTATCTCTTTGGGACTGGTGGACGGTGGGATGAACAATTTTCATTTCCATTTTCTTGGTAACCTTTACGCACCATAAAGTCTCCACCATTTGGAATTGTGATTAGAGTCTGCCAAACCCGCCAGCCGACTGAGTGATGTCAGTGATCTAGCGTATCATTTTCTGACATGTTGCTATCTTGAAGCACCGTTGAAATCTCAACGGTTGAAAGTTGAAATTGACATGACCACTGTAGGGGGTCTGGGGTCACAAATTCCCCCTGCTAAGATGCAGTCGCAGAGGAAGAAAAAAAACAATACATTGAGTTCTGCTGACTGATCTGGCTGCGTCAAGAACTTTACATCATAGTATCGTCTAGTTTCAACTTGGCACAGTATGTTAGCCAGGTGCTGGGCCAGGCCTTCGCCAGTTGGTCAGCGAAATCGGAGCGGGGGTTAAAACCTCAGCAATTCACAGGCATAAACTAAATCTTCGATTTCCAGACTCAGTGAGTTGTTGTGAGACTGTTTCACCCTACTTTTGTGAAATCTTTTGAACTAACAATCATTTCCACCGCTTAGGTTCCCTGTGCAGTGGCTATTCGAACAGCTCGTGCAATCACACGGGAAGTTCCACAAGCTGCAGCAAGCAGTATTGCAGCATTAGCGTCATGTGCTGAAAAAAAATCAGAAAGGGATGCCCACCGCTTGTCCAAGAAGTACAAAATTACGCTTGGGCTTCCATTGAATTCTTTGAAGGTACCCACTGGCGTAATCCACTATGTGAAAATGTCAGCTTGGGCGTCTTTCATCATGAAGCACAACTTATGGCACAACCTAACAGGACTTGAAACTCCAAATCACGATCGCTGCTGCGCTATCTGGACACTGTTTTGGGAAAGGTATCGCAAAATCAATGGGGGACACGAAGTGTTTCAAAGAGAAGACATAGACTTGTCACGAACATGTGCTCTACTCATTCATGGCGACGAGGGGCGCACCCTCAAAAAGGCCCCAATTATGATCCTTAGCGCGCACAGTGTTTTGGGCCATGGAATTTCAACTTCAAAGAAGAGAGATGAATTTGCATTCAACAGAATGAACTTTGAACATTCAACGTGGACTACTCGCTTTTTGCTTTCTGTTTTGCCGCGTTCATTCTACAAACTGGACGATGGACAAGAGATCGATGTATTCCAAGATCTTTTGAGAGTTTTGACTCAAGACCTACGCATGCTCTATGAGACTGGGGTAACTGACAGGTCTGGCAAAAAAAAATTCTTTGCGACCATCCGGGTGATGGGCGACTGGCCCTTTATTGTCAAGGCCGGCTGTTTGAACAGGTCTTTCCAGAACGTGGCAAAGCACCAGTCTAGCAAGGCATCCCCAAAGGGGATATGCCACAGGTGTTGTGCCGACTTGCCTGGCTATCCTTGGGAAGATTTGACTTCAGAACCAACGTGGAAGAGTAGCATCAACACACTGAGCCCATTTGCAAGAGCTCCAGCATTGCTGGGCTTAGTGGTGGATCCACAAGATGCACCGGCATTCTTTGAGTTCGATCTATTCCATACGTGGCATCTTGGAATAGGCAGAACCTACCTGGCTTCAGCAATCATTGTGTTTGCGCTGAGCACTATGTTTGAAGGAAGTATTGACACTCGACTTGAGACAGTTACAAACCGGTACTTGGCATGGTGCACAAACAACAAAATATCCCCAGTGGTTCGTCGATTCAGCAAGGACTCTCTGTCTTGGCCACAGAGCAATGTTTTCCCATGCGGCAGATGGAGCAAAGGGGCAGCAACTACAGTGATTTCAAAATGGTTTTTGCATGAGTGCAGATCTAATCGCAACGATCTGGAATCTAATGAACTATTCATGATTGTTTGCGATGCTACTGAAGCCATCAGTACGTTCTTGTCAGGCCTCTACAAGCAAGATGTTTGGATCAAGTCTGAAAAAGCTAGTTTTTTAGCAAGACAGGGCGACATGTTTTTGGAAAAATATGGAGAGGCAGTCCGTGTTTGTTTTCACTCACGAAGGCAGTTGTTCATGCTGATGCCAAACCTACATCGGTTGGCTCACATCACCGACGACATGGAGAAGCAAAGCAAAGTCTCTGAATGGGTTTGGAACCCTTTAGTTTACAGCTGTCAGGCTGACGAAGACTACGTAGGTAGACCATCGCGAGTCAGTCGAAGGGTTTCGATTCTTCAGACTATCAAGAACACTCTTTTGCGCTGCATGGAAGCGGCTTACTCGCATTATGTGAGCGCCGGTCTTTTGATTATGGATGCAGATTGAAACTTAAACAACCCTTTATCACCTTTATCATTCTACGCGTTCTATACAAACATATTTGATCACCTTAAAATAAATTTATACAATTTATGGGTCAAAAATCAACTAATTTGTCCTAAACCCACTTGCATCCAGGATCCCGGACAGTCAGGATTGATCGTCCACGATGTGCTTGACAAAAGTTGCCGCGGAGACATCAGGGCAAATGGGAAATGCAGGTTTTGGGTCAGAGAACCGGGTTATTTCATGTATCCTTACTTTTCAGGGGAGATGGAAGGAGCAGGTATAGATATCCCTCTAGCTATATAGTTTTTCCCTACCATATATCCATAGATATCCCTATATATCATGGTTTTCCTGTGGCTTAAGAGACAGCAGGAAGCCTCACCTGTGATGCTTGCGGCCTTGGTTTGTGGCCCCAGGGGCTCGATCATGGTGTCGATGATGCTGTAGATATATGGAGGTGTCCATAAAGCGGGATACCCCAATAGCTGGATGGTAAGGGAAAATCCTCTTAAAATTGATGATTTAGGGGTACCCCTATTTCAGGAAACCTCCATATATCATGATATATAGGGATGGGACAAAACCCTGTACCCCTGTAGTTCACATCAAAATAGCTGGGATTTATGGATGTTCATCCCCTAACAAATTGCTCTAGAAGTATTGATCCATAGACATCTCGAAGTACTTAAAAGGGGGGTTCAATGAAACTTACCGGCGGATAAATACTTAATAATTCATTGGATTTTTTCATGATATATGATATATGATATGTGATATATGATTCTATGATACATTGATTAATGATGAATGACTCGTGACTCATGACTCGTTAATGACAATGTCATGTTTTATTAGTCTATTTTATTACTTATATAAAACATAGTCATAGTATAGATTATAATATATGAATCAATCAATCATTAATCATGAATCATGAATGAGTAATTTAATGTCATTGAGTCCTAGGTGAGGACCTTTTGGCCACCAGATCTGGTGCCAAACTACGTGGCCGGTTGGAGTTGGAGTTGGAGGAGAATGCAGCTGTGCCGGCTCTGCCTCAGCTTCCTCGACCGTGGGAGCTACAGCAGGACAAGGAGGCCCTGTTCAATGTGCTCGCCATACCAGGCCACGAGTTTCGGGCCGACCTTCCGGACACCTTCAGGGTGGATGCCAAAAGGCTACTGCGCAACATTGCTGCACACTTACAGCTCTAACGGGGCTACAACTATATTTGATACTTATAACGACTTAGTTACCTAGTATTCATGGGGTAATAAACCAACAATTACAACTGGGGGGGGGGGCACTTTGTAGAAGCAAAAAATCTGGGAAAATTCTAGTATTCATGGGGTAATAAGCCAACAATTACAACTGGGGGGGGGGCACTTTGTAGAAGCAAAAAATCTGGGAAAATTGGGAACATGTGGGATCCTGCAAAAAGATGGGTTCCACATCGGAAAGTTCAGGTTCTAAGTGGGGGCATGTTTTTTTTGTTTTTTCGCGATCTAACTGGATAATGTTGTTTTCTTTTTATGATAGAAATGATGATTTGAAAAACCACCATGGATATATGTCTACAGAAATATGGATATATTTGTTGGGATATTGGATCGCACGGAGATGATGTGACAATTCAATCCCATATTGTATATCATGATAATTGCTGAGTCTGAGTTTGTACATAGATGGTTAGTATAACAAACCATCATATAACCATCATAGTTATAGATATACAATGTTATACATATAACCATCATTGTATCTCATAAATATATCATATACCCCATATAATATATAGATGTTAAATAACCATCATGATTATACAATTATAGTTATACATAATCATCTAGTTAATACAATGTTATACATATAATCATCATATACATAGTTAGTATAAACCATCATAGAACCATCCTTATATTGATATATTATAGATCATTGATGATCCTTATATTATAGACATTGGTTATTTATATATATATATACACCATATAAGGATCATCTATAAACCATCATGATACCTGTTAAAGATCATATATCATTGATACATTATATCGTTATATATACTAACTATGATTCTTAGAATATAACTACTATATATATATATATGTACATATGTTATAAACCAACAATATCATGTTATACATATAGTTCGTATACAGTATACCCTCTGGTAAATTAACATAGACCCTGAAAATCACCATTTTTTAGAGGAAACTAATCTTCCAACCCCTATCTACCAGGGTCTATGTTAATTTACCAGAGGGTAATCATCATAAAAAATGTGATATGCCCTGGCCGTATCTTCCAGGTTCTGGGCGCTCTGGCTCTGGCCAGCACCATTGCTGTGGCACAAGCCGCGTCGGGGGCCGAGCCGGGACCATTGCTGTGCGGCCGAGGTTTTTGTTTTTTTTTTTTACGGGGAACATGGTGATCTGGTTGGTGGTTTGGAACATGGGTATGGGTCAAAACCTTGGTACCTAGGTCTACAATTTCTGGTTAGTGGATATTTATTCCCCCAAATAAATAGGTTTTGATCCACCACCACATGAATTTCATGACTTTCCATATATTGGGAATTTCATGATCCCAACTGACGAACTCATATTTTTCAGAAGTGTAGGTCAACCACGAACTAGTGATGAAACAGTTTCTAGCATTCCTATTTTTAACAGATCCGGTTTTGTCGCTGTTTTGGTGAAGGTGAATAAAGACTGATATCATTCGCAAGCACAGGGAAACATGTTCCCTATTGCAAAGGTTAAAGGGGAAATATGTTAGGTTTTGGATATATGAGTGGATTTTTGACTTCCTTCAGAAATGTTCATCGGATTGGAACTTAATTAGGGGATCAACAAACCACCAAGATAAACTGGGGATTCTAACAAATAGGTAAGTAACAAAAATTGTTCGTTTACCAGGAAAACGATGGAATTAGACTACCATAGTGATTTTTGTTTCAAATTGAGCTTGTGATTCTCAATAATTTGGATTCAAACTAGCCAGGTTGGGAGATTGAACAACTAGAATTGGAATGCACAACCAGCAAATTATCGATATATATTGGTTGGACATACGCAGCACAGGTTAGTAGCTCAATGTTTAGTCAAATATGTGTGATACCCTGATGAAAGGTAGTTCATAGAAGGAATCACACACGCAACAACAAACTTGTACACTTATATACCCTTTATTACCTTTTATACATAGGTCAGGTTTGATCTTTTTATTTTAGGCTCTGCAAGAACACAAACATGTCCATGTTTCTCATGGCTCTCCCAGGACATGGATGGGGTACCCAGCAAAAGCATCATGGATGGTTTGGTTTCAGGATGCTACGGCCAGGTCATTTTCTTGATTTTAAACATATTTTATCCATCCAATTAAAATTGGAGTTCACCACTTTGACCCATACGATTTAGGAATTTGACGCTCCATTGTTGGTCACTTTGACCGACGCTTCAAAAAGATGCTTCCGATTTTTGTTGACCCATACAGGAAGGGGCCTCACAGTTATAGCTTATATAAGTGGTTTTGTAACCCCATCGAATACCTAGCAATCCCCAATATCAGATAGGGAAACAACCAATTTATCACTATTTTTTGATGTTTTTTTTAAGTCTTTTTTTGGGGGTTACTATAACTCTATGTCACTACACATTTCAACTTCGCAAGTCGGTTTCCCCGGGCCTTCGCCTGAGGAGTGAGGTTGGGCTTCAGCGGTGGATGGCCCGGCTGCTCAGGGGCAATATGGGAAAGATATGGAGGTTTCCATAGTCATGGAGGATCCCCAATAGCTGAATGGTAAAATCCCATTAAAATCCCATTAAAATCCCATTAAAATCCCAATAGTCATGGTAGTTTATTTCATGGAAAATCCCATATTAATATTCCTTTTGGGATCAGATGACTAGAAACCAGGCACCTGGCGCGTCGCAACGTCCCTGTTTGGTGTAAAATTGACCCCCAAATGGCTATCAAATGATAGGGAAAATTGATGAAAATTGTGACTAACCAATGGATACACATGGATACCTGGTTGGTGGTTTCAAACATGGCTGGATTATTTTCGATAATACTATATGGGATGTCATCCTTCCCATTGACGAACTCATATTTTTAAAGATGGTTGAAACCACCAACCAGTAATGGTATAGCAAACCATGGTTTAGTAATTAATGGAATATTAATGGTATATGAATGGGATATTAAGGGGATATGATATATACTATATTATATAGTTAATGACTAATCATAGTATAGTCATGGGAATGTGAATATCATGTGCGTAAAACAATGTCATAAACCACCCATGACTGGGAATGTTAAACATACCACCTATTAAAATGGTGATGACTGCGAAACGGTTTATTATTGTTTCACCCACATTAACTAGTTGGTTAGAATGAAATAATTCTATATTTGTTGGGGCTATGACTCAATGACTGTAGGAAATAGATGGGAACTTTTTTTTAAATAAATTTGAGAATTGGTGATGATTTAAGTTTTGATAGTCAAAGGGGGGATTAACAACCAACATAACTAGGGCCTAGGGTTGGTGTTGAATTATCACAGCTTCACTGCGACCTCACTATGATGGCAACTTTCTGGGTGGATTATCCAAAACGGCAACACATATGATACCCTCTGGCTATTTAACATAGCCATGGAAAATGGCCCATTTATAGATGGTTTACCTATTAAAAAATACAATTTTCCATGGCTATGTTAGTCATAACCAGATGGTATGTCAGCTGGATATCACAACATTATGATTTTGCCAGAGAGCTAACATTACAATAACATTACCAGATATGTCAGATTGGTGAACTAGATCACAGTGACAGCTTGTCATCCGGACTGAACAGCCAGGGTACCAAAAAAAAACAGCCCACCATTCCCACGCAACTTGGTAACTCACCACAAGACTCGTTCACTGGACTCAGCAGACTAAGCCTACGACTATCCCTACTTATCCCTATTTGTTTTGTTGTGATGCAGTAACCTTACAATTCCTCCGGTTAAAAACCAAGTCTTCCTAATTTCATTTCTGGATCTATCGCATGCACCTGGATCGCATTGAGGCTTGAGATTGTGTTTGTTTGAGTCAGAAAGCATGAATTTCCTCTGTTTTTAGCACCCCAAAAGATGCCAATTTCAGTGTTTCCAGGATGTGACTAGAGACACCTTAGGCCTCACTGTCGGAGAAGCACGTGGTGCCTCCACCGGAAGTGCCCAACAATGCCGGGGCCCAACCTGGGACGGTTGGGCTGGCGCCGAAGGGACGTGAAAATGGGAAGCTTTGACATGGGAAAAGCGTGATTTCACGGGGCAAAAATGGTGAGTTGAGGCAAAATGGTGGTTTAAACGATGGAAAATTATAATTTAGTGAGGGAACCCTTTAGGATATGATCATCAATATCCGATTGGGTGTGTCTGAACATGTTTTTCTAACTATGGCTATTTTTCTATGGCTATACCCCCAGTAGTTTATGGTCCATGGCTATGGCATTTTATAGGGGAAAATGCTGATGAACCAGATGGGATTTGGATGGATTCTGGGGATACCCCGGGATCGGATGACTGGTGTTTTTGACCCCCAAATGGCGTTTTTTTTCATAGGGAAAATGGATGAAAATTGTGACTAACCAATGGATACACATGGATACCTGGTTGGTGGTTTCAAACATGGCTTTTATTTTCCATTTCATATATATGGGATGTCATCCTTCCCATTGACGAACTCATATTTTTCAATGTGTTTGAAACCACCAACCAGTAACCAGATACACTATTTTCAGACAAACCCATATCCAGCTGAAAAATGACAACTTACAGGGGAATCAACAAACCACCAAGCTTCCCACAGCCCACCATATGCAAAACGGAAGCTGTTCAGAACCAAGCTATTTGTCCTGGACTTCACTATTTTGGAGTCAGCAGAGGTTATAGTAATCCTCAAAGGATGGAACAGTAAATCCCAGTAAAGTGGTGATTACATCATGTTTTTTGTTGGTTGGTTGCTGTATATCAAATGGATTACCCTCTGGTAAACTAACATAACTATGTAAAATCACCATTTTTCATGGGAAAATCCACTATAAATCACCATGTTCAATAGCTACGTTAAATTACCAGAGGGTAATGACCATCGTTATACTCCAAATTTGCCATGTGAATAGTATTCGAGTGATGATCAACCCTAAGATTTCAGCGGTGCCCCCTTTTTCAGACAAGTTCTGCCCCAGAAAAAAAACGTAGATGAGGAAAAAAAACACATAACTATGGATTTTATAGTGATTCAATTAGATATTAATGGGATATTAATGGGATATACCCTCTGGTAAACAAACAGTTTGCTATTGAAAACGGCCATAGAAATAGTGGATTTGCCGATTTGCCTATTGAAAATGGTGGATCTTCCCATAGTTTTCCCATGAAAAATGCTGGATCTTTCCATAGTTTTTCCAGCTATAACATGGTGATTTTCTATGGTTATGTGGCTGTTTACCAGAGGGTATAGATCTAGGGAAACCATGTTCTGAAACCGTAAATCTGGCTGAATGAAATAACGACCTTACGACCGTCGTTCGATGTGCCTGATTTGAGCTTAAGGTGAATTGTTATGTAATTCAGCCAGAGTCATCCCCAAAAATATAGAAACGTAAAATCCTCATTAAAGTAGATACACTTTTTTTTTCCGGGCAAGGGATTACTAGATGAGATTGAGTCAAAGTTAAAACCTGAGGTATCACAGATGTTAGTCTATTTTTAGTATTAACCTCTATTTTAAGCGTACCCATTTTTTGATCTAGAACCATATATCTATAAGGTGGTGACCCCCTCAGTCAAAAGTTGCATTATAAGCATAGTAAGTATAGATATATCTACCATAAACCATAGTTATTGGAGTTATATACCAACTTAGCTAACTATTGGACACCACCTTATATATATATATACCCTCTGGTAAACAGCCACATAACGAACTGGAAAGATCCACCATCTTTTTCGCTGGGTCAATCCACTATTTCGACTGGGCCATGGTTCGGACAAGGTTTGCACCATCCAATTTTGCCAGAGCTGAGGTGGGGGGGGTGGAGTCCATGCTGTGAAAAACGGGCTGTTGGAGGTCACCAGGGCAACCAAGAAAACATGGCCAAGTATTTGTTGTACATCTATATCTATGGCCAAACTTAGATACCTGGCATTTGGTATGACATTGCTGTTTGAATATGTAATAGTAATAAGTATGTAATAACTATGTTTAAATTTTAGGGAAATGATGGTAAACCATGGGATTTTAGATGTACCACATTGTCAAATACCGATGATATTGAAAGGATGTAAACTGCTTGAAAATTGATGGGTTCAAATTTGGAGGTTTAACTGACCTTTTTTAGATCTGACGGTTTAGGAGACACTCTGAAAAGAAATGCAAATGAACCATGCATAAAGAAGAAACTGAAGAAACTACTGAGGATGACGTGTCTCAATCTGGTGCCAGCTCTCAGTTATACCATGGAACAAAACATCAGATTTAGGGTTGAGGTGAGGCGGTTGAGGTGTCATTTTAGGACGGGGAAGCTTAGAGATCACTCATCAACCATGACCAACCACGCAACTTGTCCCTGAAATGTGGGCACGTGCCCTGCCAGGTACAAACGGGCTGTTTAATCAGTCTCTTGGCAATTGAGAGTCAAGCTGTTGGTTGGGGCTAGTTCTGAAGCTTTTTCGAAGCATGCGTTCATAACAAGGAGGGCAGCCCAAAATGCCCGGTAAGTTGGTTTATGACTAGGCTAATGGGAGATATGGTGAACATATCTACAGTTGGGTTTATAAAAGAGGGCAATATTGCTCAAGGTATTAGCAGTAAAATCGTCAAGTGGTCGATTATGGAGGTTGCCACCCCGCATTATGGAGGTTGCCAGCCGATACTTTGTTTTTGTTCTTACAAGAGGTTGTTCACGCTGCTGAAGTCATCCCCAAAGGTGGTTTGTTCCCATGGATCCTTACTTTTGATGAATTTCCAATTGATTATAGTAAAGGACCCATATATAACCCTCTTTGATGCTCAAATAATCTTAAATCCCAGCAACATACAAGTTTCCATCAAACGGTGTTCCGGAAAAACGGGTCTTAGACTTCTCACTCAGAAGGTTTTTTCAAAAGTCCATACTTTCCACTATCAAATGGCTTAAATACATGTCAAGTTGATGTTCAATCCCTATTTTTTATGGTTAAACGGTTAAGTGCTCCAACTACCAATGTTAAAGGTCTTTGGATCTCCCATTTGATGGTTAAATCCCTATCGATGTTGAAAAAACCCATGACAAACCCATCAACTGGCTCCATGATTCTGGGATTTTAAACATTATCAAATCAAATGGTTTTTAACTATCTCAATAGCGTTTTTTTTGCAACTATCAATCGGTTAAACCCGCTCACTTTCATTATCATCACATTTTTGGGATTAAACGTCGATCAATTGGTACCCTGCTAAAACTCCTCGGATCGATCCTCATCTCCCGCCGAGAATAGCCCAGCTGATCCACACTCGCGCCTCTGCGCCGCTGCGCGTGCAGCCGGCACCCTATCCTGCACCACCGCTGATGCAGCACCGCGATGGCAGTGGCGGGGGTTTGACAAGTTTGACCCTTGGGAAATGGTGATGAACTCAGGGATACCAGTGGTACGAGTACCAGGGAAAATTGGGATTGAACTAGAGAATTTGTGGTGGTTGCCAGCCATTGACTTGAGCCTTTCTATGTTTAAATATGTTTTTGATAATGATAATTTAGACATAACCATCAGCAGTTAAACTTTTAGCACGGGAGCTAGGAAGCAACCAGGGTTTTCAACCTCCGTAAATGGTCGGCTACTGGTAGATAAGTTGGGGATTTACCAGCAAACATGTGGATTTAATTTGGGAAACTGTGGAACTGTCAGAAAACTGGAGATTCATCCCTAAATTTATGGCAAATTTCATAGGGAAGAGGAAGACGATAATTTATCGGCGGGTTTGGGATATGTCACTTTGTCTTAGCAACAAAAGTGTGTATTTTTGACTGGGGTTTAACAACTAATCTCTTCTTCCTACTACTAAAACTCTCCCAAATAAGAAAAAAGGATTGGTGTGGCACTTCCGGATTCCGTTTTTTTTTTGGTTGGGCACAATTGGATTCTTAATTGTGGTCGTGGTAATTGAGAATTAATAGGAGAACAGGATGGTGAAACAATGGGCTCAGCCCCCAATAAACATAGATTGCCACCTGGAGGTTTTGGATTGTGGCCCCATCTCACAAGTTTTTTCTTTAAATATCTATTATATAAGGTTTTCATTGGAATATCAGGAGAAAAGTTCGAAATCCATTTTTTGGCAATATTTTTTTAGATTTTGAAATGGGATTTAAATGAATATAATCAACTTTGAAATCGAGTTTGTTTGTTTTTATTATTAAGGTTTTCATTGGAATATTAGGGGAACGCTTCGAAATCCAGTTTATGGCAATATGTTATATAGATTTTAAAAAGGGATTTAATCAAATTTGAAATCGATAGTTTTATTTTTATTATGAAGGTTTTCATTGGAATATCAGGAGAAAAGTTCGAAATCCATTTTTTGGCAATATTTTTTTAGATTTTGAAATGGGATTTAAATGAATATAATCAACTTTGAAATCGAGTTTGTTTGTTTTTATTATTAAGGTTTTCATTGGAATATTAGGGGAACGCTTCGAAATCCAGTTTATGGCAATATGTTATATAGATTTTAAAAAGGGATTTAATCAAATTTGAAATCGATAGTTTTATTTTTATTATGAAGGTTTTCATTGGAATATTAGGGGAAAGCTTCGAATTCCAGTTTTTGGCAATATTTTTATAGATTTTGAAATGGGATTTAAATGAATATAATCAAATTTGAAATCGAGTTTGTTTGTTTTTATTATTAAGGTTTTCATTGGAATATTAGGGGAACGCTTCGAAATCCAGTTTATGGCAATATGTTATATAGATTTTAAAAAGGGATTTAATCAAATTTGAAATCGATAGTTTTATTTTTATTATGAAGGTTTTCATTGGAATATTAGGGGAAAGCTTCGAATTCCATTTTTTGGCAATATTTTTATAGATTTTAAAAAGGGATTTAATCAAATTTGAAATCGATAGTTTTATTTTTATTATGAAGGTTTTCATTGGAATATTAGGGGAAAGCTTCGAATTCCAGTTTTTGGCAATATTTTTATAGATTTTGAAATGGGATTTAAATGAATATAATCAAATTTGAAATCGAGTTTGTTTGTTTTTATTATTAAGGTTTTCATTGGAATATTAGGGGAACGCTTCGAAATCCAGTTTATGGCAATATGTTATATAGATTTTAAAAAGGGATTTAATCAAATTTGAAATCGATAGTTTTATTTTTATTATGAAGGTTTTCATTGGAATATTAGGGGAAAGCTTCGAATTCCAGTTTTTGGCAATATTTTTATAGATTTTGAAATGGGATTTAAATGAATATAATCAAATTTGAAATCGAGTTTGTTTGTTTTTATTATTAAGGTTTTCATTGGAATATTAGGGGAACGCTCCGAAATCCAGTTTATGGCAATATGTTATATAGATTTTAAAAAGGGATTTAATCAAATTTGAAATCGAGTTGTTTTTTTTCATTCTTAGGATTTTCATTGGAATATTAGGGGCACCCTAATACAAAATACCCCCTCATAATCAAAATAGCTCACCGTGTTTACCATTTGGGGGGTGGTGTTTTAGTAATGGGGAGAGAGGATTACAATCAAAAACATTATGGGCAATTCATAGCAACCGGTGTTTGATGTGGATCTAAGGTTCTATTCCAGCATTGTGTCTTGGGCAGCGCACAGTGGGTGTTGGTTGAGTTTCACGTCGAGACCTTGTTTCATGTGCTGATATCTACCTTGGCACATGGTATAGATTGAATTATCTTGCCAGAAGTTTGATAGAATTTTTGAGTAGCTGAAATGGGAAACCCCAAGCATGTTCCACAACTACTGTTGATTCTAATCCGAAAGATTCAGTTGAACATGTTGCTAATGTTTGAGTTTTATAGGTCATACAAAACTGGATAGACCTTGCTGGGTGGCTTGATAGGCCATGCTGTTGTTGCTGCTATAAATCTGTATTTCTGTCAGGCTAGTGTATCTTGGATTTCACACGTTTTCATTGACAACTGGGTACCATGAAATGTTGGTTGAAACCCTATGATTTTACGATTGGCCACGGACTTGGGATTCCAACCAACCATAAAGATTGGTTTTGTTAGCGAAAGTGTGGGATTTAATCGACAAGATCTGCAAACTGAATAGAAATCATCCTAAATTTTGTTTGTCAATGAGATCCCAGTGCGATTTCAAGAGCCATGGTCCTCTCCTCCGTCGCATAATGTTCAATTTGTATGCGTGCTGACGTTTTTTTTGTTAGAAATTAGAAAAAAATAGTGTTGGATAAATTATCGCGACCTCAATGTAACGTCACCGCTGAAATGGTGCTTTTTCTGTGTATACGTGTGGGCAACCATCATGAATCATTCCCAAACAGCCGAAGTGTTCAGAGTAGTGAACTATTACGATTTATCCGCATGATATTTTTCATTGATGGTTGGGTATTTATGTCCATCAAATTTACCATTAACCAATAGATATTATAGGGAAAATAGGGATTTTGCACCGTCCTGGCCCAGGTGAGTTACATGCAAATTCTTCTCATAGGCGAGGGGCTTGTTGCGCCCCGGTGACCTGATGGGTCTTCGGGGTCTCGGAAGTCAACCACAAGGGTGGCCACGGTGAATGATTTTCTTCGTTTTGCCGAAGTTCATGGATGCGTATCTCATTATATTTTGATATATTTTATGGCCAAAAATACCAGTTATAAGTACTTATAACATCTTATAACCACATTGATAGATTGTATAACCCCATTTAAAACCAGTAACTCATAAACCGCCATAACTGTAGAACATATTAGAACTTGATCCTGATCTGAGGGGAATCATGAGGTGTGGATTTGCCATGAAAATTATATAATCCAGTCAAAATGGGAGTTTTGGTAGCGGGTTCTCTAGGTGCGTCCAAATCCTGGCTTTGTCAGTCCCAGAGTTGGGTTTAAGTTCGATTATGCGGTTCTATTTTCATCTAATAGTATACAAGACATTACAAGACAAGACAATCAATGGATTGGTTTTCAAGGGAAAATCTACATTGAAACCATAGATTTTCCCATTGAAACCATGGATTTTCCCATTCAGATCATGGGGCGTTTCCGGTGAAAATTTCATTTCACCAATCCATTGAGATGGACAAAGCGCAGGCATCGTGCTCTCTGTAGATATCCTTCCAGAGGGTGTGCCTTGGAGAAACATTAACTGGTGATATAATGGTGATTAATGGTGAGTAATCATGGTGATTAATGATAAATTAATACTGGTTGGTGGTTTGGAACATGAATTTTATGTTTCCATAGATTGGGAATGTCATTATCCCAACTGACGAAGTCATATTTTTCAGAGGGGTAGGTCAACCACCAACCAGTTAATCGCGTGGGCGCGTAGCTGGTTGGTGGTTTGGAACATTTTGGAACTACACGGGCGGGCTGCATCCAAAGCTCGATGCCGCGCCATGGAAAGGTGGAAAGGAAAGGTGTAATGGTGGTTTAATGGTGGTTTAATGGTGATTAATGGTGAGTAATCATGGTTATTAATGTTAATTCAACAGGTTGGTGGTTTGGAACATGAATTTGATTTTCCCCAATAGTTTGGATGATGATCCGATCTGACTTGAAATATATTTTTCAGGGGGGCAGGTCAACCACCAACAAGCATAGGCTTGGTGGTGAAAAATGTTCCTCTTCATCATTAATACTTGAAATATACTTGAAAAATGCCGTTTCCCCAACGAATTTAATAGTTTCACGCACTGTAGTGTATTCTAGCCAAGCAGTCGAAAAACAAAAAAAAAACAGCTGGTGTTTTTCATGATGTTTTCCAAGTCGCCGACTGGGAAGGGAAAATCAGCAGGAAGCCCCGTGATTTTTTTCCACAGATGCGTCTACCATGTCTAGCTATCAATCCCAAGACCTGCAAAAGCTGCCCTGGGATTCGGCATTGATTGTTGGCGTGGTGTCAAAACAGTTTAGCCATGGATTTTCCCATCGTTTTTTTCCAATATAGGGGGATGGGTTTAACAATCAATCCATCAGGGACTTATAATGACATCCCCCCCATGATCGGATTCCCCTTTTGGGACGATCCATGGGAGGTTTCCTGAAATAGGGCTACCTCCAAATCATCCATTTTGGATTGGGATTTTCAATTATAAACCATCCATTTGGGGGTATCTCCATTTCTGGAACCCCCTATAATATATATATATATACTCTCTCTCTATATATATAATATATCAGTACAGAACTTATTATATATAGGTGGAAGTTCCAGTTTGGCATCTCTCTTGCCACATGGAAGTGGGCAGGAACGGAACTTTTTTGCATGACGTGATGGTTCATGGAAAACAAGTTTTGACCCTAAAACCACCACACTGATCCCCTCAAATCGATTGAAACATCTGAGGTTTCCGTTAAACTTTTCTCCAAAATCATACTGAATCAGTTCCCAAATTAGGGGCTAGCCCCAAATCATTCAAATTTTCGTAGGAAATAGTCCATTCAATAAAACCAGCTATTGGTGAACCCCCAAAAAGACCAAGATCCGGGAGAACAAGATGTCTGCGGTCTTCGCCATTTTCATGGTGTCCGGTCGCCCGTTGAACTTCCTGGGAGAACAACCGGGGGGGTTTTGATCTACGAAATCTGCTGGATTTTTTCATGGGGGAGGGCAGAAAATAAATTTGCGATTTTTTTTTGGGTAACCATGAAAATTTGGGAATCGTTTGGGTATATGGGTTTTTTGGCAACCATCATTTGGATAGAGACCTAATATGAAGTCAATGATTTTCGGATTCCATTAATTCGTTGGATGATTGAGCTGATTATTTGTGGTATTCAATTTAGTATTCACTGATGATTATCCAATTTCTAGCCATTCTGATGCCATTATGATGTAATACATGACTGGTATTTTGTTGGCTTATCAGATCCAATTTCCAGCAAGTTAAACTGGGATCTTCTTAAGCTAAGTTGGTGGGCCAGCGAATTTGGCTTGCTGGACTGGTGGATTGGTCCGGTAGATATTTCTTGGGTGGAACATTGGCACCGCTCCGCAGAGGCACCGCAGAAGTAGGAACACCTATTCGGTGAAGCACTGGGTTAATGATACCCATATGATCCATGTATGGTATATTTACCTACATTTGGGTGATTTTTAGGGTAAATGTTGGCAAATATACCAGCACCATGGAGCATATGGGATAGGGGAAACCATCACTCTTCCAGGTGTCGTGACTTTGAAGGCAAGTCTTGACAACCATCCAGCCAGCGGAAGAGTTGGGAAATCACCTCTGCTACTGTTGATGGGCCAGCGAAATCTGATAAACCACCAAAAGGATGGTTGAAAGCCTATAAATAGTGGGATGTTTACCATCAACTGGTGCAGGATTTCGCAACCATGCACAGTAGCAGAGGTGACTTGTTCGCTAGGACTTCCCAAGGTGACTCTGAGCTTCTCCAACTTTTGGGGAATCCTTTAATGGGTAGTCTTTTGCTATGGCCATACTAACCGAAGCGGCCTTAAAGTTGTCATATGTTTAACAGCTGGCAGCTAGCCATCTGGCAACATCATCGAACTAAATGCGGTATTTTCCAGCACGCCATGTTTGATTACCAGAGGGTTTTAGTCAGAAAAAGGGGATTTACCGGTGAATTAATAGTTTGACCTTGTTTTCCAGAGGATTTACCAGTGAATTACCAGTGAATTTCTGGTTGGTGGTTTGGAACATTTGGATTATTTTTCCATATATTGGGAATGTCATCATCCTAACTGACTTTCATATTCTTCAGAGGGGTAGGTCAACCACCAACCAGATTTTCTATTTATTTGATAAAGTCTTCAGCCCCCTTAACGGGGCCTTTCCGTTAGGACCAACATGATCGCGTCCGCGCTCACCAAGACCAACGCGTGGCTTGGCGGGTTGGGCACCTGAATGAAGGGATAATTGAAATCCCACATCCAGATATTTGGGGGTACCCTCTGGTAATTTAGCTATTGAAAATGGCCATCTATAGTGGATTTACCCATTGAAAATGGTGATTTTCCATTGTTATGTTAGTTTACCAGAGGGTAAAAGTGGTGGTAAAAATCTTGGGAAATGGATATATATAATATATATATAATGGGGATATCATGGGGATATGTTTTGGGCGAAGATTAGGGATTTGGGATTTTATGGATTCTGATAATGCCCAAGATATTGGAATCAACGGACAGGGATTCAAAGAACTCTGCTCAATTGTGACAGATTTCTTTTTCTCTCAATCCATGGGTAAATGAGTGTGCTTCAATTTTGGTATATTATATATATATAAGAAGGTACTTGTTCTTAGAATATGTCGGAATTCAATCCCGACCCCCACTTTTACAACATCGGGTACATAGAATATGGTTTATTTTTAGGGGGTCCAATCCCCGAAAATTCAGCTCCACCAAAAAACCCTGCGCTCCCACCATGGATCACCATGGTTTTTTCCACTGCTACCGCGAACTTAGTTCCATTTCTTCAGTTTCTTTTTACAATCTAAACATATTTCGTAGGCATTCATGTCGGTTCATTTATGCTGCAGTATGGGTGATATTTTGATAATTCAAAAGATTTTAGTGGGATGAAAATTTGAAAACCGTCCATTTATGTCCATTTATGCTGCAGTATGGGTGATATTTTGATAATTCAAAATATTTTAGTGGGATGAACATTTGATAAATGTCCATTTATGTCCATTTATGCTGCAGTATGGGTGATATTTTGATAATTCAAAAGATTTTAGTGGGATGAACATTTGAAAAACGTCCATTTATGTCCATTTATGCTGCAGTAGGGGTGACCTGTTTATAATTCAAACAAATCAAAAAAAACATCTTCCAGAATTGACAAAATATTCTATGTATACATCTGGGATATTCTACGTACACCCTTTTTTTTCAATTCTGGAAGATGCCCCAAAACCTTTTTTTTTTTGTTCAATTCTATATTCCATGTTCTAGTACTTAGTTATATATATATAGCTATAGCTATAGCTATAGCTATATATATATATAACTGTGCCTGGTTGGTGGTTTGGAACATGTTGTTTTCCATTTCATATATGGGATGTCATCCTTCTCATTGACTTTCATATTGGTCAAGATGGTTCAAACCACCAACCAGATGTATATAATGAATTATAATGATGTGTATGTGTTTCGTTGAGAAACGCAACACAGACGTAGTCGTCTCGCCTTTTTGTTTTTGCGGCCAAGGTTTGAAATCTACGTGGGCGAAGATTTGATCTGGTCCACCATGGCCAGACAACGAAGCCCCAATCTACAGGCGGGTGGAAATCGTTGGGTGACCTGAAAGAAATGACCCTCTGGTAATTTAACATAGCTATAGAAAATGGCACATTTATAGTTGATTTATCTATTAAAGATGTGATTTCCAGTTCGCTATGTTTGTGAAAATGGCACATAGAAATAGTTGATTTATCTATCAAAACTGGTGATTTCCAGTTCGCAAGCTATGTTTGTTTGCAAGAGGGTAGCTGGATTTCACCAGCAGAAATCATTAAACACCGGATGATTTCATTGATTTATGATAGCTAAGTTGGCTTTGAAATACCATAACTATAGGATTTGTGGTGGATATACCATACCTATAGTTGAATGATGCTGAATGCTTCACCAACTGAGATTCACCAGCAGGGACAGGTGGAGGGGGCGAATTTGGACATTGGCAACACGAAATTCTGGTTGGTGGTGACTGGAACATGATTTAATGGTGGTTTAATGGTGATATAATGGTGATTAATGGTGAGTAATCATGGTGATTAATGATAAATTAATACTGATTGGTGGTTTGGAACCATGGAATTTTATGACTTTCCATGTATTGGGAATAATCATCCCAACTGACCTTCATATTTTTCAGAGGGGTAGGTCAACCACCAACCAGTATTCATCCAGCACATACCCAAAAAGCTCCGAAAGGCCTACAAGTAATTACAAAAATCTATTGTTCATATCAGCATATCAAAAAGGCCCAACTCGCACCAGAGTTGGGGACTATGCCTGGTGCATGTCTGAATGTTTGCCAGGACCTTGTGAAGGGCTTTGCCTCAGTGGGGGTTGAAATTCTCTCCCAGTAGCGGAGGAGTAAAAGAAAATGCACGCCTCGCGGCCGAAGAACTCTTCGGCAACGGCGGGGGGTGGCGATGAAAGGATTTGGAGAACCAGACACCATCCTAAACCATTGTAGAGGCCAGGCGGCCAGGCCATTCCATCCCATATGATCCATGGTGCTGGTATATTTACCTACAAAACTGGGTGATTTGTTAGGGTAAATGTTGGCAAATCTACCAGCACCATGGTTCGCATATGGGCATGTCAAAACCCTTTTGATTCCGAGCCTCTGGAACTTGACACCCCGGGCAACGCGGCCCCAAACGCCTGTGCCATTTGAGCGTTGAATGAAGTGGTCGCCTCAATGCACTGTCTCACCAGTGCAGGGCGGTCGCTGAGAGCTGCTCAGTCGGGTGCAGCACTTGGTGCCGTGGTGGCAGAAAGTGCCGAAGAAATTGCTGTCGGGGCGTCAATTTTCTCACAGGTTCACTTGTTTTGGGGGGGGCCAAGTTGCGGCTGGATTTTTCATGATTTTTCACATGATTTTGGACTAAACGACATGTTTTCGCATCATTGAGGGGATGAAGAGTCGTTTATCAGCTGTTTTGATTGCCAGAACAAGATATCAGGGGTTCGATCCCTAGCCGAATGTTGAGAGTCGAGAAGACTTTCTTGAATTTCTTGGCATGAGTGAGGGCCAATAGGCGCATAGTTGCTGGAAAACGATGTGAATCAGTGTCCCTCCCAAAGCTATGATTTTGCTGTTGTTTGGAGAAACTTTACAATCTTAGCGCATTATTTCGGACAGATCAAGCATGAACATGGCATAGCAGCACTGGAAGCGAATACACTGTAGCAGCTTCTTGGCCTTTGGCCAACTAATCAGAGAGTGAACCTGTTGCGACGTTGCGACTCGGCTGATGACGACACGCCTGGATAGTTGATGAAGGGGGATGAAGTTCAAATATTGAGTAGATCAGAACCTCAATAGTCAGTTCAATATTAGTGATGTTTGAACCAATAAACATCAATAAACTAAACAGTTTGAACCAATAAACACCAATAAACATCAATAAGTTAGATCTGGAACAAGTTTGCAGTCAGTTTAGTGATGTTTGAACCAGTTTTGGACTCAATAAACATCAATAAACTAAACACAGGTTTGCTGATTGGCAATGTTTGCCTCCACAAACGATATAGCTTTTCCACTAGGTCGATGATTCAGAATCGTGTGATGTTGGCGTGTTTGAATAAACTATGTGTTTTCTTGCTACAATTACTGGTTGGTGGTTTAATGGTGATTAATGGTGAGTAATCATGGTGATTAATGATAAATTAACTGGTTGGTGGTTTCAAACATGGCTTTTAGTTTTCCATAAAAGAAAAGGGATGTCATCCTTCCCATTGACGAAGTCACATTTTTCAGAGGGGTAGGTCAACCACCAACCAGATTCGATGATCATGCAGTCTTGATCTCAATGTGTTCCACCTGTCAGAGTTTGCTTTTGATCTAAAGGTCCATATTTGACTTGCGTTTCGCCATTTGGTCAGAAGTGCCAGAGGTACCAGCCGTAGATGAGTACCATAGAACCGGGGCCATTTTGGTTGTCGAAGCTTGACACTGGCTGTTGAGATTCCGTCAAGATACGTTAACTGATTGGTGTTTTGGAACATGACATTTATGATTTTCCATAATATATGGGAATGTCATCATTCCAACTGACGAAGTCATATCTTTCAGAGGGGTAGGTCAACCACCAACCAGATTTAGTTTGATGATTTTTCCAATTGAAACCCACATTCATATGATTTGCAATTGCCATTGGATCCCATATCTAATAGAACATTCCTTATACTTAAATCAACCCATCACACTTGCCATGGTTCCATGGAATGGCCCATTCCTATAGGTTCGATTACCAAAGGCTAAATACACTGTCATGGCCCCTGACATAAATGGATTTTTTTTTAGCCATGACAAAGGCAACCACCAACCAGTATGATCAGTATGTGAATGGTTCAAAGTTGATTGACCCTTTTCACAAAGATCAAAGTTGGGCACCGTATTTTAAAAGGGGGAACTGAAAAAAAACATCACAATCCTAAAAACCGAAGTCTTCATGGCATGTTTTGATAGATTCCTCGACTTGACGGGTGACTCCTCTGAAGACTTGGATGGGAAATCCTGAGGAAAGCTCAAGCATTTCAATAGCTCGAAGCACGAGTTTTGTTCGTGAAACTGTCCATAAACATATTGAAAAATGAGCTTAAAATGATTTTCAATGGGATCGGGGTCCTGTATTTTTTTGATAAAATCTCAATCCAATGAAATTGCCCAGCCAATATCCTTGAGCAGGGGAATGGATCAACAAATTGGCCTTGTAGCGGTGTGAACGCAGCCTCATTAGTACAGTCTGCCATCGGCGCCGAGAAAAGGGACGATGTCCGCGAGTTGAAAAAAACACGGTGGTGCCCCTACAAGGTGGTGCCCCATAGTTATAAGTTGGTTTATGTAGATTCACCCCATGAAAACTAGTTCGTTATTTATCTACCATAAACCATAGTGAAATTGGAATTGTGTGCACCAACTTAGCGTTCACGAACTGGGGCACCACCTGGTACTTTTCGCGAAGTTGGTTTATAGATACGTTAAGTATACATGATGGATGGCCATGGATGGCCATGGTAGATACAGAGTTTCTGGCTTTCAACAAAGCAACATGGCCATGGGTCCACCGTTCCGAAGATGGGGCGGTTATAAGCGCGGTGATTGGACATGGTGATTTTTTAGCCATGGAAAGGTTTGGTGATTGGTTTTTTTTTACGGACTATTTAAGGTGCTAAAATCACTTGGTCAACTCTATAAGTTTGGTAGCTTTATGAATTATACGCTCTTAATGACTCTTTCTGGATCTTTGAACTTTACGGTAGTATAATTGGCCAAAGAAAACTCGGTCCACATGGATCTCGCACAAAAATCATCTGAATGGACATCTTTTGCAGAGGTCCCCATGGGATCTCAGCTTTTGCTGGCTCAAAAGAGAGATTCAGAGTTCCCTGGAGCACAAGAAACAGTAAGATTTGGATACATGGAAGATTTTGCTTCATAGCATTGAGCCATTTGAATCCATTTTGTTTAAAAAAATGAGATGATCGGGATAGCTCAGTTTGACCAATACCCATCTATATAGACTAGTCATGTGGATACTGGGGTGCAAAGATCCAGTGATGAGGGGAGCATCTCTGTTCCCCCGGGAGAAATACTGAGCTATACGGAGAATCCAATCCATTGACCGGTTTGCTCCCTGCCCGATTTGGTGGTGAAATTGGGAGCTAAAATCACCATGATTGGCCACCAAAAAGGTGGCAATCGTTTACCAGGGTTGAGCAAGAGTGATACCAGCCTTGGCACCAGTATCTTGTGCGGCGGTGATGGCTTGCTGGAAAGGCATCTGCCGGATATGGTGCAATTGGTTACACCGTGCAAGGCTGGGCCCCGAACTTGCCTAGTTGACCCTGGTTATGGAAGTTGCATGAAGTTGCAGTGTCTATTCTAACATTTCTAATGTGGTGCCCCAGCTATGTTTATAAGCCCAGCCCACCGTATATGAACCAGTTGTTTTTTTGTCACAAACCAACTTATCTAGCTACGATAGTAAAAAAAACCCTCATTTGTGCTGTTGTTTGATTAAATCACCTGTTGTCTTGGTTTACCATGGTTTACCCTTCCTTTTTGCTGGTCAAATAAACATGTTTGCATCATTATTTTCTGTTGGTTCCGCACCCGTAAATGATGGTTAGTTCACTCAGCAATGGGAAGCCCCCCGGTAGAATTGGCTGATGCTTTTTCCAGATTGCTCCAGGGTATGTACAGAGTATTACATAGAGGACCCTCCAATACTCTCCAGCTATGTTGTTGTTGGTTGATCTTCACCTATTTCACAACCAAGATATATCATGATATATCCACTACAGCGACTACAGCCCAACAGCACAAATCACAAACCAACTTACTAAAAGTGAAATCCCGATAGTCGCAGAATGCCTAGATACCTTTTGACGTGGTGTGCTGGAATATGTTCCATTTAGATCCATTTCTGGTTGGTGGTTTGGAATATTCTTTATTTTTCCATATATTGGGAATAATCATCCCAACTGACTAATATTTTTTTAGAGGGTTGAAACCACCAACCAGATTTAGTTTGATGATTTTTCCGCTTGAAACCCACATTCATATGATTTGCAATTGCCATTGGATCCCATATCTAATAGAACATTCCCTATACTTAAATCAAACCCATCACACTTGCCATGTTCCATGGAATGGCCCATTTCTATAGGTTCGATTACCAAAGGCTAAGTACACTGTCATGGCCCCTGACATAAATGGAATTATAAGCCATGACAAAGGCAATATACACTCATGGCACTGGCAGTTACCTGTCATAGCCCTAAATAACTGGATAAATGGGATTATAAGATATTGTTGTAATTACCAAGACAGTTATACAGTTATACATTAAATGGGATGAAGTTATAAACACAGTTTTCTTAGGTTATATAAACATCATAAGCCACTTATAACTCTTGGGCACCGCGCCAGAGCCAGGCTGGGCCGGCCCCGGTCTCTGAGCGAACGGCCGCCATCCTCCGCTCGCTTACGTGTCTCGGAGCACGTGTGGAGCACGAGCGCTCAGCACTCGGAGGGGTCCAGGAGACCCCGGAGATCCATGGAGAAAAGTACAGTTGGTGACATAACTATGGAAAAAAACACCATTTTTAATGGGAAAATCCACTATTTCTATGGCCATTTTCAATAGCTATGTGACAAATTACCAGAGGGTAAATTGGGGTGAACTAATAACTCCAATTTCACGAGCTGGTTTATGGTACGCAAATAATGAACTAGTTACTGGGGCTTATGTATAAACCAACTTATAAATAATAACCATTAACTGTAATCCCCATTAACTATAGATATAACCCCCATTCATCAACCCTAGTTATTGGACTGATGTTCACCAACTTAGCTAACGAACTGGGGCACCACCATTTTTTTGGGATTGAAGTAGGGGACATCCATGGATTTCGCCCGGGCTTAGTAGGGTTTGGAATTGTCGGAACCTTAGATATCTCACTGATATCTTCACAGTTTCCAATTATTATATGATATAATAATATTGTGTAATCATATCGCGTTGGTAAACTTAGATTAGATAGTTGCTTGCTTATTAACTTGCCTAGTTTATTAGACATGGTAAACAAAACCAAATATACTAAACACCTACGATCTTCTGGACTCCAGGGGTGTATCAGTGTTTATCATGTGTCGCCACCTCAAGACTACAGTCGCCCAATCTTTGGAAATAAAAACATCCTTTCTGATTCTGGAGAAGGCCATTTTCTGATACGTATTTGCTGATGTGATTTGATCTGGTTGGTGGTTTCAAAACATTTTTTATTTTCCATTTAATATATGGGATAATCCTTCCCATTGATTTTCATATTTTTCAAGATGGTTATTGCACCACCAACCAGTGATTAGATTACCATTTTTTTTGCTGGTCAAATCCCCTAGTTTTGGATAAGCCCAGACCTCACAGTGCTGGTGATATCCCACGTATCTACCATTTTGGCTGGTGAAATCCTGTCTCTGACCTGATCCCAAGAAAAACTACTACTAGTAGGTTTATGTTGTTCGATGTTTGTCCCTTGAAGTAACTTGATATAATATATATATATATACATAACACAATCCAGTTGTTAGTGACCTTGTGAAATGAATCAACTTGTATACCTAGCCTGCGAGGGCCCGCTTGCCTCGATGGCTCTATTCAACGATTGTGAAAATCATATCTCTGACATATATATATATACACCATTATACACCCATTTTACCTCTATAATGCTTGGTCTTTTACGTCGCCATGTTTACATGTTCAAACATGTCGAATGTCGAATCATTGGCGAATCATGGATTGTTTTATCCGTGTATTGGTCATTTATATTCAACTGGTTGGTGGTTTGGAACCATGGAATTTTATGACTTTCCCATTCATGTGGGAATGGATTGTCATCAAACCAACTGACGAAGTCATATTATATTTTTCCGAGAGGTAGAAAATGGTAGGTCAACCAACCACCAGGCAGTCAATCCATGTTATTTATAGATCCATGTAGGTGAGCATTACACCTTGGAGAAGAAGTTGGGCGTTGGAGCCTTCGGCATCTCGACTTGTCGTGGAGCGTTTTTTTTGAAGCAGCAAAGATGATGGATTTATAGTGAGACTTCTTTACTAGGACATCACCAAAACGCTAAGTTGGTGGGCTAAGTAGTGGAAGTATTACTAGGACATGATGGATTTATAGTGGAAGTATTACTTGGTTAAGTGTAACGCTTACGGTAGAGATGTGTTTCTTTACTCGAACATCTAGGGGCACCGCACCGCAGTGGGACCAAGGGACCAAGATGGGCCTAGGGACCATCACTTAGCATATTATTCCACAGGAGATTGGCGATTTACAGCAATAAATGGTGAACTTTACCCAAACATGAAATTCTCCATATCTAGTTCTAAACCAAACGGAAACCTCTGATGTTCCTGAAGGAATCGCGGGGTTGAATATTCATACCTCATAACTACCAACTATTTTGGTTTGAAAGCCAGGATACTAGGAATTTGACATAGTTTGACCGATTTCCTCATTGTTAGCTATTACCCAACGCCAACAATGCGGATGCAACGCATCAAGATTGGGCTTCAACAAACCCAAGAATTGGATGCTGTAACTCTACCTTGGATGTAGCCCTTACCATGTTTATATTGTGTTTGTATTTTTTTATTTTTTCCGGGAACATATCCTTGAAATGGGAGTGAGACAATGTCATATAGGTTGTGTCCAAATTTTGAAAAACCTATCGTTGAGGCCTATGGATGTGCATTTATTATGTGAACACATGAAGATCTGGAGATTTTCCATACGGTTATGGCCCTGTTTAAGGGCCTTAAATGGGATTGTAACTTCTACAACTAAAGTGATAATATCATATAGATATATACATATATATATATACATATATAGATATACGTATATATATATATATAGATATGCATTATATATATATATTATATTATATATATACATTATATTATATATTTAAGCCAGGAATAATTGTTAGGGGCTACGACTTGCGGATCCTTCAAGTCCACCGTTGTTGGGCGACCGAAAAAAAGACGACCCCCGAAATCTTTCACCATTCGTTTCACCATTGAACATGACCAGGGGTTGGTTTGCCTGTCCCACTTTGGGAATATTGACCATTATATTAGCCATATAATGACATAATGTTAGTATATATGTTAGTATAGTATATTCACCATTGTCATTATATTATAGGGAACATCACCTGAAAAATAGTAGCCATGGCATTGACCATATACCGATTTTGGTTGGGTGATGTGAAAAAAGGGGACATTTAATGACCCATTGAACATGACTAGCTTTGCATGATTGGGGTCACCCCATTTTAGGAAACCTCCATATACACACACTGACTGAACATTTACAAGGTGGTATACCCACCTCAATTTAAAAAAAATGTGTTGTTTTGAAGCCCTTTATTGCAATAAACACGGGTGACACTGTTGTTATACGCCAACTCAACGATTCTGAACTGGGGAACCACCTGAAACTGTCGATCTTCGGATCTTCGGGTCGTTTCAGCAGCCCCTTCCGTCAGGGACAGTTTGGCGAGCCACCAGCAAGTCGACAGGTTGCCTCCTCAGGCGATGACATCCTCCCATTGGATCCATCGGTTCATCATGATTTTCTGGACCTAACATATATGCAGCATATATTAGTACCTGGATTATTATGGATTATTTCACTTGACTCATGTGTTAGACTAATAACTTGGGATTACCCTCTGGTGAACTAACATAGCAATGGAAAATCACCATTGTTGATGGGAAAATCCACTATAAATAGCCATTTTCCATTGCTATGTTAGTTCACCAGAGGGTATATTCAATTTTCATATACTGTCCTAGAAAGAAAAGTGGATTGATGTGGTAAAAATCATGAATCATGAGAGTCCCCAGAGTAATCTCGATATGTCAAAATGGAGGTGTCCTAAACTGGGGTACCCCAAATCATCCAAAAATCGATTGTTTTAGTACTGAAACCCATGGTTTTGGGCATCCCCCATTTTAAAGGGAGGGCTATTTTTGTGTTTTTTCGCGGCAGGTTTTGGATTTTTGTGGGGTTCCTGGTTCTATGCTTTCCTGTTTCTTTACTTTTCTGCTTTTCTGCTTCTCTGCTTTCTGCTTCTCTGCTTTTTTGCTTTCCCTGCTTGATTGCTTTTCCTGCTTCTCTGTTTTTTTGCTTTTTGCTTTTCCTGCTTCTTTGCTTTTCTGCATCTCTGTTTTCCCTGCTTCTCTGCTTTTGTACGTCTGGTCCTTTCTACTTCTACTATTCTACTTTTTCTTTTCTTCAGTCATGTGTTTTTGCTGCTCTACTTCCTGCTCCTTTGCTTCTTTGCTTCCTGTCTTTACTGTCACTTTATTTTTCATGTTCTTTTGCTTGATTCTATTTTGTTTGTATCCTAAATGAAACCCTAGAGAGACCCTAGGTGAAACCCAAAGAAACCCTAAAGAAATCCTGATAAGAAACCCTACATGAAGCCCTAAATGAACCCTAAAGAAACCATAAATGAAACCCTAAAGAAACAATAAATGAAACCCTAAAGAAGCTTTAAATGACACCCTAAATGACATCCCAAAGAAACCCTAAACAACACTCTGAAAAAAAATAAATGAAACCGTAACTGACACCTTAGCTGAAACCCTAAATTGACACCCTAAAGAAACTGTAAATTGACACCCTAAATGAAACCCTAAACGAAACCCTAAAGAAACCCTAAAAGACACCCTAAATGAAACCCTAAAGGAACCCTAAAGGAACCCACTTGAACGTTTAGAAATCATGAAAAGAAATCATGATAAGAAACCCTGGAATGAAACCCTAAAGAAAACTTAAATGAAACCCTAAAGAAGCCTAAAGAAACCCATTTGAACGTTTAGAACTCCTGATAAGAAATCCCGATAAGAGACCCTACATGAAACCGGAAAAAAAACCTAAATGAAACTCTAAAGAAACCCCAACGTTAAAGAAACCCTAACGTTAAAGAAACCCTTAATGAAACCGTGAAGAAGCCCTAAAGAAACCCTAAATGATACCCCAAATGAAGCCCTAAATAAAACCCTAAATGAAACCCTAAATGAAACCTTAAATGAAAGCCTAAAGAACCCTCAAGAGACCCACATGAAAGTTTGAAGCACCAAAATGTAGCACATACCATGCAAATGAGAGGTTGAAATGCCAAAAGGTGACAAATACCATACAAAATGGAAGGCGAACATGGCCAAATGTAGCAAATACCATGCAAAATGCAAAGTGACCATGCCAAAATGTAGCAAATACCATGCAAAATGTCAGGTTCTAGTTCAAAACTGTGGCAAATACAAGGCAAAGGTTGTGAAAGTTGGGAAAGAAAGCCAAAAAGAATCCAAATCCAGAGGCAAACAAAAAAAAAACTATACACAAGGTGGTGCCCCATAGTTAGCTAAGTTGGTTTATAACTCCAATAACTATGGTTTATGATAGATATAACTATAGTTAATGGGGTTTATAAACCAACTTATAACTGAGGGGCACCACATTGCATCCATTTTAAAGTAAATGATGGCCAAGGTCCGACAAACCCAAGCCATCCAAAGTCTTGGGCTTTGGCCCTGAGGCCTTCAGTATGCAGTGAAGATGTCTCTGGGCTGAACCCGAGGATCAGATTGTTTTCCTCCAAAAGATACGTTTTTTTTTGAGGATCATACGGCTTACTTGTAGATTTTTCAGGTCAAGATGCAGTTTACATCGGATGAAATCTACTTGAGGACTTCAGAAAGATCAAAAAAAATACTCAAGGTATATGGATTTTATCAATAACTCCATGACTATGACATGCTATGACCATATCAATATGGCATCAATGTGAAGCCTTACGTCTCGCGTCTCGCGACCTCGTCGGCCATTCAGGGTTCCAAAGAAGGACCCCGAGACTTTGCAGCTACTGCAGCGCGAAATTGGCATCATGCAGGAGGGATTGGGATGGGATGGGAGGTGCCCAGATTGTTTTTGTTGCACCTTATAGCCCTGAACAGTTATAAGTGGATTATCATGATAAAAAAAAATATATATCATATAAATAATATAGTTTATAGTAGTATATATTAAATTTAATATCACCAAGTAGTTGCAGGAGCTATGATCCCATTTAAAGGTAATCAGGAAATCTCGTCGAATTCTTTGGGGTGAAAATCCAAAGATTTCCTCGAATGAAACTATTGGGCACGACATTGTGGGAGGGCTGTTGTGGTTGGTGATCCCCTTGTGTTTGGATAAATATCCCTGGGTTGAGATGGGGTAAATGTTGGTAAATATTCCAGCACCATGGAGCATATAGATTCTTTTGATCAGTGATAAATTAACCCATATGCGAACCATGGTGCTGGAATATGAATCCCAACACCGCATAAATCAGCCAGTCTTGTAGGTAAATATACTATACATGGAGCAACTGGGTAAGTAAATGGTTATCGATTGCACAGGCTGAATGTTTTTGTAGGACATGTGGATCAAAATGATCAGCCCGCTGGAATGGACGGTTTGATATCTAAAGTGAAGAAGTTCTGAGAGGTGCAGTACAGGTAGTACAGCCCTAAAATCATCCCTGATCTTAGCTACCAAGCGGACGTGGTTCTGTTCATTGGGGGTAGTTATGAAAACCAAAGCATCGCCAGATCTATCTCGAGCTGTGTTGAATAGCAATTGGGCAAAGCGGTGGTCAGCTTCTTTGGACAAAACTAGAATCTTCCCCATGCAGAAATCAGCAACAAAGTGCTACCCCGAAATTCCACAAATTCTTTGTCAAAAAGAGAACAAAATAACTTGGATACACCAAGACAATTCGTCTAGACGGGAATTTAGACTTTTGGGACTATAACTCCTAAAACTGAGGTTGTATATCATGACATAATCCCATTTATAATTGCTAAGGGCCGTGTAGGAACCCCCCTGTCACTTTATAGCTATACTTTATATAGTAGCGTCTTATAGCGCTTTTTATGAAGGGCCCCCATCATGGCGGCCATGGTCCATGGTTTTTTGAGGCCTTGGAACATCCAAACGTTTTGAAGTTGCTGGATTTCTTCGAAGACGAACGCTTTTACTACTTGGCCTCTGGGTTAATGTCGCTGGATTTCTGGTATGTCTTTCTCGTGATTTCTTGGACACGAGGCCGGCTAAAATTGCCTGCAATTCTTAAGAGGATCTTGAAGTTGCCGGGGAATCTCTGAAAATTGTTGAAACTAAGACAAGGATATGAAACCATAGCCATAGGATCCATTCACGGTGCTGCTATATGTGCCATGGATCCCATCAATATACCCCAGTCATGTTAGCATTTTTCTACCAGCACCGTTAGGATCCGTCATGGGATATGAAACCACATGGATGGACACCTTTGTTTTTTTCCAAGTGAAATGCTGAGAAATCACTTCGATGGGAACCAGGAAGGGAGAAGTCCACTCGTGGGGACCAGTGGACCGCTCTGCGAAGGACTTTCATTTGGAACCTTATCTTACAGCCTCATTGGACTTATGGTATTTACTGCAAAAAAACATGCAAAAACTTTAAGTAATAATAAGTAATATATATATATTATATTATATTTCATTGTTGTTAGTTGGAAACATATATTCTGGTTGGTGGTTTCAAACATGAATTTTATTTTCCATGTCATAGAAAAGGCATGTCATGCTTCCCATTGACGAACTCATATTTTTCATGATGGTTGAAACATGTTGAAACCACCAACCGGCTAAAGATTCAAAGACTGGATTCACCGATTCACCGATTTTTTTTTCATCCTCCACGGGCACCATGTCCTCCACGGCCCCCCTGTTCCAACTCGCCTTCCAAGGTGGTGGAGCTGTACCTTGGCCAAAATTGCAGCTTTGATTTGAAGCATTTAAGAATCATTCAAGGTCTTAACATGTGTTAAATGCTACGTTTCAAAGTTATATATGTTTGATTTTGGGGTATACGGTATATGTTCTTCATGTTCTTCAAACCGTCAGATATCGATTTTCAGATTTTGAGGCTGGTCTTGTGGTGAAAAAACGATTTATTAGGTGTGGGTCGAAATTGGACAACAGTCGTAGTTCATGAATTACTGGATTGTTTTTTCGGCGATTCTCTAGGTTCCCAATATTTGTGGGGAAAATGAAGTCTGGCAATCCAAGGGGTATTTAGGTTGTTATTTTTTTGGAAGGCCGTTTCAGCCCAAAAGATTATACCTGGGGTTGTTGGTCTTGCGAGGTGGATTTGCCGATGGCTTGATGGCCGAATTAAATTGATGGCCAGATCTGCGCAAGAATTTTTCGAAAACTATAAAGCGACACAAGCAACAACAAAGCTACCTTTTAGATCCTTTTAGGGGATGGTTTACACCACCTATATGTGGTGATTTTGGGGAGGATTAATTATTGGGCTACAACATTATTTTGTAGTCCAACATGTTATAACTAGTCTGTACATGAAAAAAACTGACTGTCAGATCGCTGTGGCCAATGATGAAATAGTAGCAGCAGGGGTCAGCAGGGATTAAGAATAAGAACACATGGGTTTGTTTGGGATTGTACTACCGTGAAGCGCGAGGATTTGGTTGCGGTTTTGAAGCACTTCGCATATCGAGTGATAGAAATACTTTGCCTTGCCAATTATCTCCACGATTACTGTGCTATTACAAAATGTTTATCATTTGGACTCATTCTCAGTGCTCAGTTAGCTAACTCCTCCTGAAATTCCCACATTTTCTGGCGAGTCCCATGGTTTTTTCCAGCGATCCCAGCCAGCAGGTGTGCTGGAGGCCTTGAGACGGGGTTGGAGCCATGGATTTACCCTCTGGTTATGACTAACATAGCCATGGTTTGTTGATGGCCCATAGAAATAGATGATTTTCCCAGCTATAAACCTCCATTTATGGTTGGGATTTTCCATGGCTATGTTAAATAACCAGATGGTAAGCAATGAGTTCGAAGAATGGACATGGGTGAAAATTGGGTGAAAATTGAAAAACCCGAGAGTGGGATCTGCACAAAAAATTGCCAAATCATTTGTGGTATACCCTGAATCTTGATATTACGGTGATTGTCGTATTCAGATATGTTGTATCATTCTTGGAAGTGGGATTTCTTGGGATATGTTTGGATAGGAAAAGGGGCTAGGTACAAGCGCCAAAAGCTGTGGTAAATAAACATTAAGCAAAAGACACCGATAGCCAACAGCACTAGGCGTAAAGTGAACTGGTTATATAAACTACTAAGGCTAAGACCCACTAAGGCTGTTTGGATGATTCAAAGCATGTCAAACCCCATGGATTTCTTGCTTTTTCTTGGTTCCATTCCAGTTACTTCCAGGTTGAGTAGGTTGATGATAGGTTGTGCAGCAGTGCCTGCATAGCAAAGGGTACCCTCTGGAAATTTGTTACATAGCTATTGAAAATGGCCATAGAAATAGTGAGTGTTCCCATCAAAAATGGTGGATCTTTCCATAGTTTTTTTGTAAACGTTTACCAGGCCTGGTACGTTCCCCGCATGTCGTTTTGCGGCTCAAATCGAAGTTCCTTTCTGTCGGACTCCGAGCTTTCTCTCGGATGGACATCAAACAGGTGCGGCTGGGATTTCAGGGACCGAATCTGCAGAGACCCAGGTGGGTCTCCCCAGGTTCTTAGCCAAGTTGGTTTACCCTCTGGTAAACGTTTACATAACTATGGAAAGATCCACCATTTAATGGGAAAACTCAGCCATTTTCAATGTCGCTATGTTAAATTACCAGAGGGTATATATACCCTTTGGTGATTTAACGTAGCGGAAAATCATCATTTTTAAGTTCGGTAAATCATCATAAATCATCAATGGGGAATTCTCCATGGCTATGTTAAATCAGAGTGTAAGTAGATTAACTCTGGGCACTCTGGGTAGATATTAATGTAGACTAATATCTATCTAGGTCACTAGGTTTTTCCATCATAGATCAACATCTTGATCCAGCGGGCACCACCAACGGGCAAAATTACCTTATTTCTGGCGTCAAAATCAGAATATGTGCTTTTTTGTAGCTTAAATCCCCTGAAACAAATATCAAACCACCCTGGACCAGTCGGAGAATTCAATCTCTCTGAATGTAAGTTGGAACCCATTTCTATGACTAGACTAGCCCTCCATATTCTTGTTGGTGACATATTCATGTCATCAGTTCTTTTTGTTCCGTTACTCAATTTCTGAGAAGGACGACCCCAGATTTCTTATAACTATATAGTATAGTTAATTGATTGCTATAGTTTTTGTTTGTTCAAATCCCATCTTTGTTACTTATAGTTATATAGATATAATCAACATTATCCTGCAGTTTTGGCCCAACTAACAGTTAAATGGGATGAAATCACTCCTATAGGTAAGGCTACATACAATTATGTTCAATCGCAGCTCACCATCCGAGACGAGAATGTCCCTGTTGCAAAGGAGGAACTTGGCACCTCTCCAAACCATCTCAAGCAGGCGATCTCGGAGTGAGCCATCCCAAAAAAATGGGATGAACATGTTAAAAGCCGGCGATCTTACGAGCATAAACTAGCATAGCTATGGAAAAGTATCATGTTAAGAGGTAAAACATCACACTAAATGGGCCATTGTCTATAATTATATATATATAGCATTAAAACCATATCAAACTGTCAGAGGGTATTTCATTTCGTTCTCAGCTTAGCAATTGATAGAAGATTTCCTCATATGTTCACATTAACACCTCCATCTTGTCCGTATTTACAGATGATGTTCCCAAGAAGTCCCTTTTTAGCTTCCATATTTCATCATAGTTCCCAATTGTTCAATGATTTCCATATATCCCATATATGTTTCATTAAAGACGCCATATTTCCATCTTATCCCATATAGTTCCATTATAGCCTCCATATTTCCTTTCCATCTTATCCCATATAATATATTTCCATTAAAGCCTCCATATTTCCATATTATCCCATATATTTCCATTAAAGCCTCCATATTTCCATCTTATCCCATATAGTTCCATTAAAGCCTCCATATTTCCATCTTATCCCATATATTTCCATTAAAGCCTCCATATTTCCATCTTATCCCATATATTTCCCTGTTTTTTTCCTTTTTTTTAAACATATTTTTCCACTGAAGATCCGCCATATGTTCGTCACCGCTGCGAAGGCCCCCTTCCACGGAGGTGGATCAGTGCTTGAAAGGTGGCGTGTCTTTCAGGGATCGAACTTCAGGGAATAGAATGTCCCATATGATCCATGGTGCTGGTATATTTACCTACATTACGGCGTGATTTTTGGGGTAAATGTTGGCAAATATACCAGCACCATGGAGCATATGGGTGTGGGCTGGTTGGTGATTTGGAACATTTTAATGGTGATAAATGGTGAATAATATATGGTTTAATGGTGATTCATAGGGTTTAATGGTTCAAAATGTGGTTTAACATGGTTTAATGGTGATTAATGGTGAGTAATCATGGTGACTAATGATAAATTAATACTGATTGGTGGTTTGGAGCATGTTTTAGATATTTTTCCATATATATATATATATATTGGGAATGTCATCATCCCAACTGACGAACTCATCTTTTTCAGAGGGGTAGGTCAACCACCAACCAGTGGGTAAAACGATGTCATCAACGACCCATGACTGGGAAAAATATGGAGGTTTCCATAGTCATGGAGGATCCCCAATAGCTGGATGGTTTATAATGGAAAATCCTATTAGAATTGATGATTGATGTGGTTAAAACAATGTCATAAACCACCCATGACTGAGAATGGTTTCTACATACATAAACATATACTACCTATACCACATAAATATGGTGATGACTGACTGGGGGATGGTTTATTATTGTTTTACCTACATGAATGGATTATATTGGCCTAATGGCTAATGTCAAATGGAGAATTTACCATTAAAAATTGAGCAACGTTCAAAAATGCCTTAAACAAATTTATCAAGGAGTTAACCTATGGTGTCTCCGCGCCCCGCGAAAGCGCCGCGAAAGTAAATAACAACAAAGATGTCCCAGCGAAAGCAAAACTGTGGTCGCGAAAGCTGTGCGAAAGCAATTCTAAAAGGTTGACCACTTGATCAAGTGTTTTTGAACACTGCTGAATTGGGATTTAAGCAGGAAAACTGAGGATTTAACTAGGGGATTTGGAGTTGTAATCATAGTTACAACATGTTACAACCTTATGTAGCTGGGGTCAAAAACCCTAGGGTAAACTAACAGTTCACTATGGTTAGCAGCAGCAGCAACAGTTGCCAGTTTTTCATATTGAAACGATGGTATGCTTCGTGCTAGAGAACCAATAAAAAACGGCTTGTCCCAAGAATGCACTTCATGTCTCATCCCCAGATGGATTGGGACTTGGGACATCTTGTTCAGTTGTGGCACATTGATGTGAAAAAAAAAACAAGTATCCAAGATTTGCAAGAAAAACACCACGTGGGTGTCAAAAAAAAAAAATGCATGCCATAAATTGTGAAAATCCGACGAAAAGTGATGGTTGGGATTATATCCCCATGAGATCACTTGTCAATTATAGCCTAATTATGTGTCCCATGATATTCCCATTTAGTATTGAATACAGTACTGGTTGGTGGTTTCAATCATGTTGATGTTTACCCTCTGGTAAATTAACGTAGACCCTGAAAACAACCATTTTCGAGTGGAAACTCATCTTCCAATCCCTATTTGCCAGGGTCTATGTTAATTTACTGGATGTTTAACCTTGGAAGAACCGTCCTAACGAGTTCCGAATTCCTACGAAGTAAACTCGGGGGTTCAACTACCAGCGATGGCTCTTTTTTTTACCAACTCTAAGCGACAGTAACTAGGGGAAAACCACCTTGCTAAAGGATTCCAATCAGTGAACTTTTGGTGCTGTGTCAATGAGCACAAATCAAGAAGTGTAACATCAGAATTCACATCCTTTAGCTTCGCACTGGAGGCGCGTCTTTTGGGACCAAAACTTGCTTTGCTACAGAATCTGGTAGCGGAGCTTCGCGCTCCAGGGATTTGTGATAGGACCCCACGGTCGTAGCGTACCTGGTGTCCCCCTTTGCATGTGCGCTTCTGCGCTCGCTCTGCTGCTGGCGCTGATCTTTCGCTCTGGCATTTTGCGGCTGCTGTGCTGCGCTGTTTCCTGCGTCCTGATCGAGCCCTACGTCACTTGCTCGCTGTGCACGGTGGACAAGGTCTATAGCGGTTGCTCTGGTACTTTGTGCATCACTGAAGAGCTCTACGGCCATTGCTCTTTGTGCATCACTGAAGAGACCTACGGCCATTGCTCTTTGTGCACTGTTGAAGAGACCTTCGGCACTTGCTCTTTGCATTTCACTGAGGAGTCCTACGGTACTTGCTCGCCTGGCTGCTTCGGCGACTTCAGCACTTGTTTGGGCCACATCAGTGACGAGATCTACGACTTGAAACCAGCTGAGAAAGGAAACAGTGAACAACAGCATCCAGACCCTGCACTCACCCATTGCTTTGTGTGTAGCACGTGGACAGCCAGTCTTTTTGACAACATGGCTACATCCACTCCTGCTACCTCAGGCATTCCCTTGCAAGAATACCGCAAGGATGTTCCACCGGGTTGGATTCCAGGCATGGCTGATTATCCTCTACGTTTATACCTTGAAAGAGTCAAAATGTGGTATAGACTATATGACGGCCCAGATGAGACAGTTGGACCATTGATCGCCGGCCGTTTAGGTGGCCGCGCCCAGAAGATTGCTCTTTCTCTTCGGCTTGTTGATCCCCATGGAAACTATGATGTGGGAGATGCGGCTTTGGTCCGGCTGTCCGTAGATGAGGTCAGAGACCCAATGAACCCAAATGTGATCCTGCAACATCATATTCCTTCAGGAGTACAAGCACTCTTCAATGCCCTGAAGGACGCATTTGGAGAAGGAGAACAGCTTCGTGCAACTCAATCATTGGAGAATTTCTTTGACTTTCGACGTGGTCGTCTTTCCTTGGCAGAGTATACTGCTGAATGGAACATGCGCTTGGAGGAAGCGATTTCACATGCTGGCTTGGACGTCAATGCAGTGGCCAGAACCTTCTTGTATTTTCGTGGCAGTCAGTTGCCTCAAAGACATGTAGATGACATCCTCATGCAGATCCATGGTGACCTTTCTCGATTCTCAGATGCTCGAACATTGGCCCTTCGGCTAGCACATCGCCAAGGACCTGATGGACAAAACATGCATTACGAGCAGTCTGAGCAGTTCTACATCGGTGATGATGAGGACTGGCAATGGTATGAACCATGGAATGAAGATGGTGATGCACACTACTATGAAGATGATTGGGGCGATGGCTACTACTATGACTGCGATGAATACGATGAAGATGGTTACTGGCCAGATGACCAACAAGAAGGGCAAGAAGACGTTGATGCCAACGGCGACATTGATCCATCGCCACAACAATCCCAACAAGCTCAACAGCCAACATACTTCAAGAAGAACCTTGGTATTGGCTGCACTGTTTGTGGATCTAAGTGGCATGAATCTTCGTCCTGCCCTATGACATCCTCAAACTATGGCAAAGGAAAATCTCATGGATCAGATCAACGTCAACCGTTTCGAAAAGGAGGAAAGTCCAAAGGAAAAGGCAAATATGGTCGTCCATGGTCTTTTGGCTATCGTGGCAAAGGCAAAGGCAAATATGGCCGTCCTTGGTCCTATGGCTTTCGTGGCAAAGGAAAAGGTTATGGCAAATACTACATGGATGACTATGACCAAGGTGGCTATGAACGTTGGTCCAACGAGTACTTTCTGGAACGCCGTGATCGAGCACAACTCCAACTTCATCATGCTCGCACCGGCATGGACTTTGATGTCAATCACAAAGAGCCATCGTTTTCCAGGATGTCCTCTGATCGACCAACAGAGGCCTTTGACACGAAGCCAACTGATTCCGATGGACCTGCTGAGCCTATCCTGAAGATGTCATCCTCCTTGACCTCCGCTACCAAGAATGTTGCCAAAACCAATGCACAATCTCCAACATCAACATCATCCATGTCACGACCATGCAAGACTCTCAACTTTCCAACACTATCAGAACACTCAACAGTTTATCATCAAGTTCGCGGACACAGTCGCAGAGGTTTGCTGGTAGACCCCGGTGCTGGGGCTGGCATCATTGGATCGGAAACATTGAGAGACATTTTAGAACATGTACCATTGCTGAAGAACAACCCAACGCTGGTGGAATGGACAGAACGAAGCACCTCAGTGACAGGCATCTCTGGTCAAGGTGATTCCACACTTGCACATGTCACTTTTCCATTTCATCTATCAAAGAAGCTGATGGGAAGTTTTTCTGCAGATGTCCTTGGTAATGAAGGAAGTTTGTGTCCTGCTCTGTTGCCGAATCCTTCTTTGCGACGTGTACATGCGTGGGTTTTGACCGAGTGGTTTTCCAATGGTGATGGCCTCCTTGTTTTTCAGAACCAAGAGAAAGATGGCGTCTCTACGGATCAACTGGTCCTGCTTCGAATGCTTCTCACTGACTCAGGTCACTACATACTGCCCATTGATCAAGATTTTCATGAAGAAGAAAGTGATCAGAAGGAGAAAGTGATTTTTCATATGAAAGCCATTTGTGAACAATCATCATCTCAATGGTCAGATGTTCACCCAACAGTCCAATCACTTTTGTGTATGCAACACCAAGACGGACCATCCCGGGTGAAGCCTGAGCAGAGTGAACTACGAGAGGACCACAGCAAAGATCATTGGAGAATCGATGAAGCAGACAAGAAACTCATTCGTGTGCATGTTCGGCCTCGCCTTGCCTTGTTTGTGCCGCAGCAAGAGAAGTGCCCTGTGGACATCTCCAACATTGGCAGAACCAGATTTTCCAAGATCTTCTATCGTGATGGCAGCTCTGAAGATCGTGCAGATGAATGGCCTGAAGATGAACATCAAAAGTTACTGCATGATCGGTGGACTGGCGAAACTATCTTTGACATCCTGCCTGCACAGCCTGAAGAGCACATTGTCCATGACGAGAATGAGACCGTCTTTCATGAAGATGACATTGCAGCCTACGAAGGAGATTTCTTTCCTGATCATTTGCCAGAAGAACATGTTCGCTATTTGCACAAGAGATATGCTGCATTGCCTGAGCTCTTTTACACGAGAACAAGGAAGAAGGTGATTCGTCCAGACAATGTGCGCAGCTGGATGCGGTCTCAGCCCAAAGGAAGCAGAGCTCACTTGTGGGAACTTTGCAGCGGAACTGGTCGCTTGTCTCTCTTGGCATTGCTCAGCGGCCTGACAGTTTTGTTTCCAGTTGATCTGCGATATGGTTGGGACATTGGCTATGCACCTCATCAGGCTCTTCTTCGTGAAGTGCATGAGACACTTTGTCCTGGGTGTCTTTTCATGGCACCAAACTGCAGACCATTCTCAGTCTCAGCCAACAGGATGCCTTACGAGAAGATGATGGCTGAGCGAGCACAAGAAAAGCCATGCATAGACTTCCTTCAAGAACGAGCTCGAAAACAACATCAAGCTGGCAGAGGATACATCTGGGAGCAACCTTGGCCATCTGCTATGTGGAAGGAACTGGATCTTCCTGGACATTGCTCTCGCACCGATCAATGTCGCTATGGAGCTGCAGATGAAGAAGGAAGACCCATTTTGAAGGCCACCGGATTGGACTCCAACTTTGAGTTGAGATACTCCTGCTCCTTGTGTCGTGGTCATGGTGGTAAACCTCATGCTTGGCTTCAGGGACAAGTGCAAGGAGTCAATCGTACCGCCATTGCAGCCATGTACCCTGAAAGACTTTGCAAGTCCATCGCACGGGACATCAAGCTGTTTTGTCAACGACTCCAGCTGTTTCTCGAACATGATCATGGAGCCGATCAAGAGAAGGAGGATTACTACACGTGTCCCCGATGCAAGATGGGTCGTTTGGCCAGAGACTATGAGCAACACACCTTCATGCCTGGCGAATGTCGCTATGGCAAGTGGCCTGAGGATCAGAAACCAAAGACCATCAAACAACAGGTGGAGGAACGACATCCAGATCATGGGAAGTCTCCGACACAACTCTTTCGAGATGATGCTATGAGAAACACCAGACTGCGTCAAGCCAAGATCAACAGCATTCCTGAGCTTCCTCTGGATGAAGAACATTCTCAGATCCTCAAACATGCTCTCATGAAGATCCTCAACGCAGCACTAAAACATATCGAAGAGAACAAGGATGCCTACTTTCACTGGCTGGAAGACCCTGTGATCACACACTGGATCAAAACTATCTTCAAGCCGTTTATGAAAGTGAATGGTATCTGTACCCATATTCAACCATGGAAGAAGCCTATACCAACTCCAGTGCTGCGCATAGAAGATGGCCACCTTCGGCTCATGCTACGTGGCAACATCTGGAGGTGGAGAATGCTTCAACCTGAAGATTTGCGAGAACTCTCCAATCACCAATGGCATGAACCCACTGACATTGATGAAGATTGGCTGATCACCTTGTTTGGCACGGAGTCTGAAAGTTCAGTGGAAGAGTCCAAAGGCGCATCCTCTTCCTCTACTGCCAAATCTTCGCCTTCAACACCTGCTAGAACATCACGCAGGGCTCCAGCGACTCCTGCAGAGGCTGAAGAGTTTGCCGAGCCATTGATCAACCCATATGAGGTGGATGCGGCTGAACCAGAAGATGGAGTTGATGTTGCAGTTGATGAAGATGTTGCAGAAGAAGCAACGGAAACGATTGTGCCTGCTCAAACTCGCACAATCAAGCCTACATATGATTTTCGAAGAGTGTATCAGAAGTTACCTCAACTTGCAACATCCAACGAAGCCTCTGCCAAGAAATTGCTGCTTGGACTCCATGAACGATTTTTCCATGCACCAATTGTTGACTTTCGCAACATCCTCATCCGTTGCGGAATGCCACCAGAGGTCCTTCGACTGGCGACTGATGCAGTTGCTGCCTGCGAGATTTGTCGCAAGTATGTTCGTGCCACAAGACGTCCCATGGTGAAGACCAATTTGGCCTTGACATTCAATGACGTCATTCAAATCGACATCTTCTACTACAAGAGTGATGCCTATCTGTTGATAGTGGACGAAGCAACTCGCTTCAAATCTGGTGGCACTTTGCAGAGTCGTGAACTCAGCTCCATCCTCAACGCTTTAACCAACAACTGGCTTCGCTTCTTTGGACCACCAAGACAACTTGTTGCTGATCAAGAGACTGCAATCATGACACAAGAAGCTGGTGCTGAGATGGACCGACTCAACATCGTTCGATGTCCAAAGGGAACTACAACAGGCAAAGAAGGAAAGAAACACACAGGCACAGGTCTAGTCGAGAAACATGTAGACTTGACCAAGAACTGCATGAACAAGATCTACGAAGAAGCCCTGAGGTACAACATCACTGTTGAGAAAGATGAGCTCTTCTCTGAAGCAATGATGGCACAGAACAGTACTTTGAACTATGGAGGATACACGCCATCAATGTGTGTGTTTGGAGTGCTACCCCGTGGCTTCATGAATGTAGATGACATCAACCTTGCAGTTGAAGGAAGTGATCCAACCAACTCTACGTTTGAGAGGGCTGCCAGACTTCGACAGATTGCCCTGTCTGCTGCACAGTCATCAGTTCTTGAAGAACGAATTGTTCGTGCTGGCCGCACTCGTCCTCAACATGTGGATACTTCGACCATGGTTCCTGGAACAACGCAGATTGAGATTTTCAGAGAAGATCCTGCGAACACTGGCCATGGCTGGCGAGGTCCTGCAACTTTGTTGGATTTGGATGAGTCAAATGGCACTGTCATTGTGAAGTACCAAGGCAGACCTTATCTTATGTCTATCAGGCACATTCGACCTTTCAGAGGGCATTTCTTCCTTTTGGATGAACATCAACTACAAGAAGAGGCCATGCTGCGATTGCAGAGTGTTGTGGAGTCATCAACACCTCACAGAATGCATAGTCTTGGCCATATCTATCAGAAGAACTCCAAGACTGAAGCGTTCGAATGGAAGGCCTTTCCACCAGATATGAACTTCAACAACAATGAGATCATGAAAGATGTGAGACTGATCGCATCACATTTCAAGGTGCCCGTCTTTCATGGAGTTCGATATGGCCGTGCTCTCAAAACAATTCATGTTCCTCTTCACACAAAAGGAATTCTCTTGTTTTGGCCCTCTGGATCCAAAGAATATGTTCTGGTGGAGCATATCAATGACAAGCACATCAACCTGAAGAAAGAAATGCATCGTGTGTTGGATGATATTTGTTTCATTTACATCTATACATACGTCATTTTTGAAGACCATCAACCTTTGACCATTACCTCACGACAGTCACCGCAGCAACAACAATTTCGTCAACCTCATGACTCAACACTCCAACCAATGCAAGCAGAAGAAGTTCGTGATCCAGCCTCCAAAAGAGATGAACCAGAAACCGTGACCATTCTGGAGGAGCCTGGCGTGAAGCGGCAACGAGTTTTCCACAACAGCATGTCTCTCCAAGATCTTTTCTTGCGATCTCTTTGGTGGATGCTTCAGCGACCAATGTGTGTCAATTGGGATCCACTTTGTTTCTTTGACCAACAAGCGCATGACCTAGGTGAGCCTCGTCTTGTTGACCATACGATGAAACATCATGAACAAGCGCTATTTGTTCTTCCTTGTCGCACCGCTGCAACTTTGTATGCTGATTTGCGAGAAGGAGAGATTTTTCGTGTGGACACCGACACCGATGTTTTGACTGAGGCCGATTTAGTGTCTCACTGGCAAGAGTTTGAGATTGCAGATGAGTTGGAAATTAGACAGTTTGTGGAAGAACAAGCATTTACCAAGATCGCAGCCAATCAAGTCACTGATGACACAGTCATAGTGGATTGCACATGGGTCAGAAAATTCAAGAGAAATGCAGACGGTTCCAGAAAGGCAAAATCCAGACTTTGCGCAAGAGGGTTTCTTGATCCTCAAAGGCATGAAGTGCCTACGAGATCTACAACGGCAACGCGGTTGTCTCAGAGATTGCTCTTGTCTATGGCTTCCATTTTTCAATTTGTTTTGCAAAGCTGGGGCGTTTCTGGGGCATTCTTGAAAGGATTCACCTTCGAGAAGGTTCGACAGTTGCTTCAGAAGAAAGGCATCCAAACACCCATGAGGAAAGTTGCAGTGATACCTCCAGCGAATGTCTGGAGGCACCTGGCAAAGGCTGACCCAACATTTGCCGTGTCAGAAGATGAGCTGCATCTATGGATGCTTCTTTGCGAAAAGCCCATCTATGGGCTGAATGACGCACCCTTGGCGTGGCAGCTCAATATCCATGAGCACCTAGAATCTCAAGGTGGAGTTCAAAGTGTTCTGGATGAAAATTTGTTTGTTTGGAAGAGCCGCTCGAAGGTCACAGCCCTTATCACCACTCATGTGGATGACTTGGCGGTTTGCTCCAACAAGAAGTTCCTTGAGCTCCAGTATGCCGAGTTGACGAAGAAATATGGTAAAGTGTCTCTACAACATCTTCCATTCTCTCACTGTGGCTGTCGGTACTCAGCGACTGCTACTGGCCTTCGAATGGACCAGAAAGATTTCTGCATGAATTTGAAGGAGGTTCATATTGAGAATGCTACGAATGACGAAAGAGACCTGACCAAGGAAGAGCAGTCCACCTTGCGCTCTCAACTTGGCGGCCTACTTTGGCTTGCAGCCACCAGACTTGATCTGGTTGCAGACATTGGTGTTTTGCAGAGCTATGTCACCAAATCCAAAGTCAAGCATTTGAAGGCTGCCAATCAAGTGATTCAACGAGCGAAAGATCCACGTTTCTGTGACCTTGGCCTGATCTATCAGAAGTTTGCAGACAACTCAAAATGGCGTTTGGCATGTATCCATGATGCTAGTGCACCATCGAAACAGCGAGATTATGCTCAAGAAGGAGTTCTGATCCTGCTGATGGAAGACAGATTGCCTGTCACCACAAGCTATGAGATTGATGGCATCGAGACTTCCGAGGAGCTCTTTGGCGGTAGAGCACATGTTCTGTGGAGTCAGGGCTCACGAAGCAAACGAATCTCTTATTCAACATCTCATGGCGAAACGTTAGCAGCGATCAATGGCATGGAATCTGCAAGCCTTGTGGCACTACGCTTGGCCGAACTGATCCTGCCGGATCGGAAACCGACACTGCAGCAGCTTGCAGCCTTGCAAGAGCGTGGATATGATGCTCTACCAATAGATCATCACACAGATTGCAGAGATCTTTTCGAATTGGTTTCAGGTGAAAAGACATTGCCTCAGGACAAGGCTCAAAGAGTATATACGCTTGCTTTGAAAGAAGCCAGATTGTGTGGTCGAATCAGGTGGTTTCTGCTGATCCCAACTCAATCAATGACAGCTGATCCACTCACAAAACCTATGACTTCTCTTCCTTTGCTGCATCTTCTATCATCAGGGGTAGTTAGATTTTTCAATGAAGGAAAGCATGTGATCCTTGGAAAGCGTTTGCCCAGAACTGAGATTGAAGATGAGACCAGTCTAGAGTATGAAGATTCGAAGATCATTCAAGCGTTAGCACTCACATTGCCTGGCATGTTCCCATCTGGAAATCGTTTGCTCTACTTTGCATTGCTGAGCAGCTGCCTTTTGCCGCTGGTATCCTCGAGCTCTACGACATCGGGCTCCAGCGCTGGCACTTGCAGCACCTCAGATCTGAATGAGAGCACCGTAGCGTATGAAGGTTGGAGCACTTTATTTCTTTTGCTGTCCATTTTTCTCTCAACTTTTGTGACTTGTTTGTTTTGCTTTTGTGTCTTTTGTTGTTGCTGTGATCGTGGTAATGGTAAGAAACATAAGTCTCCGAAAACCTTGCTGGATGAAACCAAGCCATCCAAATATGAATCCAAATTTGAGCATGCTGACATGTCACTTGTAAAGATCATAGAAAACCAAGACCAAGAAATTCGAACTTTGAAGACTGCGGTAAAGTGTAGAGATGAACAGATCGACATTCTTGAGAGTTGCAGTCTGAGCGTCAATCACGACGCCTTTGTGACGAGTCATGGCGCGAAGTGGCATTTGTCTAGGCATTGCTCACATGTGCAGGGTGCCGTGGCATTCAAGACACTTGGGGCATGCAAACATTGTGTGCAGACCAAACCCAAGTGAAGCCATGAGCAGAGTGAACTTTTGGTGCTGTGTCAATGAGCACAAATCAAGAAGTGTAACATCAGAATTCACATCCTTTAGCTTCGCACTGGAGGCGCGTCTTTTGGGACCAAAACTTGCTTTGCTACCGAATCAATCAGCATTTAACTGTTAAATCAAATTCCAAAAGAAAATCACCATGGTGTTTTGGTTTGGATTTAATGATTAAATCACTTCGTAAAATCCCCATTAAAGATTCAACTCCTTAAATCAGTTCGTAAAATCCCCATGGCCGAAACTCAACTCCCAATCACCATCTCCACAGTTATGGCCTTTTACCAGTTATAACTACTAGCAAGTCACCCCATTTATAGAATGTGTCTCATCCCAGTGAAATAACCAGGTTTTTCACTAATAAATGGGGATAATCCCAGTCATCACTCCATTGAAATAACCCCTTTTCTACAATGTGGTGCCCCCAAACGTGATGTTTGTTGGTTTAGATTCGCCCCATAAACCAGCTAGTTCGTTAGAAGTATATACATGTATATACCATAAACCATAGTGAGTTATTGGAGTTATGTGAACCCCAACTTACAGCGTTCACCTGGCCTGGGGCCTCACCAACTGTAGAATAATAAAAATGGCTATCACTTCGTGGAACCACATCCCTTCCGCCTGCTTCCCCCATGGCCCATGATATCCCGAGGTTATGACATCCTGGAAGTGATTGGTCAGGGCAGCGCTGGTCGCTCCGAAAGTCAAGCGTTTTTCAGGAAGATGTGGGTATTTCAAATGTGCAGCTATGGCCCTGAAACCATCTGAAACCAGTTATACGTGGGATTATTTCATGATATACAAGCTCAGTTATAGGAGTTATTTCATCCCATTTATATCTGTTAGTTGGACTATTTCTAATGGTGATGTATTGGGATATCATGGTGGGATTTTTAACAAAAACAGCTCTGGCAGATTTCACTGTGTTGCCTGAAAATGGGCTGGACAATTCCGAAAAAACCTGGACATGTTTATTGAAAATACCCTCTTGTTATGTCAACATAGCTATTGAACATGGCCATTTATAGTGGATTTACCCATTGAAAATGGTGATTTTCCATAGTTTCATTGGATTTATGGAGAAACAACTTTGTTTGCATATGAGATTTGTGGGCACTCTACTTTTTCGAAAACCTAAACCTGGTTGAACAGAGAGCAGAACAAATACCTTAATGGATTGTAGGATGAAGCAATGTAATTGAGTCTAGCAATATTCTCATGAAAATTGTCAGGTTAGTACCATACTTGCAGTTGAATTGTACTGTGGCCCCATGGAAGTTTAGGGAGAACATGGTGCATCATTACCTGTTTTTTTTTGTTAAACCAATGGAATCCCTGGACATTGGCGATTTTTTTGACATCCTGCTAGAAATGGTAAAAAGTCATGTTGCAAGTTTGAAAATGTTGGTGTTTGATGACTAATAGAGTGATACAACAGGCTTCTAGATCTAGTTTTGCTGAAGATTTATCCGACCGGATTCTACGACACACTCTCTACCTCATGATTTACGTATGAGAGATCCACTCTCCACAATCCTTTACCCATATGAGAGATCGTCCTAGTACCCATCTCCAGAGCTCTGAACGGTTATATAAGGGGTAAAAGACCCTACATGAATTGGGTGGGGAGCATTTTTCCCCAGCTTCCATGGTGTTGGCAAGTTGTGGCAATGGCAGTGTAGAATGATCATTGAGCATCCATCTCCCAAAGACCCCAAGCCATCATTCCGCGGTGCGTTCACCTTCTGAAGTTGGGATCTTATGTTGGGATATAATCCCTGTATATCCCTGTAACTATGGTGACATGTATATACACTTACCCTTTGATAGTCAAACGTGAGCTGGAAAAGTTGGTATAAATGGGTCGTTTTTTGGATCTTGTTACCGTGAGATCGATGGACTCTGTCGGCGGCTTGCGGAGCTGTCTATCTCTGTCTGTGTACGAGGCAATTCGGGAAGTTCTGCTGAACTTGAGTCCACACAGTGCTTGGCATGTACTCGCTCGTTCTTGACGAAGCACTTGGGGTCGGCCCGGAGCAAACGCTGCGAGGATCGGCGCAAGCTGTGTGGTCTGGCAACTCGCATGTTCCGTTACATTATTTTTCACATTGAATCCATTAAATATTAATATCCTATTATTGGCCCATGAATATCCCATTGTTATCCCATTATTCTCCCTATGAGGGTATTTCCATGTATTTCCACTATTGTCCCATTATATTCATGATATTTCATGATTGTCCTACGCATGTGTTCCATTCATCCCAGTACAGTATGTTTCCAATTAACACTATATAAACCATATAAATAAAGCCATAAATTGAAGCATACTGTATATATAATTGGGACAAATTACTCTTAACCACTTAAAACCAACTTAAAACCTTATAACTATACATATATGTATATATATATATATATATCACCACCATTTTGATGGGCCAAGTCTTCCCATTTCAATCCCTTTGGCCCTGCAGTCCAAGGAAAGGTCTATAAAGCTCAGCGCAGCTCAGACCGACGCAAGGCGCGGTACGGTACGGGCGGATGATTTCGGTTCTCGTTCTGAGAAGCCACGAGGGAAACTGATGATTTCACTATGGGAAAATGGTGAATCTACTGCGGAAAATTGTGATTTTGTTATTTTTATGGCAGTTATGGCCCCTATCTAACAGATATCAATGGGATGAAATAACTCCTATACCCGAGGTTGTATATCATGAAATAATCCCTTTTATAACTGATTTCAGGGCCATAACTGTAGGTTCTCATAAGTATTCCATATGTGGCTTCTCAGAACCTAACATTTGTTAGGATGATTTCTTCGGTATATGTATATATGTATATATATGGCTGGTTGGTGGTTTGGAACATTTTTCATTTTTCCATATTGGGAATGTCATAATCCCAACTGACGAACTCATATTTTTCAGAGGGGTTGGTCAACCACCAACCAGAAATGAATAGAATGTTACTATATAATAGTGATAATCATGTTAACCATAAATGTTACTATATACATGTTACCATAGACATGTTACTGATAAAACAAAGATATCCCGCTTATTAGGAATGTTTTTTCACATAGGGCATCCTGAAAAAATCCCGCAAAAATCGTGACGGTTCCTCTTGAAATGGCTGGGAGAATCCCATTTTTCAAGATTTTCTGGTTTGATTAGCCAAGGGTACAAGTTATATTGCCCCTGAAGCAGTATCTAAGTTGGTTGAAATAAGTAAGCCAACTGCTGGAAATATACATATTTATATATACATATACATATCTACCATAAACCACCAGTCAAAACCCCATGATCCAGAGGTTTGAACAATGGCCCAACTCAAAATCAAACTCCCCAACTAATCTGTATTAAAGCAGATTTTATTTGGGACTATCACATAGCCTCATACCCATGGTAAAATCAGCAGTGTTCAAAATCCCTCTATCATTCCATTACACTGGTTGGTTTATAGGGATTCCCCTGGATTATTCTAACCCCCATGAGTAGATCTCCATGAAATATCATGAAATAACTGCTGGTTGGTGCTTGGAACATTTTTAATATGTTTCCATTCAGTTGGGAACTTCATAATCCCATTTGACAAAGTCATATTTTTCAGAGGGGTGAAAGACCAACCACCAACCAGACTGTACCCTCTGGTAAACTAACATAGCTATTGAACATGGCCATTTAGTTTGTTTATTTACCATAGTTATGTAAACGTTTACCAGAGGGCATATCCCATTCATATCCCATTAATCACTATAAAATTCCATTAAATCCCATGGAAAATCCCATTAAATCACTATTAAATTCCATCAAAGATCCCATCAAAAATCCCATCAAAAATCACATCACAAATCACATCAAAAATCCCATTAAATCCCATTAAATATGGCCTTATATGGTACAGTACCTCCATTTTAGGATCCTGAAATTCCCATTGATTAAATCCCATTAAATCAAGCAGAGGGTAATCAACCAACAGGTTCAAGAAAGGGGTTTCCTGCAGGTGGCCTTGAAGGTCTTGGAGGCTCCCGATGAGGAGATGCTGCAGCTGCGCCGTGGCGAGTTCGAGGTGCTCAAAACGGCGCCCTGGCGAAGGGCCGGGGAAGGCCGAAAGCCTGGGAAAATGTGGGGAAAATGTGGGGAAAATGTGGAAAAAACTGGGGGATTCAGGAACTTTTTTGAGAATTTCGGGGAAACATGGAGAACATCTGGTAAGAAATATGAGAAACACTGGGTAAAAAATTGAGAAACTTGGGTGATGACTACATGGTGAAACATGATTATTGAAACGAGGATATGATGTGCAAGAGTTTAGATCCCAACAAAAATGATTTTGAACACGATTTGAGAATGGGATGAATGGGAATGACAGAAGCTTTGGGGCATTGTTCACATGGCGAAGGATGGGATTTGAAAAATTGAAACCAAACTGTGGTGATTCAAAAGCAACGAACATGACAGAAACATGATGATCTTTCAGCAACACTTGGCTGTTGCCGTCAAAGATGCTCTGGTTAAAATGAGTAGAAAACTGGCTGGAAAATCACGCATAGCTAAATGAACCTCCATTTAGTTCGGAGATGTTCAATTATCATGTTAGATAAAAGCAGTAATGTGTGTAAAACAATGTCATAAACCATCCCTCACATTACCATTTTTATAGGTGCTATGTTTAGACGCAACACCATCATTATCATCATCATCATCATCATCATCATCATAATCATATATGATATATCAACATCATGGGTACGGTGCGATGATGACGATGATGACGATGACGATGATCCCGTTGAACTCTTCCAGACGCGGGGTCACAACCCCCGGCGCGAAGCTGATCTCAAAAATGATGATGACTGGTGACGGTTGGTTCTATTATATCCAACAGGGCAGTTGAACATCCCCGTATTTTCATTGAGATTGATAGCCGGGGAAATCAACTATACATTGGTGATGTTCCAAAGTTTGATCTCAGGACGGATGCCCTATGGAAAAGTTTCATCGTAAGACGGGAAAGAAGGATAGACCAGTGGTTGAGTGTTGAGTCATTTCCACATGACACCCAAAACTCCACCTGAAAAATGATGAATTACTTTTTGAAAACTGTGATATGTCATGTTCATTGATTTTCCATTTAGCCATACTTGCTTCCAAAGCTAATTTCCCCTTTTGATCATGTTTGAAGGTTTGTCGCTCAGTATCCGAGGTATCTCATCCCAATATTGTGAGGGCCTTTGACTCCCGACTGCACATGGGGGTGCTAGGTCAGTGTTGCATGGTGATTCATGGATTCATGCATTATGTATGTATGTAATGTAATATGTAATATGTAATATGTAATACGTCATGTGTAATGTGAAATCTGTAATGTCATGTAATGGAATGTAACTATGTAATGTAATGTTATGTTATTTTATGTAATGCCTCGCCATGTCATGTCATGTATATATATATATATGTATGCGTATATTAAAAAGTCTCCATATGATGTATATACCAAGTCTCCGTTTTTTCTTTTGAGACGTATCCAGTCCAAATTGTTCCTTGATTTTTTTCACCATGAACACTTTTGCATACTTTTGCCAGGCCCGGAAACGGGCGAAAGTTGGATGTACCCGAAACGGTAACCATCTAGTTCGATGTTACACATTTCTGTGCCCCATGATATTCCCATGAATTTCCCATGAATTTCCCATGATATTCCCATGATATTCCCACGTAACTGGCACTACTTATGTTCCCCATGATATTCCCATCAAACTCATCAAACTCATCACCATTGTTGGTGAATTCCCCCAGTTTTGCCGTGTGGAGATGGCCTTATAAATGGGCCTTGGAATGAAAGAACTCCTATAACTAGTTGGTGATAATTGCAAGGCCATTTATAACACTTAGTTGGGCCATAACTGCATATACTAATTATATCTAATTATCATATCATTCTATGCGGTTTTGATAGGAGTTGAATATGTATGTATGCACAGACACCTTCAGGCTATTCCATCTAACGGAGACACTGTGATTGCGGGATTGCGCACATTGGCACATGTCTTTTTGCAAGAAACACATGTTTTTGTTTTTGTCTAGACATATTTTTATAGACCAATCAGATGGCGACCATCCACCAGTGTTTTCTTCAAATGGTGTCTGCAAATGGTGGAAACCATTGATTTCGTTTCGGGTACACTTTTGAAGTCAACCCCTGGATGCGGAATCAAGTCCTACCCTGGATGGATAACCAGTGACACTTTCCGATGGAGAGATGACAAAGACCGCTTTCCGATGGAAGGGCTAGCTGGCTAAGTTGGTTTATAAGATTTTATAAGCATGTTAGCTAGCGGTAGCGGTAGAAGTAGTTATATTATGTTATATTACGTAGATGGGGTGATATAGACAAACTAATATCACTGGGTCCCCCTGTCTTTGGCTGAACATCACTTGTGTGCTGAACCAAGACAGAATGAGGTATTAGGTGAATCCCTCCACTCTGCAATGTGGGTCCCCCCAGTTATAAGTTGGTTTACAATCTCATTTATTTATAGCTGTATAATTTAATATAATATATATATATATATAAATAACATTAAATAACTATCATACATACCATATACCAGTGATCTTTGTCATTTCCAGCAAGTTATCGTTTGAACGGGCCCGGGCCCAGCCGTCGTAGGATTTTCCTCGCTGTCCAGGACTTTTTTTCCTCCAACAGCCGGGCGGTGCTGGTCTTGAGCTATCACAGCGGGCAGACCTTGAGGACGGTTTAAAACAGCGGTGTGTTGGTGGCGAATCTCGTAGTGAAAGAAGATGTGGGCTACCACCAAAAAGGTCTATGTAAGGGATACCCATATGCGAACCATGGTGCTGGTATATTTGCCAACATTTCGCCTAAAAATCACCCAGTCATGTAGGTAAATATACCAGCACCATGGATCATATGGGATATGTATTGGAATGGGAATATAGATATTCCATTCTGGGGCAGAGTTTTGGAGCTAGCTGCCAGGTAGCCCATGTGAACTGACATATAGATTTATGTATCCAGAAACAGGACATTGCAATATGGCTAGCAGTTTGAATTTCTAGTGCACTCCAAGCATCATATGGTGAATCACCAATTTGCTGATTAAAATAGCCATTTGAAAGACATACCCTCTGGTTATGTCAAAATAGCTATTGAAAATGGCCATAGAAATAGTGGATTTTCCCATTAAAAATGGTGATTTTCCATAGTTATGTTAGTTTACCAGAGGGTACCTCATTTTCGGACAGACCCATATATCGCAATATTTTTTTTGTGGTGCTAAGACCCAAACGATAGTTCTGGCCATGATATTTTGATGATAGCTACCTGCAGATAAATACCAATCACTGTGTTTATGCATGTCCGGAACCGCTCTGAAGAGCAGAGACCCCTAGAATTATACATGTTTCTTGTCAAAGGACGCCATGTGAAGATTTGTTGTTGGAAGATTCCTAATCTCCGAAATCATCTAGATCTAGAACCCATCATCATGGGTATTTGTCCCCCAAATGCTGCTCCTTTTACTATTTGTTCATATATGTTTCAGGTACACGTGTAGATAGTAACACCCAAAAAAGATAAACAATACAGTATCTCCCAGTTGATTTTGAAATACACATCTTTTTTTCTTTGATATTTGAGATATTTCAATCACCAAAATAGCATAAGATCTAGTTTAAACCTCTAGAGTGTTTGGTTGGTGCTTTGGGAACATGGCTTTCAGTTGGGACTTTCCAGAAACCGTTGGGAATGTCATCATCCCATATCATCCCAACATATCCCAACTGACTTTCAGTCCATCATTTTTCAGAGGGGTTAGCAGCAACCAGCAACCAGAAAAAGATCATCCGGCAGGAAATTGGTGAAGCATTCGGGCGGCCTACCAGAGGAGTGCTGTTTCAACTCACCACCCATGTCTGACTTCCTGGGCATGGTTTCTACATACCATCAAAAAATGGTGATTTTCCTGGGTGATGGTGGGTGCAGATGGCATTGGTTTACCCACATGGAAGTTTTGTTGAAGATGTTTTCCAGGGCATTACACTGCATCATTTGAGATTTTTCTTTCAGAAATGATGCAGGAAAAGCCCTTTTTGTTGAGAATTCATTGGTCTATCTTTGGGGTATCCTTGGACAGAGCTGGATGGTATTACTCTACAGCTATGGCTGATGGTAAAAAAAGAGATGCGGACATGTTCCTTACTAGATCTAATGTTTGGTAACAGTATGACTACAGAATGTAGAGGATGTATTTTTCTGCGTGAACTTCAAGAACGGAACCAACATACTTCATCCGGAGGCCATAGAAGATTGAAATTCCCATGGAACCAACTCTTTGTGTATATAGATGGCAAATTGTATACAGATTTGGCCCGGGTTGTTTCCTGGAAGAGCTGATTGTGATTGTCCTTTAGCATCCCATAAGATTGTCTGATTGGCAACTCAAAACTATGGTTATTCTTCCCTATTTTTGGGAGCGGTCCAGGTAGTGAATCATATTTTTTGCTGAGTGAAGAAGTTACTCTGGGTAAGGAAGGATGGAGAATGATTGTTTCGATTTACTCGCAATTCATTTCAGAAATCCTGGTTTGGGGGCGTTAAAATATATGGTATTCAAACCATAGAGGATGCTTGGTTGAGACTAAGGTAATCTCTTTGGTCTTGGTTATATATATATATAGCAACCCAAGGACCCAGGCATTGGACTTTACATCTCCAGTACAGATAGATAGTGAGATTGCAATATTTCTATAGTGGTAAAACAATTTTTTATGGGTAAAATATCTATACCGGGATTGGATTTTACCATGATACATTATAGAACTAGTTCAAACCAAAAGTTACCCTCTGGTAAACTAACATCACTATGGAAAATCACATTTTTTTGGGTGTAAATTAACTATAAATGGCTATTTCAATAGCCAACTGTTAGTTTACCAGAGGGTACTGTAAACCCCCCTAGTCAAGCCACCCAAAGGCCAAGCACGTTATGTGCGTCAGCTTAGCGATTTTCTGACATCGGCTGACTCACCTTGCACCACTTTTCTGGATGCTGAAATCACAAGTTCTATGGTAAATCGTTATAGTTAACACATGTTACCGTTACCCTCTGGTAAACTAACATAGCTATTGAAAATGGTGATTTATAGTGGATTTTCCCATTAAAAATGGTGATTTTCCATAGCTATGTTAGTTTACCAGAGGGTAACACTAAAACAATATTGGATTTGACCCAACTTATACAGATATACCATCCCTAAAACCATCCCAAAAAATATCGAACAGCTTCAAATTACTCCCAGTATTGATATATTTCCCCCCAAACAAAAAGTATATATTCCCTATGGATCCAGCCGTACCTTCTTAGGAAGTGGGACTGGGGTATAATTTACTATAAAAAATGGAGGCTTTTTTGTACCTTCTCAGACAGTGGCCATGGATCCATAGGGATTGAGCTACAAATCCCATAGCTTCCCTATATATGGAGGTGTCCTAAGAAATGGGGATTTTGTCGCCTTAAATCATCCAACAAAAAACATGGGATTTTCCATGACAAACCATCCAGCTAGGGGGGTACCCGGCCTGGTAAACGTTTACAGTTTGCGAACTGGAAAAATCACCACTTTTAATAGGAAATAATAGGTAAAAAAAAGGTATAAAACAACTATAAATATGGAAAGATCCACCATTTTCAATGGGTAAATCCACTATTTCTATGTGCCATTTTCTATGTCGCAAACTGTTAGTTTACCAGGCCGGGTAGGTTGCTGGAAACCTCCACGTCGATTCCCTCTATGACTCTACTCGTATCGTCGTCCAGGCCGTCGCGCGGCGGCTCTTTGGCAAGTTGGCCTCCGCCGCGTCTCGGGCACGAGTGGAAAGCCGGGACAACATGGAGATTTATAAGTAATAGAAGTGATAGCCTCTGGTAATGACTAACATAACTATGGAAAATCACCATAGAAATAGGTTTCCCATGAAAAATGGTGATTTTCAGTAGCTAATTATGTTAAATTACCGGAGGGTAAATCAAGAATCAGTAGGACAATTTGTCAAGCCTCTAATCCAGTAAGTAATAAGAAACTTGGAAGTCTTGTAACACTTTGTGATTTTCCATGGAGAAACGAATCATCGTGGAGCCAATGGAGGGTCAACTTGGGATGACACTGTCATGGAAAAACATACGTTTTTTTTAGATCTATTATCCAATGATCCACAGTCAAACTGGGATACCGTAGCTTTACACTGTAAGTGGGACTTGTGTAGAAAAAACACAACCAACTTCAGATATATGTGGACCAGTGTTTAAAAGCAACCCGCACTTAGACTTGCCACGCGGTATCTTGTCTCAACATTATTTAATAATACTGGTTGGTGGTTTGGAACATTTTTTAATGACTTTCCATATATAATATTGGGAATGTCATCATCCCAACTGTTACTCAGTTCATCATTTT